>JABTXL010012463.1:13179115-13189703 GCA_025134845.1 Neodon shergylaensis
TCTCTCTCTCTCTCTCTCTCTCTCTCTCTCTCTCTCTCTCTCTCTCTAAAAAAAACTATCCACAGAGTCCAACCAGTGTTACTGGTATGCACATGAAAGTGGGGCCATCCTCTGGGGAATGAGCCACGTGCCCAAAGAAAGATGATTGTCTCTTCTCCCTAGAAGCCATCAACTGCAAATAGCTCCTCAGTGGGGGTGGGTGCTTGTGAGACCCTCCCCCTTCCATGACATCATGTTGACAGGCATGATGCTGTGCGGGTATTGTACAGCCACGGTGAGTTCACCAGCGCTGGTCCTGGCCTGTACAGAGGCCAGCCCACTTCACAGCACTCCTGTCCAGCCTTCAACTCTGCCCTTCTCTCCGCCCCCTTCCATGATGTTCCCTGAGCCTTGGGAAGAGGTTGACATCATCGTGCATCTAGAGCTGAGCATGCTCAGTCCCTTGCTGTCAGCCTCTGACTAGTTGTGAGTCTCTGTATTAGCCACTGCGCACTGGACCGCATAAGCTTCATCTCTCCGGCTTCAGCTTTGTAGCCGATGACACCCTTGCTGTCCACACAGTCCTTGTCCTCTGTCTCCTCGTGCAAACTTACTTCAAAGCTGGGCTTGCAGCATTTGCTCTGTTGAGTTCCTCCGCTGCGCCATCTCTGAGAGCACAGGGCTTCCTCCTCTTGTTCCTCCTGTCTTGTCCTCTTGTGACCTTTGTCCACACTTGGTACCGCACATCTTTGTTGACATTCCTCTCATTCCCCGCCTCTTCCTCACCCCACCTCCTTGCCTCATCTCGGCACCTGGAGCTAAGGCACAGTATGTTCACTGTTGAGCTGCATGTCCATGCAGAACTCCAGTTCCTTTAGCAATAATCATTAAAGATTCCCCCAGATTATCTGATCTTTTGAAATATTTTAGCCTACCTTGATGTATAGTCTTTTTTTCTCTTCTGCATTATTCAAATTAATATCACCCACTCTCTGAAAGCCTGTGTGGCTGCGATGGTGCAATGCTGTTTTTTAAAGTTTGTGGTTAAAAAATGCTGTGTATTTTCTTTGCCTTTCAGTCCCTATGAGTCTCTTATTAATTTTCTTTCTTTTTTACTTTCATTTATTTATTTTTAATTTGAGACAGGGTCTCATGCAGCCCACGCTGGCTTCAAACTTGCTATGAAGCCAAGGATCTTGAACTTCTGATCCTCCTGTCTCAACCCCCAAGTGCTTGGGTTACATGTCACCACGTCCAGTTTATGTGGTTCTGGGGATCAAACCCAGGGCTTCATGCAAACTAGCCAAAGCTCTCTGACACCTGAACTATATCCACAACACTCTTCAAGGTCCTTACACAACTAATGGTTTCCACCCCACTTAAGTGAATTGTCTGCACTTTGATGTCTGTCAATCATCCTCAGAGACAGCTTATAGTATTGATGATTATTTCCTTTGGAACAAAGATATATTATTTCCTTTCTAAATGACACTGCATGCATGAGTATTGCCATGGTTTCCATACGTTGGTTTCTGTCTGGATGTTTCTTTAGGGAACTGTATGAGAAAGTCAGGGACAACCCAAGGCTTAACCTATTAACACTAATTGACCAACTTTTTTTTTCTCTTATTGAGACAGGTCTCACTATGTAGCCCTGGCTGGTTGGGAACTCTCCATGTAGACCAGGCTATCATCGAACTCACAGAGACCCACCTGCCTCTTCCTTTGGAGTGCTGAGATTATTTGCATTGCTCTTTATCGTCTTTATTGATCACTGGATCTATGTGATTAACTCAAGGCCTCCTGTGAAAAGCAGACTGGAACAGTTGGAAACGTGGACAGCTTTGATCACCCCTAAGCAACTTTTTTAAAAAGGAAAAGAATGGCTGTTTTAAATGTGGATTCTGAAGTTTAGGTCCGTGTCTTCAGCCTGAGCCAAGGTGTGTGTAAACACTGTCGCTGCTTGGGCTGTTCTCGTGTGTCTTATTCCGAAACCTTGTGTCTCAGACAAGGGAAAACAGGCAGGGAAAGTCTTAGGCCTGCCACAACACTGGCCTGAAATCCTTTCCAGTGGAGGAAGTGGCCGCTTCCTTTGAACAACAGCGCCTTTCCTACAGATGTATTCTTTCTGAAATCATAACAGAAAGAATGATCCTTCACCTTGTATTTGTGGCCATGGAATTCTTTGGATGTTGAAAAATAAAAGATCGAAAGGAAAACGTCTCCAAGAACAGTTGCCACTGCAGATATAAAATATTCCCCAAGAAGATAAAAATCGTCAATAGCGCTCAGCAGCAGCAAGTCAACTGACTGTCCCACACACACGGTGGCATCACAAGAGATGGCCATTTAGCTCAGCCAGAAATCACACACTGCACCAAGATGATAAGTGGGTCAAAAGTCAAAACTGTCCCACCAAATACGTAATCATAAAATAAATGGTATAAAAATAACAATACGGTATTACAAATATGCCCAACAGAGAGATAAGAATTTACACCGAAGATATACTTTGTAAAGTGTCTACCTTGATAATCTAGATTCAAAAACGAAGGGGGCTGGAGAGATGGTAAAGTAGGTAGCAATGATTGACACACGAGCCTGAGAACCCTGAGTTTGATTCCCTGGAATCCACAGAAAGGTGTCTTAGTCAGTGGCTGTGCTGGGAAGAGGCACCGTGACCATGGCAACTCTTATAAAAGAAAGCATTTGCCAGGCAGTGGGGGTGCACACTTTAATCCCAGCACTCGGAAGGCAGAGGCAGGAAGATTTCTGAGTTAGCGAATCCCAGGACCGCCAAAGGTACACAGAGAAACCCTGTCTCGAAAAACCAAAAATTAAACAAACAAATAAAAGGAAAGCATTTAATTGGGGGTTGCTTACAGTGTCCGAGGTTTAGTCCATTCTCATCACAGCAGGAAGCATGGTGGCGTGCAAGCAGACATGGTGCTGGAGAAGGAGCTGCAAGTTCCACATCTGGATCCACAGGCAGCAGCAAAGGAGAGATTCAGCTTGGAATGGGCTTTCTGAAACCTCAAATACTTCCTCTAACAAGGCCACACCTCCTAATTTAAATAGTGTTACTCCTTGGTTACGAAGTATTTAAACCTGTGGAGTTAGGGCCATTCTCATTCAAAGCACCACAAGGCGGAAGGGGAAAGCTAACTACACACAGTGATCTTCTCACCCCCACATACACACCAGAGCACAAATGCACCCACATTCTCACACATATCATACACACACATACTACTACTAATAATAGGAATAAAGGAAAATTTTAAATAAGCAGTTAAAAATAAAAAGATGTAAAGATAGAAAGAAGGCCATTTGTGACGTGAAGAAGGACTGGGGGAGAGAGGAAAAACAAGGAAGAGCAATGGATAGCTTTAATCATGGACGAAAACGTCACAATGAAACCACAACTTTACACCGCTAGTCAATGCCTGTCAATAGAAGGAGCAGGGACCAAGGGACTACTCAGCAGCGAAGAGGACATATTGCCCTTCCAGAGGACGTGGGATCGGTTCTCAGCACCCACATCAGGTGGCTCCCAACCTCCTGTAACTCTAGTTTCAGTGGCTGTGACACTCTCCTCTGGCCATGTGCTACACATACAAACATGCAGGTACACACACACACACACATACTCTAAATAAAAATGAATACATCTTTGAAGAACAGGGGAAAGAGAAAGAAGCAGACAGGTTAGGAAACATTTTCAAGAGAGAAACTAAGTGTTGGCTGAGACACAGAGTAATTGGAGATGTCCTACATTGCTGGTGGGAATGTGAACTACTAGGCAATAACTTCGTTGGTTATTTACTCGGCAAGCCAAATAGAAAATCACCTTGGAATCCAGCAATTTGCACCTGGGTGTAGGCCCCCACGGAATTGAAAATAGGGGAGATGGCTCAGTGGTTAAGAACAAGAAGACCTGGGTTCAGTTCCCAGCACTCACATGGAGGCTTCATAACTCCCTATTCACTCCAGTTCCAGGGGATCCAACACCCTCTTCTGGCCTCTATGGGCCTCTGTATATGTGTGGTACACATGAGCCTAGGCAAGCAAACACATACAAATAACAAGGAAACACACATACAAATAACTAGTATTTTAAAAAACAAAATGAATTGAAACCCTCATATCAAGACTAGGTGAGGCTATTGGCTTTGTGGAAGCCTAGGCAGTTTGGATGATCACCTTACTAGACCTGGATGGAGGTGGGTGGTCCTTGGACTTCCCACAGGGCAGGCAACCCTGACTGCTCTTTGGGCTTAAGAGGGACAAGGGACGGGGGACTTGATTGGGGGAGGGGGAGGGAAAGGGGAGGCGGAGATGGGGAAGAGACAGAAATCTTTAATAAAAAAAAAATAAAATACTAAAAAAAAAAAAAGACTAGGTGAGGCAACCCACTAGGAAATCGAGTGCAGTAGAAACTCCCAGGATTTTACAAGGGTGACCCTAGTGAGGACTCTTAGTAACAGAGGATTCACAGCCTAAACTGGCCATCTTTTATAACCAGGCAAGACTCCCAGTGGTGGGACTGGGGCACCAATCAAGCCACAAAACCTTCAAGCTACAGTCTCTCCTGCCTGCAAGATGTGCTGGGGCAATGGAGGCACAGAACTTGTGGGAGTGGCCCACCGGTGACTGGTCTAACTTAAGGCCACTTCCTACACGGCCTGGATGACCAGGACTCAGAGGCTGGATGTCTGGAGACCTAGGATAGAAAAAAGATCAAGGGGGCTTGAGAGATAGCTCAGAGGTTAAGAGCACTGGCTGCTCTTCCAGAGGTCTTGAGTTCAATTTCCAGCAACCACATGGTGGCTCACAACCATCTATGAGACCTGGTGCCCTCTTCTGGCAGGCAGGCGTACATGCAGACAGAACATTGTATACATAATAAAAAAAATAATTAAAAAAAAAAGATCGAGGAAATGATCTCTAATGATATTCTCCTATACTCATAGATAGGTGCCTAGACACTAGAGAGGCTTCCTCTGGCTGCTGGTAGGAGCAGATGCAGAGACCCACAGCCAAATATTAGGCATAAAGAGAGAGATCTCAAATTGGAAGTCTTCATCTCATCCTTCCTCTTGGCCCTCCGGGAACCCAGCAGAAGAAAGAGAGGAAAAATTATAAGAGCTAGGGGGATTGAGGACACCAGGAGAACACGGCCCACAGAATCAACTAAGCAGGGCTCATAGGGGCTCACAGAGACAGAAGCTCAATCAGAGTTTGAAAAGATGAACTTGAATCAGTTTGTTAAATGAAAGAAGCCAAACACAGAAATCCATAATATATCTATCTTCCGATTTACAGGAATAATCCATGGATTAAAAAAAAAAAACAAATTCCTAGACCTGGTAGGCTCTGGAAAACAAGCACAGCTCCAGCTCCACCCCAGGCCTCTAGATCTAACGTGGGAAGAATTTCACCTGCTGAGTCTCTGGCACCAGGTATTTGGGCACCATTATGGTGAATGAGTACAGGGTGGTGAAATGGGAGGTGGGAAGGGGGGAGAGAGGGGGAGAGAGGAAAGGGGGAAGAGAGGAGGGAGGGAAGGAGGGAGGGAGGGAGGGAGGGAGGGAGGGAGGGAGAGAGGGAGGGCGGGCAGGCAGAACCATTTACGTGCTGGGGAGAGAGGCAGATCTTAAGAGGCAAGAGAAGTGAGGAACAGGCTGAGATAGACATTCTGCTTGCCACCCAGGGCCATGGTGATGTCTGGGCCTGGGCTGCTGCCAGGGGTCATGTCTGGGTCAGTGGCCCTGCTGCAGCCACAGTCAGTGTCGATGTCCATGGCTCCAGTTAGCACCTAAAGCAGTAAGGATAGTGCACACAGAGTTGGTCCTGCCTCTCACTGGCTACAGCACTAGGGAGAATTAGCCCCGCCCCTCACCAACTATACCACTCAGGAGAGCAAGCCTTGCATCTCCCCGGGGTAACATAGGAGAGCTGTTCTGCTGGCAGAGGTGCAGGGAAGCCGGCCCTAAACTGCCTGAGTAGGAGAGCTAGGCCCGTGGTCTGCCACATTGTAGTGTGGACAAGGGAGATATACGCCCCTTGACCCTTGACCCTTGACCCTCACCACCTGCTGCAAGTAGGAAGAGCTGGTCCCAGGGGTCTTGAGGTTGGGAGAGCTGATCCTGCCCCTCACTGTCTGCAGCACTCAGGAGAGTGGGCCCTGCACCTAGCCCAGGCAGCAGAGTAGAGATGATCCCACCGGAGGGTGGGGCAGGAGATCAGGTGCCACAAACGTGCATGGGAGATCTGGCCCCACCTTCATCCGCCATATGGTGGAGTGGGTGAGGAAGAGTTGACCTCCCCCTTCCTCTTCCCCTAGCCACCTGTGGCAGGTGGGAGAGCTGGTCCTGAGGTTATAAGAGTGGGAGAATTGGCACTACCCCCATCAGTGGTAGCACTAGGAAGCACAAGCCCTGCCCCTCACCTGGGCAGCACAGTAGAGCTGATCCCGTTGATGGGGGCATAGGTGAGCTGGGCATGAGAGCAGGAAGGTTGCCCCCACCCCTCCCCTGTATTCCATGGGGTGGCAGGGCTATGGGAAAGATGTCCTCCCCACCCCTCTCTCCCCACTGCCGACACCTGAGGCAGGCAGAAGAGCTGACCTTGGGGGCATGAGAATTGAAGAGCTGGCTCTGCCCTCACCAAGCCCAGCAATCCGGAGAGCAGGACCTGCACCTCACCTGGGCAAACAGTAGAGCTGGCACTGATGGTGTGGGGGGCAGGTAAGCTTTCTTTTAGGCCACCAACCAGCTCCCAAATCATGACAGAGACTTATTATTAGATATGAATGCTCAGCCTTAGCTTATGCTTATTCCTGACTAGCTTTGTTTCTGTAACTTACATTAACCTGTTTCTCTTCATCTATGTTTGCCTCAGGGATTTTTACCTTTCTTTCTATATGTCCTACTGTGTGTCTACTGACTAGCAGCTGCCTGGATGGCCCCAGGCATATCCCTCTCTTCTTCTCCCTCAAACCTAGATTTCTTCTCCTACTTATTCTCCCTGGCCACCAGCCCCACCCATCCCTCTACTGCCTAGCTATTGTCCATTCAGCTCTTTATTAGACCAATCAGGTGCCTTAGGCAGGCAAGGTGCAACAGCAACACATCTTTACATAATTAAACAAATACAACAAAAAGCGTTGTAAGACACCTTTGTATACTTGAAGTAATATTCTGCAGGATTAACAAATGTTACACATCTTGGACTATTAAATATTAAAGTACTATTCCACAACAGAGGGTGTGAGAGCAGGAGAACTGGCCCTGCTCCTTATTGTCTGCTACATCAAGTGAGCAAACTGGAGCAGTGCTGGGGAGCTTCCCCGGGTGGTGAGGAGGAGGAAAAGCTGGCAGGCTGACCAACCCAGCTATCACCCAGGACCACAAATACAAGGTAGCCCACACCAACAACCACTTCATCCATGAACTGTCTGCTGGAGCATGTGGAGGGGCTGGACCTGCAGATACAAAGTCACAGGATCTCCATGACACAAGGCAACAATAGGAAATCCAAGAGGAGTCCCAGTGAGGGCCCATTATCCAGGGTGTGGCAGAAGCCAGAGGCCTCAAACCAGGCCAATGACTCACTGTAAGGAACCCTTACAAGAAAAGATGTATGGACTGAGGGTATACTGTGTGACTCACTGGGCCACAGTACAGCTTCCACCATGAGATTTGTTTTTAATTTGTTTTAATTTGGGGTTCTGTTTATTTCATTTTGTTTTTTTGGGTTTTGGCTTTGTGTTGGAGTGAGGTTGCAAGGGCAAAAGATGGAAGTTGACAGGACCGGAAGATGAGTGGGATCAGGAAGCATGATGTAAAATCTACAAAGAATCAATAAAAAGTGAAAATAAAGAGCAAAACAAACCCATGGAGATGAAGTCAGATTAAAGATAGGAAGTGATGGTTTGATGCTTCCCACTTCCTTCTGGGATCATGGAAATGTTGGTGTGTTAAGATCATGGCACCATAGACATCACAGATAACACGTACATTGGTGAGAGCATCCTTGTTGTAGGAGGCCGCTTGTTTGTTCCCGCCTGCTCAGCCCCGAAATAATCACACAGAACCCATATTATTTTCAATACTGTTTGGCCGATAGCTTAAGCGTATTTCTGGCTAACTCTTACCTCAAATTAACCCATCTCCATTAATCTGTGTATCATCACGAGGTGGTGGCTTATCCAGTAAAGTTCCCACGTCTGTCTCTGGCGTGACTACATGGCTTCTCACTTGACTCTGCCTTCTTTCCCCAGCATTCAGTTTAGTTTTCCCCACCTAGCTCTACTCTCCCTTAACAAGCCAGTTTCTTTATTAATCAAAGGTATTCACAACATACAGAGGGGAATCCCACATCACATCCTTACTGCCATCAAATCGGATGTTTTTAAGTGCTTCAAATAATAAATTTTGTAGCGTGTTCATACAACAGGCAAAAATAATTTGAGCTAGGCATGATAACACACACACTTAATTCCAGAACTAGGGAAGCAGAGCAAGGTGAATCTCTGTGAGTTGGAGCCAGCCTGGCCTGTAGCGGGTGCCAGGGTTGCTTTGGTTATACAGAGAAAAATGATATTCTGTAGTTAAAAAATAATCAATCATTTTGGTAGCTGTATGCTTATCAATACATGCCTTTGTAACTTGGCTGAATTATCTATGCCAGAGTTTTTTTCATTTATAAATTAATGCTCTACACACTAGAAACTTTTAGAGACCCAAAAATACAAACTATTTAGCAAAAACCTTTTTTTTTATTGAATGGGAATAAGCAGTGTCCCTAAGTCAAGTAGCACAAAGCCCCAAATCCATTTCTTAGCTTAATAATTGAAGATGATCACAAACATTTATGGTTAAACATCTAAAAGACCATAGCTCTCAGAAGTGTAAAATACTTAATGTTCTATCTTGAAAAATCAATAAACTTTCAGCATCACAAAGAACTGCTGGTCTGAGAATTAGTCAGCATTATCCATAAATATAAAGATTTGTTCAACAAAATAAATGCTGAGTGCTCAGGCAATGTCAAATGCTACTGTAGGAGTTGGGAATGTGAGAGTAGTCAAAGCAAGGCTGCCGTCCTGGAGGATCTCATAAACAAAATAGAAGCCATAAACATCTTCATACATCGCAATTTTATGTATGCCAATAACATCGCCCAGGATGAATGAGCGTCCACAGTCAGTGGTGAGTAAGGTAAATAGTTTATCTTTGTCATCTCCCTAAGTGCTATTTAAAGCAAAGCATCAGGAAGGATCATGACATCACCCAATTGACTGAAAATAACAATGGCTAGGAAGCATCATTCTGGATATTTGAGCTAGTAACCACTAGTAAGCTCAATTTTATGTCTCCTCAGTTAATCAGAAGAATGCATAAATGTCTCCTATCGGACTGTCCCCATTAGGAATATAAACATTTGAGTCACAAAACCCATGCACTAGAGATGACTCAGAGTAACCATGCCCTTCTGTGTAGCTATCATCTGACTGGGTAGACAAAATGATCATCAGAAGTATTTGAGAGCAATTATGAAATGATAAACATCTAACCACATGTAAACTGATAAAGCACAAACCAACCTATGGGAATGTAAAATATGAACAGCTCATAACCAGAACACTTGCATAGCAGCAACTGAGTGTAGTGGTTGCTGAGGAATTTTTGGACTCAGGCTTGATGACAGAGACCGTATTTTTTCAGGTACTTTTGCTCTAATGATCTTACTAGATCATAGTCTAAGACTGTTGCCTCAAAGTCACATCTATCTAGAGATGTTTCTCAAAATTACCACAGGAATGTCACCAAAATATACACACCATATGAAGATATGTAAATTGGAAACTCTAGCATTGGTCTCTGGGCATTCATATTTTAAAGTTTCCCAGTTTATTTTATACATTCTCCTGGGTAAGCAGCTCTGCCTTATATCATGCTGCAGGAGGAAAACATTGATTACATAATTCAAGAACACTTCCCAGAACTGAAGGACATAAATTTCCAGAGTAAAAGAGTTTGCCAAAAGCCTGGCCTAATTGATGAAAATAGATCCACAGCAAGACACAGCATGATGAAATGGCCCAATGCTGAGAATAAAGAGAAAAAGAACCAGTGAACTCTGAAGAGACTTATTTTCAAAGTCATATAGAAGGAAGCATAGAAGCTGGGTGGTCTCTGACCTCTGAACAACACTGGAAGCAAGAAGATAAAGGAAAAATGGCCTCTAAAGCAGAAGAAAAGATTCCCAACCTAGAGTTTTATACCCAGTCAAACTATTTGTCAAGTTTGAAGGTAGGATAAACAGTATCTTCAACATGCAGTGTCAGAAAAATGTAACTTTCCACCAATCTTTCTTCAGGAAGAGGACCCAGCAGGTAAAGGGCACTTGCCACTAAGATTGAAGACTCAAGTTTGATCCCCAGGATCCCCAGCTTGAAAGAAAGAAATGACTCTAGAAAGTCGTCCTCTGACCTCTGCTTATATGCTGTAGCATGCATGCGCACATGCACGCGCACACGTGCTCATTCTCTCTCTCTCTCTCTCTCTCTCTCTCTCACACACACACACACACACACACACAC
>JABTXL010012463.1:13192523-13206472 GCA_025134845.1 Neodon shergylaensis
AGAGAAGAGAAGAGAAGAGAAGAGAAGAGAAGAGAAGAGAAGAGAAGAGAAGAGAAGGCAAATGATCCCCACTCTGTTTCTTGGGATCACTGAGGATACTCGGTCTAGGGTTGAGAGGGAAATAGCAATAGCCCTATGGGTGAATGGAGATGGACTGGAGAAACCGAAAGTCACTAACACCATTGGAAACTTCACGAAAGTTCAACCAGCACTAACTGCCCAACATCAGTTTTTAAAAAAGACCCCACAGACACACAGCAGCTAGAGGCCAAGACGCCATCGCTGACATCGCCTTGCTGTGTCTAACAGACAGACGTCTGTCCTTTCCCAGAGCCCGCTGAATCCTGTAGCAACTGACCCTTGAAGACATCCCAGGAAGGCGACACCCAAAAGACGTCACGAAAGCAGACGCAGGGTTGGATGTGATCTGGCCACAGGCACGAGGCCTGGGTGTCTTGGTCTCACCGTCAGGCTACATGAGTGAGTGTCAGCACTTGGTATTAAGGAGACGGAATTTATCTGCAGAATCTAAAATCTGGTGCTGTGTACAAAGATGGACAATTTCTGCTCCAGTTTTCCTACGGGAAGCACACCTGCAGGAGGAAAATTCCCCTAAGGGGGTTCTGAAGTTGAAAGGCTTGGTTAGTCTCTGGTTCGAAGGAAGAGTTCAGCAGCAGCAGAGTTCCCACTGGAGTGCAGTAAATACCCAGGGGAGAGAGCTACTAATGTCAGCTAGGAAGCTAGGCGTCTGAAACCACAGCAGATGGGCAGTAATGCAGGTGCCTGATGTGGTTAAACGCTGCATGTTATTCTCCTAAGACCGTGTCTTTTTTTTTTTTTTTTTTTTTTGGTTTTTCGAGACAGGGTTTCTCTGTGGCTTTGGAGCCTGTCCTGGAACTAGCTCTTGTAGACCAGGCTGGTCTCGAACTCACAGAGATCCGCCTGCCTCTGCCTCCCGAGTGCTGGGATTAAAGGCGTGCGCCACCATCGCCCGGCAAGACCATGTCTTTTTATGGGACTCAGAGGTTAAAGTTCTACAGCAACCCCATCCCCTGGTTCAGTATTCACCCAGAATTTGTAGCCAGTACTGCACTGTTGGCTTAACCCCATGTCTACCTCATGAATACACTCTTCAAATTTAATAAACACAGAGGAATCTAAGTTCAACAATCCTGTACCTATGTACCCAAGACTTTTCTCAAAGATGCCAATGAGGTAACCATTAAAAATTTATAGGCTAGGCAAGGCAATAGTCCAGTCATAAATCTGTTAAATCAAACAAATCCAGGCCTTAGCAGCAAGAGGACAATGTTACAACGTTACCAGGGAGACGCTCAGGTATTAATGCCTATGACAGGACTGTGTGCCAATGTGTCATGGGGAATGAAAGTTCCAGGGTAGTCTAAGACCTAAAAGGGCCGCTGAGTCGTGAGTGGAACGCTATGACTCAGGGGAAACCCTGGGTGGGTGTAAATATGTAGGTTATAAACAGCAGCGGAGGGCAGACAGGCTGATTTGTGCCTGAGGCGGCTCCTAATAAATTCCCAGGCACCTATTTGTGACATCACCGAACGAGCAGCTCCGAGCACAGCAGCTGTGGCTCGTGGCTTAGACTACATCCTCAAGTCTTAACAAATTGAGGTGTCAGCCATGAGTTGTGGACACAGTCAGAATGCTGGGGGAGCCGCAGGGAAGAGCTAAGTAAGATTGGCGCTGGAGAGATGGGTCAATTGATAAAGTCCTTGTCGTGCCAGCATGCAAGCACAAGAACCCAAATAAATAAAGATTACAGGCATGACACATACCTGTAACCCCAGGAGTTGGCATAAACAGGACCTCTAGATTAACAGCCTATCAGCCTGTCCTACAAAACTCCAGGCCAGTGAGAGACCCTACCTCAAAAGATAAGATGGAGGCTCCTGAAGAATGAGAGTCAAGGTGGTCCTTTGGCCTCTATATGTATATGCAAGTGCACATACATGGGACCCCCATACATGAATACACACACACACACACTTTCATAATTATCTTTAACACATGAAAGCCAGGAAAAGAACTATACACTCAAAGTTGGAAAACACTTAGAGGTGACCTAACCCAGGTCTCTTTGTCCTAACAAGCGAGTAAAATTGCCACTTTCTTAAGTGTCCCATACGGTTTTTAAATTTCCAATTATGCCTGTTTCATTCTTACCCCCTTCTAACCTTCATCATTTGTTTTGGATTCCTTTTAAAAAATTATTTATTAAGTATACAGTGGTCTGCTTGCATGCATGCAGGCCAAAAGAGGGTACCAGATCTCATCACAAGTGGTTGTAAACCACCATGTGGTTGCTGGGAATTGAACTCAGGACCTTTGAAAGAGCAGGCAACACTCTTAACCACTGAGCCATCTCCCAGCCCTGTTTTGGATTTCTAGACTGCCCTTCCAGCCCCAAAATACCAGTTTCCTGAGCAGATTCATTGGTGTAAACCCAGGCCTCTGCCTTCTTCAGACAAAGCAACCCTTTCCTCCTCAACCCCACATGGCACGCAAAGGAAGCAAACACAAACACAGCACCTTGCCCTCGGTGGCTTCATGGGGTAAGTAAGCAGGTAGCCAGGTTACCCACAAATCACTCCCTGCTGTCAAAGATGAAGGAAGAGCCATGCAGGCCTCACCCTTTGGGGAGGTGAGATTTACTTGTAGAAGAAAATAAAAGGGTAGCATGCTACAAACCAAACCAATCCAGCCACGCTGAGGGACAGAGCTACGGTTCATAAATCCTAGGTAGGAATAAACAAGCGAAGAACCAATTTTAGAAAACAGATTGTCACTTTGGGTGACACAAAGTGTCCTTAGTTCAGCAAGCATTTTTTATTTATTATCTACTCTGGGTCAAGCCATGCTTTGTACCTGTAGATGGGGCAGGGGGAGGCTGGGGTTCAAAATCCAGTCATGGAGGTGCATGTTTATAATCCCAACACTCCAGAGACTGAGGCAGGAGGATTGCTTTGAGTTCAAGGTTAACACAGGCTATACAGCAACACGTTGTCTAAGAACAAAAGAGAAGGAGGCTGGAGAACAAGGAGAAAGAAGAAGACAGGCCTGCAAAATTCCAACTCTGCCCTTGCAAACACCAGTGCTGTGCTCCTGGCCGCTCTTCTCCAATGCCTCTATTACACATCCTGCATCTTTCCAGTTGCCTCCGATATCCTCTCCCTCTTATGCTTGCATCTAGTACCATCCCATCTGCCCAGGCCACCGTCTCATGCCCAAAGCAGCTTTCTAACACGCACAGCATCCCCTTTCAACTCAGAACCTACACTATGGCCTGATCATAGTCTCGAAAGGTCCAGTTTCTCCTGGATAGTTCCATTCTCAAACTCTCCAAGCGCTTACTCACGGCCCCTCCGCTCCCATCCTAAAAGTCCCAGATTGGCCTGGTCCCGCTTTCCTGTTGTGACTCTGCCTCTGCAGTCCAAACTTCATCGTCAGAAATGCTTCCTAGAAGCAACATTAAATCTTATCATTGTCTCTGACTATAGACCCTGCATGTTTACACCCAGAGAGAAAGAATTCAGGGAAAAGGCATCCGTTAAAGTGGGTTAGGTTCCAGTAAAAGTCATTTTAAATCAACACAACACACATAGACTCTCATTGTTCCATGGAAACAATGATGTTATAAAGACTCCACTCTGGTCAGGGGCCAAGGACCAACATTTTATTATGGGCCATGGTAATGAGGAAAGTGTTATTAAATCAAAATGTTCTAATAGGACGCTGGTTTCTGTAGACTGACCACAGCTCTAACCTGTCGTCTACAGAACAAGCCTTTGAGGAAAGCACGGTCACCACATATGGTCAGCTGCCTGTCTGAGTGCCACATGGCAGGGCTGTGTAAGCCCGTGCGATCAGGAGAACGAGTCACCGTGATACTATATCTGAGCAATGTTTCCTCTGCGCACTTGCTAACTTCTGCTCTATTTTGACTTCGGAGGAGGTGAAGTAACCTTTGCCAAGGACAGAGAGCTTGGGAAACCAACCTGGGTGGACTTTGGGAGTGGTTCTGAAGCAGACCCAGGGCTACTTACAACTGTTTCTCCAGTGGCACTGGAGCAGAGACTTTTAATTCCAGACATCTTCAACCCCATCTACTTCTTACATTATAGTGATAGAAAGACTCAAGTTGTGCTGGGTAAGGCCAGACCCTCAAACAAAGGGCTGTGCTTGACTTCCATGAAGCACAGTGAGTCTGTCCACCTGAGTCACACCAGAAGTGTCAGCATAAGTTCTGGAAGGCAGCCAGACCGAGCACACAACCGGCCCCAGAAGGGAAAGTTTATAGATTCTGACCCTGGATTGTGGGCTAATGTCTTTCCACAAACATATGAAACTGTTCAATGTAAATGGGTTTGTTCCAGAGCACACAAAAAGGTATAAAGTGTGTACGTTGTGCAGTTGTAAATCTAGTAATTTCATTTGTGATAGTTTTTTTTTCCTAAAGAAATTGCAAATATGTGTTTCCAATTGGGGTGTAACAAAAAAAAGCAAAGGAAAAAGGAGCCCATTTAAATGTGCATCGTAAGGAGATACAGAGGGCAAGCAGGTTGCCCTGAGTTCCAGCCAGAAGGCTGAGGCCGAGCGTTCACACAGATGTAGTTTACTTTGGAAGGTGAACCCAAGGAGGGGCCATGAAGGACTGGGACACGGGGAACAGAGAAGAAAATTCTTCATAAAGGTGGATTACAAAACCGCAAAGTTTTGGACACTGGTGATTATTCAGGTAGAAGCCTCTATGGAAGCACCAAGAATACACCCCCATCAGGTTGTCAGTCTCTAAGACAGCACTGGGGAGCATTTATTCACTGCCTCTCATCCTCCACTGGGTAAGGTTTCTCCAGTGTGGATTAACACTGTCACACTTCCAAGCCTGCACAAGTGCTAAGCGGATCCCCACGGGCTTCTACATGAGGTGTTGAGAAGCCCAAGACAGAAACTGAGAAATACACAGTGTGGCTATAGCGGCGGGTTTGAACAAGGTACGACCTGCGGGATGGCCAGAATGAAACGGACTGAGAAGGCATACGGTAAGAGAGAGCACAAGGCATCCCGCATGGAGTGCGCACGGCAACGCTGCAGTCACTGTGACATTGCTGTGAAAGACGCCCATTTTGACTTGAGCTGGGCCCCACTCGTTATCATTAGCTAGGTTGAGCTTCTGGAAACAGTCTCTCAAGGTAGCTCTTCGAGGAGAGGATGTTTTAATGAAAGAAGCAATGGAGCAATGAAGACGTGAAGACCTTAGAGGATCCGCTGTGCAGAGTTCCCAAGGGAGACGGAAGTCACTGAACCTGGAGATAGCTGGATTCTGAGCGCCCTCTGCATTGTCCTCTGTCTTGGGTCTCTCACATGAAGCCTGTTTCTGCTTCTTCCCAGCTTTGGTTTCTGCTCTCCAGTCGCTCTAGGTCAACAGCCCCTGAGTCAGCTCCTTGGGAAGACTCTTCCCTTCTTATTTTCTCCCCCTCAGAAATGTTCTCTCAAGAAACACCTCTGTTTACACACATCAGATTGTTGGCCACTTCAGATTCGCAAGGCTCCTCAGTGCACTCGGGGAAACAAGTCCATACTCTGGGGGAGGGCACCTCTCTCTGTGGCAGGGTGTTCTTGCCACCTCTTCTTCACCATGCTACTCCAGGGTGACCCACTCATCCCCAGCAAGTTCAGTCCTTCTTGAGAGTCATTAGCCCCTCTGTGCCCTTGGCCAGGAGCTCAATTCCCCCAGATCTTCAGACATCACCTCTTCAGGGAATCCCTCTTGACCCAGCCTTACGAAAGAGCTCTCTGTGCCCACAACTTCCTGCCAGCCTGCTCCAGCCCCTTCAGACTTATTCCCCCACCTGCAGCTTCCTGTCTGTTTGTCGTCTTCCTTTCTTGTAATGTGTACGACACTGAACAGACAGACGCAGGACAGACACACAGGACAGACTCCTGAGCAAATATGTTGACTTTGGAAATGCAAGTTCCAAAGAAGAGAAAGCTGATGGGCCAGGTTCTGCTTTTTCCAGATCTCATCACAGTAACTGGCCAATATCTAGGCAACCCTACATCCAGAAACCTTTCCCTAGGCTCAGGGACAACAGTAGGAGTCGCTTTTCGTGACACAAAACACGGCCACTTTGTCCCCTTCAGCTAAAATTATAAGCAGGTTAACAAAATTCCTATATTTTTAAATGTATGATCCTGTATCAATCTGAAAACCTAAGTAGTCCATTTTTAGAGAATTCACTTTCAAGTGAGCAATATTCAATATTCTATTCTCGTGCCGCTAAAAGCCTACTAAAGAGAGTACAAGGACCTGGTCCAGAGTAACTTGTTAAAAATCTCACCCTGTTGGGGGCTGTAGAGGTGTTTTAGTGGTTAAGAGCATTGCCTGCTCTTCCAAAGGTCCTGAGTTCAATTCCTGGCAACCACGTGGTGGCTCACAACCATCTGTAATGAGGTCTGATGCCCTCTTCTGACCTACAGACATATACACAGACAGTAAATAAATTTAAAAAAAAAATCTCACCCTGCCACTTCATCCTCCATCTCTAAATGTTCTGATCTCATTCCCCAACTCTGGGAAGGCCCCTCTGTGCTGCATCCTCACCATCTCTTCCTCCCCTGATGTTTCTTCTTCACCCTGCATTCTCTTCCTCTTCCACTGCTTTGTCCTTGTCATATGGCACTCACTGGTGTGTAGTCTCCTAGAAAGTAGAGGCATCTTCCCCTATCACTGGTTGTTTCTCAAGAACTGCTCATTTGATTCTTGTACACTGGGAGGCGAGAGCGAAAAGCCTTTGGAAATTCACTTGGAGCAATGTTTTATTCTTATTGTACAGGGCCCACATATGGGGTACAAGTCAGTACCTGTGTCCTAGTAGAGTTGAACTGTTCGTTTGTGGGTAACGTTCACTCTGGTGAATGAATGTGCTATATCATTCGTTAAATATTTTAATATCTCCTGTGTATACACATGCTGCGTATATGCACACACTTTATTTATATTTGTTTTGTTGTGCATTTATGGAGGGAACAGAGACACATAAGGAAACAGAAAGGAAGATCCTGCACCAGAGCCAGTGGAGGGAGCGATGGCTGTCATCTTACAGATAAGGCAATTCGTGCACATGAGCACAGTACCTTCACACAGAAGAGCTCAGTGCCCAGTGCCAAAAACAGCTCTTTCTCCTTGCGCTCTAAACATACAATGCGCTTAACCAAAGGAATGGAGAATTTGCAAAACTTCTTCTCTTCATCTCTACAGAATATGTGCATCTCACGAGAAAGATGTGGAGGCCAGGCGTGGTTGTGCACAGGTCTAGTCTCAGCACTCGGGAGACAGAGGCAGGGGGATCTCTGTTAGTTGGAGGCCAGACTGGTCTGTGTAGTGAGTTCCAGGCCAGTTGGGGCTACATAGCGATACCCTGGAGGAAGAGGCTATGAATGCATCTCTCTGTATCATACCAAAATAGTCAGAGACCCTGGGGGTAAATGTCTGAGAGCCAGGACAGGTTCTGTGTTAACTCTGAGAACTCAGTGATGTCCTGTACCGTAAACACGTGGAAGGAGACAACCTTTCTTGGCCATCATCACATGTCCTACTGCGTAATAATCACTAAATATTAATAACTGTTCTGTTAAATTCATAAGTCCTTTAATTAGCTATATCATACCTGATATTTGCCACTTTGACCCTGTATTTACATGAGTTATCCCAATTTTCCATCAACGCCAGGTCACATGGTGTGCACGGCCTATTCCTTTCTTAGTCTCATTGTGGTCCTGCTCAGACGAAATTAATCAGCACATCAGCACTTCTGAACCTGTGGGTTGGGGGTCACATATCAGATAGCCTGCATATCAAATATTTATGTTATGACTAATAACAGTAGTAAAATTACAGTTTTGAAGTAGTAAAGAAATGAATTTATGGTTGGGATCACCATGACATGAGTAGCTGTAGTACAAAGGCACAGCATTAAGAAGGTAGAGAACCCCTGCTCTGCATTGATGAAGGTTTAGGAAGGTCAAGAACCCCTGCTCTACATTGATGAAGGACTGTCACATGACCTAAGCTGAATCATAACAGACACGGAAAGCTCATTCATCTTCTGAGATACGGAGGTTCTCTCTTCCACCACAGACTTGCCACCTTGGGACCATGAAGCCTGGAAAGTCAACCTCCTTGCACCCATGAAGAGACTGTGTGAGAGAGAGCCACTCTGTAGAGAGCGAGAAGCGGGAGTGGGAGGAACCTGAAGGTCTTGCAAGAGCACCTGTGCCAAACAAAAGCTAGGCTAGCCGCCCTGTGAGAGCCGCCCAGCTAGAGAAGCTAATCATCCTTGATTAAATTCAGATAGGGCCTGCTTTCTTCCCATTCAACCAAAAGGAACTCAGTCAAATCACTAACTACAATATATAACTGCCAGTTTGTGTCTGTGATTTTCTTTAAGAATCTATGGCGAGGACACTCTACTCAAAAGTAAGTCTTCCCAACAAAGTGTTGGGAAGTATCTGGCCTCATTTCCACAGCTCTGAACCACTGAATCTTGAGTTTAATGAATTAAGTTGTTCCTTTCACTATGGACACTTGTAGTAAAAAGACTTCCTGGGATTCTTAATTTCGGTACTTCATAAAAGGACTGCTGACAGCCGGAAGTGGTGGTGCACACCTTTAATCCCAGCACTCAGGAGGCAGAGGTGACCGGTCTCCATGAGTTTAAGGCCACCCTGGTCTGTAGAGCGAGTTCCAGGACAGCCAAGGCTACACAAAGAAAGCCTGTTTCGGGGGGTGGGGGGGGGCCGGCTGTTGAGAATAATAACTCAGGGTTTGTAGTGGGAACTACAAGCATCTGTCTGTACAGTGCAATGAATGTGAATATTTATGTATCAACTGCAAATGTCATAATTCTACTGCAAATTTCCAGACTCACTAGGGAATTATGATTTTTAAACATTGGTTTAATTTGGTCACCAAAACAGCCACCATTTTTATCCTGATCCTCTTTCTTGCATCAACCTTTCACAATTTGTGAGGACCAGCTAGCTCTATGCTTTGAAGAACCAGGGCCCTTTTTCATATCCAGGAGAGGTGTGTATGGCCTCTATCTACTGTATCTCCAAATTCCCTTTCAGATACCACAGTCTTATTAATAACGCCACTAAAGAGGTCTCACCAGGCTTCCCTAGCTCTCCATACAATTTTTAGCCCCACGGCTCTTCCCAATTTAAAAACAAAATGAATCTCACAAACAGAATTGAAATGTCAAATTTTACTGCCATCTGGATTTAAAGACAGCAAAGAAAACTTGGTTTGGGGTGTTTTATTTTTGTAGCCAGAGTGAACGTATTACAGTTACATTTGTTTTCAGACCATTTACCTCTCTATGTCTCTGCATTTCACTCCGGGGGAATAAGGTACTGAAGTGAAAAAGAAGACACCATCCAGAACATTCCAAGAAGAACCTATAACATTCAGTTAAGTCCATCTAAAATAATGGAAGTTCATCTTCATCGTCATCATGAGGATAAACCCAATGTGTTCACTGAGTAAATTTAGAACCGTGAGTGCAGATTAACAGTTTGGCTCTGCTCCTTGGGGGTTACAATCTGATACATGAACAGACATAAAGGATATGCGAGCTGTTTAGCAAAGCCTTTATGGCCCATCCATTGAAAGCACAAGGCAGCCATGGGGCCTCCAGGGTAGGAGAAAGAATAGCAATGACTGAGATCCTCTAGGTGAGACCTGCCACAGAGGGGAGGGTCTGTGAGTGGGTGAGTTTAAGCCACTCTTCTTACCAATGCACAGCAAAGACCCAAAGACATCTCCTTAAGCAAGAGACCATGACTGTAAAGCATAGGAGTATCAGTTCTCTTGAGAACATCAAAGGAAAGGCCATCCACAAAATTTTAAAGATACAGAGACTTAAACCCCGACACATTGATTGTTTTAGGAGCAATGCGGGAACCAACAACGGACTCTGTGCCGTGTACACACATGCATACATGCGCACACACACACACATACATGCATGAACACGTGTGCACACAACCACACCAGGTTTTGGCCAGTGTTCTCAGGGTGGAAACCCTGTGGCAAACCGCTTCATTTTCTCTCAGTCCAAGCACTCTTTGTACGCTCATTCGCTCAGCTCTGACAAACGGCACTGCTGTGCCCAGCATCCTGTGTTAGACACAGGGAATAACCCAGCCAAGGTCCTGCCCCCAGTGAGCTTAAATGTAACAAGGAATATAGCCTTTTCCTTTTGATTTTACATTTTTATTGTGGCAATACTATAAAAACAGAAAAGTTAACATTTTTTTCATGTTTAGGCTCCCTGCTCAGCAACACTGAGTATAATCTTATTGTGGACTGTCCATCCTCAGAGCTTCTTACATCTTTTAAAACTAGCATTATGTAGGTCCATCTGTCCTCAGCTCCTAAAAAACTCAATTATTTTTATTTATGAACTTGACAGTTCTAGGTACCTCATGGAGATGGAACTGTACGATATTTGTCTATTCATATTTGCATGGTCTCATTCAGCGTACCAGATGACCTCAAGGTTCGCATGGTAACCTCAGTGTTCAAGACTCCACTCCTTTTAGAAAGCTGAATAGTTCTTACACTCATGGACACACAGCATGTTTTGCGCATCTGTTCACCTATTACTAGGTACTGGGCTGTGTCCCCACCATTTAGCTATTGTGAATGAGGCTGCCGTGGATGTAGGTGAACGTCAATGTGTGAGCCTCTGCTCTCAGCTCTTTTGGAAACAGCTAAAAGTGGAATTTCCGGCTCGGTGTCTATCTTTAATCTGGGGGGAAGAGCAGACTGCTTTTCTCGAGCTGTGCGGTTTTGCATCCCTCCCAGCAAAGCGTGAAGGTTGTAATTTCTCTGCATCCTCACTAACACGTGTTATTTTCTGGCTTGTTTGTTTGCCTGCTCCTTTTGAAAACAGCCAGCCTCCAAATAAGCAGGAAGTGGTATCTTATTGTGGGTTTGATATTCTGTCCCTGAGTGGCTGCTAACCTTTCAGATCATTTCGTGTGTTTACTGTCCATTTATGTATCTTCTTGTAGAACTGTTTACCCAAGACCCGGAGTTTATATTGCTTATATTGTTGTAGAGCTTTAGAAATGTTTTACAAGTTTGGAGACTAATCCCTTTTCAGACCCATGACCAGTGTGATGGTTCATTTTCATTGTCAGCTTGACTGGCTTTGAAGTTGCTTAAGGATCCAGCCTCTCCATGTGTCCTAAAGATGTGTCCATATACACTCTCTCAGAGGGAAGACCCATCCGGAATGTGAACAGTGTGGTCCATAGGCCGAGGTCCTGGACTGAATGAAAAGGAGAAAGCAGTGAAGTCTATCTCTCCTTCCTGCCTGCAGGTACCATGTGACCAGCCACCTCACCCTCCTGCCACCAGACCTTCCCCTCCATGATGAGTCTCCATAACTGTGTCTCCACTTAAACCAGGAGCCAACTAAACCCTTCCTTCCTGATCCTGCTCTTGCCAAATATTGTATCACAGCAAGGAGAAAAGTAATGAGCACAATTTGCAAATATTTCTTCCATTGTTTGTCAGGGGGGTTTTGTCCTGCCTGGTTCCCACAGTCGTTAGGTCCCAAAGAAAATCACACAGAAGTCAATATTAGTTATAAACTGATTGGCCCATTAGCTCAGGCTTTTTATTAACTCTTATAAATTATATTAACCCATTATTCTTATCTGTGTTAGCCACATGGATCAGTACCTTTTTCAGCGGGGCAGTCACATCTTGCTTCTTGTGTGTCTGGACAGGACTGCAGAAGAATGAGCTTCCCTCTTCCCAGAATTCTCCTGTTCTCATTGACCTGCCTCTACTTCCTGTCTGGTTGTCCCACCTATACTTCCTGCCTGGCTACTGGCCAATCAGCATTTATTTAAAACATAATTGACAGAATATAGACAATTGTCCTGCACCATTCCATTCCATGAGTTGCTTTTTATTACTCTGTTGATAATGGTCTTTGGTGTGAATGCAGATTTAAAGAAAACACCAGGCAGACTAAAGCACCAGACACAGTGTGGATGCGAAACACTGGAGATGGGTTTAGGAAACCTCATGAATACTGAGAGTATGAAGGCTGCCTTGCCCATTTATTTACCTGATAATCATTGCTCTATGGAATAAGTAACAAGAGTGAACAAAACACACAAATCCCTGATTCCAAGGAGCTCCCATTGCAATGCCATTCAACAGGATAGGAGTGAGACTCAGGCTCAAAATATATTCTCAAATAGTATGGCAATCATTTCAATAGAGGGATTCTGAAGGATGTGAGGGTATCTGCAATGACAATAATGCCATGGTGTGGCCATGGGGGTGGCAGTGGCCAGCTGAAATGGGACAGGAGAAATTATTATAATATAAAAACTCAAAATATTACAATACCAGGTTGTTGGGTGGATCAAGAACAACTGACCAGATTAAGTGTAGAAATAAAGAAGGAAATAAACTCAGCACATCAGATGATAGAGTTATCAAATAAAGGTGGGAGACAGGAAAGAGATAGCAGCAATGAGCCTTTGTTCTTTGTTCATTTCAGGGAGATGGTTTCAAGGTTGAAAGGACAGTTGGCTTGTAAGGATCCATAGAAACCAAAAAGATACCCTACTTCACCTACTGTTTCCAAAGCAACTGAGTTGAGGGGAAGAACATCGTCCACTTGGGAGGAACCTGGGAAAGAAATCCATTTCTCTAAGCCTATGAGAATGATAATCTTACTTAAAATTAATGAGCAAGATTGAAGCTAAGTTTCTAATTCCCCAACTTCTACATCCCAGAGATTACTACAGTGTTCAGACATACATAGATTTGAATGGGCCCAAAGGAAGAGTTGGAAGCCACTTGTTCTTAATGACCTTAGGATAGAAGCCTCCTTTGAAGGCAAAACCATAGCTCTAATACAAAAATCTGATTTAATAGAAGCTGAATCTTGTCATGCTGTTAATGTCTCTATAATGAGAAGGAAAGTAAGCAGCCAATGTTTCTAAAGAGAGAGAGTGGGAGAGAGAGATGAGAGAGAGACCTGCCCTTGGATCATAGCAGCTCAAGGAGCCATTGGCAATGGAGTGTTGAGGATCGCTACCTACACTTCCCTCTCTTGCAATTCTCTTGTGAGTTTACCTCTCAGTGACCCATAAGATGTCCCCTACTTTCCCTTTATAGCAGCACTGTGCCTTTGTTCTTTGTTCATTTCAGGGAGTCAGCTGAGAAAGTAAGCATAGTCTAAACCACATGTTCTCAAACTCCGATGCACTATCAGTTCCCCAGGGAGTAGAATCTTGGTCATCGCAAACTCACGGGGCTGCTTCCTGAAGCCAAATGACCTCTCTTCATCCTCACACACAATCTCTGGGGTGATGCTGCTTTCATGCTTTCGTTCCCCATCACAATGTGGGACTGAAGCTAAGATTAAGGGCATCACTCAGATCTTCCTATAATAAACACAGGGTAAAACTGGTCTCTTGTCTAACACCAGATCCTGTGTGGTGTCAGCTCCACAAACACCAGCCTGTTTACTGACAACAATAGAAGGCCCAAAGTTCCAAAGGAAAGGGGCTCCATGAGAAGTTGGCTTGCTGTCGGCAGCATACCCTGGCTGCATTATTCACAACAGCCAGGAGATGGAACCAACCTAGATGCCCATCACCAGATGACTGGACAAAGGTAGTACCTAGACAATGGAATAAAGAAGAAAATGAGACCATGGCATTTGCAGGAAAATGGATGCAAGTGGAAATCATTTAATTAAAATAATGACTACGCAGAATAACCCAGACTCAGAAGAGCAAATGAACATTTACTCTGCTATGTGGAACCTAGACATGAAACTATGCATATATGTATGTTTATGAAACTATGCATATATGTA
>JABTXL010012463.1:13206482-13267193 GCA_025134845.1 Neodon shergylaensis
TATGCATATATGTATGTTTATGAAACTATGCATATACGTATGTTTATAGACCACAAAACTAGAAAGAGGATTTAAGAGGAGAGGATAGATGTTAAAGGAGGTGTAAGAGATGTGAGAAAATGCATGTGGGGAATAAGTGGGGGGGAAAGGAGTTAGCAGGAGAAAGAGAGTCAGAGTAAAGAGGAGGGGAGGGGAGAAGGGGAAGGAATTAGAATAATGTATGATGGCATACGTGCCTGAAGACATCATAGAGAATATCATTATTTTGTATGCTAACCTAAAAAGCTAATATAAAGAATTGCACCTGGGTAATGCCTATGGAAGATGTCAATGCTGGTGGAGCAAATACCCAATGGAAGGGGGGGTGCTTTTAAATTTAATAACATTTCCAAGAAATGTTAAATTACCAGAAAGTAAAAGTTATTCAGCCAGGGCACAGAACTGTTTATACAGTCACCATGACTTTTAAAACAATATTCATACATGAGGAAATTTGTTCCATTTAAAATAGGAAGTAAAAACCACACCCAGCTCTCCTGACCTTTTCAGATGCATTGTGCTTTAATTACTTGATTCAAAGTCAGCATCTCAGGCACCGCTGCACAGTAGCACCAATCCACACTTCCCCGGCAGGACATGCTTGAGCAGTGTAGGCGCAGGTTGGGTTCAGATGCACCCTGGAGCTCACACGGGACTGGAGCTTCTAGCATTCCTGTGAACTCCCAAGATCCCCTCTCAACCTTCTGTCCTCTCCTTGCCCCTGCTGTGTGTGTGTGTGTGTGTGTGTTCTGAAGTGAAAGCTATCTTCCCACACATCACTCTGACTGTGTTATCTTCCCAAAGAGTTGTTTATAATAAGCTGTGCTAGGAGGTAGGGAGACAGCGGGCGCGTAGTTAAAAGCACTTATTGCTTTTGTAAAAGACCCAGGTTCAGTTCCCAGCACCCACATCAGGTGACTCACGACCTCCGCTAATTCCAGTTCCAGGGGATCTGTCACCCTCTTCTGGCCTCTTTACACACATGCACATGTGTGTGGTACACACAAATTCACATAGACACATTCACACATATACATGAAAAACTTTACTAACCTCTCCTCACTTCAGGCAAAGGCACCTGACTTCCTCAATATCAACGGCTTCTTTTCAGAGTCGTCCATAGGCCAGAAGCATCTTCCATGGATGCTTTAAGAGCAGGGTGTCTTCCTCCATGCCCAGGTCTACATCAATGTCCCTGGGTCTTCCTCTGTGTTCAGTTCTTTTCCACTATCTTGAGGAATGACCATACATGCTAACAATGGGCCTGATAGGACACCACCCTTCCCCCTCTTCAATCCAGCAAACTCTACCTTCTCCTCTGTTACTGACCACACTTGGATTTTTTTCTGTCACCCACTCTGCTCCACTACTAAGATTCCAAGTAGACATTTAGTTCACCCTTGAAGACCACATCCTGCCGACCGTCCAACATTCTCCTTCTTATCATTGTCACGCCCCTGTCTTCTGAGCCATAATCCCATAATACATCTCAGAGCTGTGCCGCCAAACATGAGTGGGGATGACCTGTGCCATCGTTAGACCATATAGCAGAGAAGACTGAGGAGAGGGTGCCCTCTTGGGGAAATGCTGGTATGCCTGGTGGTCAGTGTGGGGTTACAGTTGGTACTGTGAGATCACTACATGAGGACTGGAATCCAGACAGAGACATCTATGTAGCATCCACTGAGAACACTGGGCTGGTACCAGGAAGGGAGGCAAGGAACACCCTAATAAATGCTGCCCCAGAACACACGAGGCACATGGAGAAGTGAAGGAATTCAGCAACAAAGAACAAAAGATTGGGAACACCCATAACCAACTTACTCAGCAATATGACTCAAGAAGGACAATTTTCCTTTTGAGAAATCTCTTCCCCAGAAATGCAGATGGACAATGTCTAACTTAAGACACACGTTAGAGAAGGTTTTCATCTCTGTATACCAACGCCATGTTTGGTCTCATGCCTGAAAGCTAAAACAACTGAACTGCACCTACAGCCAGCTAGTCCAGCTGTCGAACAATTCACCACCTCCACTGAGTCCGCTCTCCATGGCACTCCCAGCTCATTGGCCACTGTATCTCTCCCTGTTCCCTAGCGTCTCATTCCCAGCTCACTGACCACTTATCTCTATCTCTGTTCCCTAGCGTCTCATTCCCATCTCGTTGACCACTATATCTCCTTCTTATTCCTTTTCAGACTAGCTCTGCCCAATACCTGTTTCTTCACCTGCCTGTCCCCTAGTGGCATGACTTCTGGACTTTCTAACATTACCATTCTTATTCTATTTTCTCCTTACTTTGCTGGAACCCATCGAATTAACTCAGCACCAAACTGAGATGCTTCTTCTGCTTGAGTCCTGTGTTCTTGATGTTTCCAGAACATATGATGCCATTAGCAAAATACAAGTTTCTTCATTTCCACTTGACATCCTTGTATGAGTCATCTTGTATTCATTTACTGTAATAAAATGTCTGAGACAGTCAACTTCAAAGCAGGAAAGGTACATTTTAGCTCAGTTTGGTAAGATCTAAAACATGGCTGTTGACCAGGTCTCTGTGGTGATGCTTCATAGCAGGTGTGTGTGACAAAGAAGGACCATTCACTAAGAAGCAGTGACCAGTAAGGTACAATCTTCTTCAGGGATAATCTCAGCAGCCCCAAAGCTCTGACAAGTTGCCACCTCCTAAAGTTTTCACCATCTTCCAACAGTGTCATGCCGGGAACTGAGCCTTTACCACCGTGACTGGTAGAACATCAGAAATCATTTAAGTTATTTCTCACCCCTTCCCATATCTCAAAGACCACATCTAGAATGTCCTCTAACGTCTTTCCTACTCTTTCCTATTGCCCTGCCTGACACTGGCTTTTACCAAGAGCTAGTAAAAAATTTCCCCCCTTCAACTGCCTATGCCCTCTTCCTTCAATTCTGCAAAGTTTGCTATCCTACAAACAGCCTGATCACGGCCCTTGCCCGCTCAAAAGCCTTGAGTGTGCATAGCCTTTTGCCCATGAGCAGAGTAGGCTCCCTAAACTGGCAATCAGAGCACTCCACAGTGTGACCAGACTTGTTGTTGCATGTCTTCTGAACACACCCTGGGTTTCTCACCTCTGTGTCTACTTCTGTGCTTCCTCTGCCTGTACAGCTTCCATAGCCAACTATAGCAACTGAAACCTGGCCAGCCTTCAAGGTCTGCAGCAAGGCATGGAAGCCTTCTCTGGTTTCTAGATTGGATTTGATCTATCTTTCTTCCTTTTCTTAGTAGTTCCTAGAAATTTATATATTTTATGGCTCTTATTTTATATTATTGTAATTACAAACATCTATCTGCCTTCACTGCCATGCAGTAAGCTCCAGGAAGACAGAGATCATATCTTATTATATTTATATTCCCACAGGACTTAGCACATTCTTTGCAATAAAAGACCATCTGTACATACCTATTAAATTCACATACACATATCCCTAAGAAATTATATGCTGCAATTTGGGGTTTTTGAAACTGTTCATTATACCCACTTGTCTATGTACACAAAATGCCCTTTCCAGAGCTTCTTGGTGCCATTTCTCTACACTACTGACAGAAAGGCCCTGCAGGGCAGTTATTTATCACGGCTGCAAAATATTCTCCCTGCCCCTTGGGCTGCTCCCTGGAATCACTCTGAGGCCTGAGCTCATGAATGAAGTGACTGATAAATTCAGAGCAAAATCATGTTTGTAATTATCTTCTGTGGTTAAAAAGACAAAGAGATATTGTTGCTTCCAAATAGCGTGTATTTAAGGGAGGAACATCTTAACTCAGAAGCAGCACCACAGGACAGCTTGCCCAGGACTCAGGATACATCAGAAAGGTCACATGGAATTCCCTTCTTTGTAGTTATCACAGCACCAGAAACAACAGTGCAGCTTTGAACTTGCTGCAGCTCAGCCAGTGACAGTCACTCCTTGCTTGCAGCCTCCCTCTCTGAGTCTTAAAGGGAGAAACAGGGAGAGATAATTCAGTGAGGGATGGGCTTGCTGCAGGAGCATGAAGATCTGAATTTAATACTAAGTACCCACATAAAAAGGCCATGTGGTGGCATAGGTTTGTAGGCTCAGTCCTGGGGATACGGGAACAGTGATCCCTGGTGCTCACTGGCCAGTCTAGCCTATTTGACAAGTTCCAAGTCAATAAGAGACCGTGTCTCAAAAAACAAGGCAAATGACACCTGGTGAGTAACATCCAGGTTGACCTCTGACCTCCACACATACACCCACATGTATGTGAACCTGTACATCTACACACACATGAACAGTATGTTTAACATACTTATTATTAGTATAACATGCTAATCACAATACTTGGTGATTGTTGAGCTTTGTGACCTTCTTAGGAACTAAACTGTGTCTATCTAAACCCTGCAAAGGAACACAGCACGGGCTGAAGGCTGAGCATGACAGACAGACTGCTGGGTGTCTACCCTACCTCTGTTCCCTCTCTCTGTGGGACATCAGGAATCATTCGTTACTTCTCAGTTGTGTGTCTTCATTATAGGAAGGCCCTAATACTAATAATAGCGACAGTCACCGCATCATAGGGCTCCTGGAGCAGCACATTGCTTGGGAGTGCCTGTCATAGCATGAGTGCATTATAAATTCCATGATTGCTGATTTCAGCGAGGCCCATTTTCAAAAGCAGCAAGTACACACTGTCAGGGAACTTCTTTCTGCGGGTGTGTGTCCTGGTCAGGGCTGAGGCAGCCAGAGAGTGGCCTCAGATGGCAAAGGGCAGGGTTGTAGGCTGCTGAGTCACGAGTCGTACATCATACAACCTCCCCTTGTATGAACACTGTTGTTTAATTGAATTAGTTGCCAAATATAAAAATCACGGTTTCCCTACCCAGGCTTAACTGTTAATGACGTGGGCAGAGGACCCTGGAAGGATGGTACAGCAGCTAAAGGTGCTCACAGCTCCTGCAGAGGACCGTGAGTGCGTTCCCAGCACCCATACAAGGCAGCTCTCAACTGCCTGTTGCTCCAGCTCCAGGCATCTGAAACCCCTTTCTGACCTCCAAGGCACTGCACTCAAATGAACAAACCCACATACAGACAATGCATGTACACACAATTGTTTAAAGATTCACTTATTTTTAGGTTGTGTGTATAAATGCTTACAATAATGCCTGCACAGCAATCTCTATAGTGTGCCATGCAAGCATGCGGACCTGAGTTCAGATCCCTAACATCCATGGGGCACAGCAGTACATGTCCATGGGAAAAATAGAGACAGGTGGATTTCTGGGGACTCCTCTGACAACCTAACCAAATCAGTGAGCACTAGGTCCAGTGATGATGTGAGATTCCCCCTCTGTATGCTGTGAATACCATTGGTTAATTTAAAAAAAAACTGTCTTGGGCCTGCACAGAACAGAATAGTGGTAGGCAGGAGAAAAACTAAACTGAATGCTGGGAGAAAGGAGGCAGAGGCAGAGGAGAAGCCATGGAGCTGCCAGAGGAGACAGACATGCTAGAACCTTGCCGGTAGGCCACGAGCCTCATGGTAAAATATAAAATAATGGAGATGGGTTAATTCTAGATGTAAGAGCTAGCTAGCACTTTGCTTAAGTAATTGGTCAAGCAGTGATCTAATTAATACAGTTTCTGTGTGGTTATTTCAGGAGTCTGGGCAGCCAGGAAATGAACAAGCAGAGGGCGGCCGTGAACACACTAGCAGCCTCCTACTACACAGTGAGACACCGGTCTCAAAAATCCTATGGAGAGAGGAAGGCATCTGGCAACGGCTTCTGGCCCCCACATGCATAGCATACATGTGCGTGAACATACACAGTCATAAGCAGAAATGTACATGTACCTCTATATGCACACACATACATGTACCTGTACTGCCATGCACACACATATTTATGCACCTGTATCTCCACATGCATAGGAACACATACATATGAACATGTGTACACACACACAATAATAATAATATGTGAGTTAATATACTAAAGAAGAGTCCTGTTACATAGAATGATGTTATTTCATTGATTTCAAAAGTATAAAAATTACACTATTGCAAAAGATAGACTCTATGCGTTTTACATATTCCCCATAAAATGTAATACATATCTCTTCCATCTTCCTGGGCATCTTTTCTCAATGCACTTAGAAATTAGTAACAGTATAAGATTTGATTGACCTACTCAGAATTTGGATCCTTCCAATTGTTCATTAAACTTACAAACTAAATTAATGCTTGTTCTTATGTGGCTTGGCAGCATAAATTAATACTATCTGAACGAATTAGTAACCTTGGCTCCTAACATCGGAGATTTTGGCAGGTTCCACTTTCGGTTTAGTAAGCCCGGGCACAAGGGAATCTTTATGTAAGAATGTTCTCTCCCACCACTACACATGGAGTTCTCCTTAATGAATGTTAAAGGAATGTCCCAGAGGAAGTGTAAACCTCCTCGTAACTTCTTGTCAAAGCAACAGGAAGCTGGCTTGGTGCTCTAGCTAGAAACACGAAATCCAAAGCATGGCAAGGAAGGCACTCATTCCCTCAACAACATTGTTCTTATCACCTGCTCTAAGAACGAGGCAATGACACACTCTGAAGAGCTCCCATTCTTACTTCCGGGACGAAATAGCAACACGGTAAACAGGAGGTGTAGGGATGTTGAGCAGCTGAGCTGACGAATTCTTAAAATACACAACGAAGCCAGCAGAAGTGGGAAGTAGTAAGAGTAAACACGCAGTTCGTGAACGAACACAGCTCATGACCCCATTCATCATCTTGGGGGCTTGTGAGGATGCGGAGGTAACTAAGACACCATGTGTGCCCTCCGGGTGTGTGGTACCCAGTGCCCAGGAGGGGTATGAAAATAACTACACGCACAAGGAGTTAGTGTGTGCCCCAGGAAAGGTAAGAGCGTTTTGGAAAGACTAAAGGAAGACATTAAATCCAGTGATGGATACAGAAGCAGACAAACTGGAAGAGGGACTCACCTCGGGATATGAACCTAAATGGATTTGGTGGTAGGGACAGCCTCAGTAAAGGGACTCGAGGCTTCTAGTTTACCTGGAGAATATACCAATGTGGCTTTAAGTAACAATCAAGATACAAGCTAAGTGTAGGGGAGAGTGTGAGGCGGGTGTGGGGTTTGCATGCTTTTCGCTCCCCTCCCCTCAGACAGCACGGTGGACAGTGCAGAGAGCATGCGCACACATGATAAGCACCGGTAAGAGCCAATGAGGATGAGGCAGTCAGCATGACCAGACACACATTAACTGAGAGCGATTGTAAGGAATCATCACACAAAACCAAACTTGAAGTAGAAAATGCCTGTCTTGGATTCTTCCGGGAGGTTGCTGTCCTGGAAGCAGCCAGCGTAGACACGTACCAACCAGCGCTCGGTTCATCTTTTCTGTGATAAAACGCTCCGACATAAGGCAACCTGGGGAGAAAGGGGGTTATTTCTTCTTCCACTTCCACATCACAGTCCATCACTGAGAGGAGGCAGGGAAGGAATTTCCAGCAAGAAGCTAAAGGCAGGCAGCATTCATTCTCTCTGATGAAGGAACTCACAGGCGAGAAAGTCCAGCAGAACCATGGAGGCTCACGCATTGGCTCAGTCTTAGCTTTTTTTAAATGCAGCTCAATACCTTCTGCTTGAAGACTGGATCCTCCTACATAAATTAACTAATCAGCTAATCCCTCACATACGCCCTAAGATAACCTGATCTAAGCAACTGCTCTATGGAGACTTCCCCTCTTAGATGACTCTAGGCTGTGTCAAGTTGACGAAGCGACCCAAGATGGCACTGGTCTGTGATTTTCTTTTCTTTCTCTTTTCTTTTTCTTTGAGACAAGGTTTTGTGTAGACATGGCTATCTGGGCTACACGAGACTTTGCCTCACAAAACAAAACAGCGGGGCTGGAGAGAAAGTCCGTAAGGCACTTGCTTAAGCATGCAGACTAGAGTTCAAGTCCCATGAAGAGTTAGGGTGGCAGCATACACTTGCAATCCCAGAGCTAGGACGAGTCAGGCAGATGTCTGGGGCTAACTGGTGAGTCAGTCTAGCCTTGTCAGTGAGCCCCAGGTCTCGGGGAGGGACAGTGTCTCAAAGAACAAGGTGGCCAGCCATCCCAAAGAAACACACACTCAGTGCCTTGACCAGGTCACTGTTTTAAGCACACAGTAAGGCAACCCATCACGATGGGTACATAAAGCTGAGAAGGCTAGTTCACCTCACAGCTAGGCACAAAAAGAATAAGAAATAAGCCAAGATCTCACAAACCCCTTCAAAGACTTGTCTGTTTCTGGACCCAGCCTAAAACCTCCTCTACGGCATCACCTCTTAAACGTTGAATCACTCAAGTGTCTCTACAGGCTGGGACCAAGAATAACACATAGAACTTTGTGGGATGCTGTGGAATCAGCCTACATAAATCTCCCACACGTGGGAAGTTCTCCATCTTTTAATCTTTCTCCTACTGAGCACTTGCTATTTCTAGTTTGTTGTGAATGTGTTTATTAAAGCTACTCTATTTTAATATCCCCTAGAATTCTTTGAATAATTTTTGTAGCGCCAGATCTAAAGGACTATATTATGTTGTAGACGTCAAAACGTGTACGGATTAAGATCTGCTCTTAGCAGAGGACACTTCCCAAGCTTACGGATGTGGAACTCACCTCATTCATTCATCAATATCTTTAGTGCTATTGTGAGACCGTAGCTGTCACAGCCCCACTGCGACCCAGGTTCCAGTCCTGAGATGAGGAAGGGACAACGCGTGAAGAAATGAAGTTGTGTCCAACCACCAGATGAGTTCCGCACAAGTGGCTGGCCGCAAAGAGCTTAAGCCATCTTTATTTATACTCCAAAAACAAGCATGTTTCTCCATACTAGCAAGCATGTTTTTCTCACCCTACAACGTTAACCTCTGGCAAAAAACAAATATGCCAAATACGCTCTTTCCCAACTTTTTTATATCAAAACATCTTTTAAACCAAAAACAACTCTTATCATTTTGCTTACTTAGCCAAATATTGAGCCAGGTACATCCTGTCTTTACAAAGCTAAAAGGTGATAGATAGATAGATAGATAGATAGATAGATAGATAGATAGATAGATTTTAAAAGCTAAAAGATGATAAACATAGGTGCACATTCTCAAAAACGACAATACCATTAAAACTTTAACAAAGCATATTTGCAGAAATGGGGTGAATGGCCTCCAATCCTGTCAGCACTGGCTCCGGACAGCTCCCAGGGTCTGGAATGACAGCTTAAAAATGCATTTTCTGGGAATGACCACATCTCCCAGGCATGAATGACAAAGTGACACTAAATAGTGTCATCAATATTATGAGAGAGAAGAGGGCATGCAGGCTGCGTCAACCCAGAAGTATTCTGTGTGCCCTAGTCCACTAGCCCTTGTTGAGTGAGACTGTTCCTGAGGGGTTTTGCCTCATTTGGAGACCTGATGGACAAGCACTCTTATACTGGTATGAAACTAGGCCTCACTGTTCCCAACACATAGCTCTCGGGCAGATAGACAGACACACACACACACACGCACACACACACTACTCACAACACCCCAGGACCAAGCCAAGCAGGGAAAGAGAAGGATGCTCCAGAGGTAACACAGATGAGTTGACTGGAAGGCTATGGCTCACTATACCCAACGGGAAAACAGAAAGATACCGAAGCAGACACTGAAGACCTATGACGGCTACATTATCACCAAGTTCACTGGAAAGCTTGATCCACTTCAAGCCAAACCTGACCGTGGTTTTAACAAATGTCTTATTCTTATAGAACTTCCAAGATTTTGATGTAGAAACTGCTTAGTTATAGAAAGAAGACGTGTGCTTTGACTATGAACGTGTCTGGGGAATTTGAGCATCAAATGGCTGAAGAATCATTTTGTGGTGTAATGATCATCAATGCCAGGCTAAAGAGCAACCTGAGTTAATGTTTGCAAGCCACTGAACGGTAACTAGCCATTTCAGCCATTAGGAGTGGGCTTGCGGAGAATAAGAGCACGGGACTTTGTGAAGTCCTGCTTTTAAGGAAACATTTACACTAAGGTGTACCTCTTCTGGGAACTATGAAATGTGTGAGTTTACAAGGAAATGCAAGCTCTTGAGTTCTTACCAACACGCACTAACGAACAAAGGCAGAGTTCTGAAACTGCCTCATACAGAGGGACGTGCAGAAATGCTGACCACGATCTCCACCTTGACCTTGGCCGCCAGTGGTTATGCTGATATATGCCTTTGCTGAAATCCTCAAACTGCTCACGCAATCCCTGAGCAAGTTATCCTATCTAAGGTATATCTAAAAAAAATCCAGCCCAAAGAATTCCAAATTGAGCATCCGCAGGTCAGCTCCCTCAAGAACTCATTCCCTGGGCTTCAGCAAGTGGTGTAGCCTCATGTTCCTCAACTGACAAATAAGGGGCTGAATACTTGGTGATCTCTAAACTCCAGCTTTCGGGGCCTAATAACTTTTTACTTGAATATCTTTATTTATTCTCTGACAGTTTCATGCATGCATACAACATATCATGACCCTACCTGTCCTCAACTCCCCTTCCCACTCTCCCTGGTCCCCAATCTCATGCCCAAATTTTTAAGTAATCATGATACTGTGGAAATTATGAACCCAACTTAAGACTTTAACCACTTTATTTTTAAAAGTCCCAATTGCACTGGCATAAGAATTTATTATCATTGCAGGGAAGAAGTTTGAATGGCATAAATAAGTTCTTCCACCCATCTCCTTTCCCGTAATTATAGACGGGGCCTACCTTTCCAGGCTACCAAGTATTCTTCCAGGATTTCTTTTATTCTTGGGAAGGCTGTATTCTGTGGTACAGAATTCACCGAACTCCTCATGGTTTGCTTCCCGTCTAAAATTAGCAACAAGGTGCGACCTCCCTCGTGCATGTTCTGAGAACTCAATAGCAGGCATTCAAAGCACTTAGAACCTGCCACACAGGAAGTTCCATTAAGAGCGGTAAACTTTTAGTATTATGTAACAAAATGGCTACTTACATATTTTAGTTCTGCGGAAGAATCCTCAAGCCAACCACACAGCCTGAGTCAGAGAAGCGAGTCAAACCCACTGTATTGTGCACAGTACAGGTCTTCTTCCCTCAGAATATCCCATCCCAGGTCTTATGCAGGAGGGCTGGAGATCTCACCCAAGCCTCGTCAAAGGTCTGCTATTAAGATTTCTGAGTTTCATTTAATATGAGAGGTATTTAATGGGTGGGAGGCGGAATGAAGAATAAAGTTCAGGGGAGTCGCAGCCTTGTGTTGTCACTGACAACCACCAGGAGACGGCAAAAAGTGAAGCCAGAGCAGAGCCGAACGTGCCGCTTAGGCTGGGAGCTGACTCGCGCAGTGTAGCAGCTAGCTTCCAAGCAGGCGCACCTGACTTTGATATTCAGAACCCTCATAAAAACAAGCCAGGTGGGTGCTGAAGAGGGAGGTCTCTGTGGTTAGAACCTCCACAAAAAGCCAGGTAGGGGTGCTGGAGAGAAAGAAGGCTCAGTGGTTAAGAATGCTCGCTGTTCTTCCAGAGGACCTGGTTGGGTTCCCAGGACTCACGTTGGGCACCTCATAACTTCAGTGACCAGAACTCCACCTCAGCGGGGACCCAATGCTTCTGGCCTCTTCAGACATTGGCTACACTCATTGTGCACATACCCACATGCACACACACACGCACACATATACCCACACGCACACACACACACATACCCACATGCACACACACACGCACACACACATACCTACATGCACACATATACCTACATGCACACACATACCCACATGCACATACATGCACACACACACCCACATGCACACACACACGCACACACACATACCCACATGCACGTACATGCACACACATAACCACATGCACACACACATGCATGCACACACATACCCACATGCACACACATACCCACATGCACACACACGCACATACACACATACCCACATGCACACACACACAATTAAAATATTAAGAATAGTTTATTGAGACAGGGTCTCTCTACACAGCACTGGCTGTCCTGGAACACACTACATAGATCAGACTGGCCTCAGGAATACATTTTTTCCAAAAGTCAGACGCGGGAGCACATGCTTACAATCCCAACAGTGGGGAAGCAAAGACAGGCATATCCCTGGGGCTCACTGGCTAGCCTGCCTCGCTAATTAGGGAGCTTCAAGTTCAGTGGGAGACCCCATCTCAAATAAATCATGAATAAACGGTGGGCAGTACCCGAGGACAGACACCGGAGGTTGGCGTCTGGTCTCCACAGAGAGGTGTATCTGTATACACACGAATGCATACACGTGTGCTCAGATAAATAAATGAATACCCGGGTTGATGAGTTCCAGAGCTTTGCTTGTAGACTTGTGAGGGAGGAGCCAATGCATGCTCTGTTATTCATTGACATTCAAGCAAAAGTCTTTCATTCCTTAGGACAGAATCTCTTAATGAGGGGAAAGCCTAATGGGTAGACTTAGACAGCCGCGGCATGGTAAGACAAGACTTTCAACTTTCAACCGAGAAAGAATAAAGTACCACTGTTTCTTCCACTCGAGCCCAATTAATTTTTCACCTTTACACATAAAGATAAGCGCCTGTGTCAAAGGTCCACCAGTCAATAGTCTACGGAATCAGGAAAGCCCAGGGCACCTGAGTGAACTGCCCAGTCCCTGCTCTGAGCAGGGACAGACAGTCCCTCTGCTGATGTGGCCCAGCGGGTGATTCTATTGGTCTTCTGAAAACTCACCCGGCAGAGTGTGGCCAGACAGTTCCCTGCTGGAGAGGCAAAGGGCAAGGAAAGAGAGGTGTCCTGGCCCGTTTCCCCAGCTCTTTTGGCTGAATGCCATATCGACACATTCCCAAGAGCAGCTGAGCTCCGGTAACACTGTGAACTCTGGCCCTGGTGGTATGATTCGAGAGCCCTTTGCCTCTGATTGGTCTCCTCTAAAACGGTCCGGCAGCTTCTGCTTAGACGCACTTGCTTGGTTTAACAATCATTGTCTTAGAGGCAAGTGTCCTTGGGATAGTGTGTTAAGACAGTAAGTCATCAGTCATCCTCTCTCTGCCATGATTCTTCAGTTCTTTCTTCCCACCAGCTGCCTACAGCCATTAAATCCAGAAGGTGAACGTCTGAGTCGTGTCTATTGCTGTTTCTTGGGCTGCTCAATATTAAGAGGGAATCAGTGTGTGTGTGTGTGAAAAGCTAGTGAAATCCACCAGCTCCCCAACACTCGGTGACAATCCAGTGTCTCACAGCTTCACGTGAAAATTCTTGACCTGTGGTGCTAAAATCGTAGTTCCTTCATCACCACCACCACCACCCCAAAAAGAAAAAGCATATTGATGCCGCTATGCCCGGGGTCTGAGATCAGGAACTGAAACCGGTTAAGGGCAGCAAGTTGTAACGTGTAGTACTGAGGCTAGCGTGAAGGACAGCACACGCGTGAGAGAAGGCAGTCTCCCACAGGCCTGTATCCAAGCCTTAGCCTGCACACCCGCACACGGGATAAAGAAGAGCAATTGCACCAAGCCAGAGAATTTGCAGGAAAGTTTTACTGTACTTATATTCCCTTCATTGTTATTTTAATATGCATGTAATGATGTAGCATTGGCTGATGTATTACCTGCTATTCGCTCATTACTGTTTTGTTTTTTTTTTTTTTAAATTTCTTAGCAACAATTGGGCCAGTTCACTAGTGCTTTTACTCATGAAGATGTTACATTTTGCCGACATAATCATTTTTCAGAAATTTCGTTTTATTGATAGAATGATGAATTAAAATTCCAAGAAAATTAATTTTTATTACCCACTGTTTTAACACAGCACCTTGTATGTTCTAGGCAAGCTCTCTACCAACTAAGTCACTCCCTCAGCCCAAGCCCTCCTTTTTAAAAAATTTATTAGATTTTTAAAAAGTACCAATTCAAGTTCCCACTCCCTCCCCTCCTCCCATTCCCTCCACACACCCTCCCATCCCACCCCCAGCCAATCCTAAGAGAGGGTAAGGCACATTGCTTTGGGGAAGGTACAAGACCCTCCCTACTATATCTAGGTTGAGCAAGGTATACATCCAAAGAGAACAGGTTCCCAAAAAGCCAGAACATGCAGGAGGGATAAATCCTGGTGCCGTTGCCAATGGCCCCTCAGTCTGCCTCAGCCATGCAACTGCCAACCACATTCAGAGGGACTAGTTTGATCCTATGCTTGCTCCTCCCCAGTCCGACTGGAGTTGGTGAGCTCCCATTAGCTCAGGTAGACTATTTCAGTGGGTGAACCCTTCATGGTCTTGACCTTTTTGCTTATATTCTCACTCCTCCCACTCTTCAACTGGACTTTGGGAGCTCAGTCCAGTCTAAGCCCTCCTTTTTTAAAAATTTACCTCAAGGATTTTGTTACAATAACAGAAAATAACTAGTACAGTATGCGACCAAATAGGTACACAAATATTTAACTAAAAATACTAAGTTGAAAGAGAAGACCTTAGAATTTCAAGAACTACACAGTAGTGTTTATATAAACGTAAATTAACATTCGTGCCTCAATAAAACTTCTAGCGTCTTCAGTCCTTTAAAAGCTCTTTGAAACAATTTCAAACTATGGAAATTTTGCTAAATTCCCAGCCTGGAAAAAATACATTAGGCATGAAAAAAAAGTGATTATTAAAATAGCACCAGGCATTTTGGATATTGCAAAATATGCCACACAAGTCTCTGAAATGAAAGGAGAAAAAGATAAAGTTGAGGATCTCAGAAACCAAGAGGAACAGCGAGACCGGCTGCCTGGGCTCTTCCTACTGGTGACCTCAGACTCTGCTACTGTCTCACACCCGGGCCGAGGTCAGGGCTTTTGAAAATGGGCACCTTCTCCCCAAGACAGCAGGGCACCGGGGCAGAGATACAGCTGGAACGGCCCTCTCGAGGCCTCATGGGTCTTTTACATTTTTGATAAGTGAGACAAGTAAGAACCTGGCTGGCTTAGGAAACTTATCACCGAGAGACCACGAGGCTCCTGCTAGGGGAGTGGATATGATATCAGAGGGAGAGGCTGAAGTCCAGCCCTGAGACCGTGAGGACAATGGTGGTTAAGCAACAGAAACCGCAGAGACGAGGAAAGACAGAGATCCCCCAAAAGTCACCAGGATAGAGCCTTGCTCTGTCACTGTGTGCGGACAGACAGGTGCATTGCCTGCAGATCGTCCCAGCTGTCCCAGACAGGCATGGCAGAGCTAATTCTATCTCCTGCTGTATTTTCCTGTGTGCCCACAGCTGGCCACCTCTGGAGTTTTAAAACAGACAACAAAAAGGTCTCAAGTTTCCCAGATCGTTCTCAAACTTGCTGATGCGAGCACCTCCACTCCACCTCCCGATGGTCAGGTCTATAGGTACCATGCAATACCATACCTGGTTATCCACCCCAGATCTCATGCCTACCATGCAAGCACTCTGCCCCCCCCCCCAGAGACTTTTTTAACAGAGACATCACCACCGAGAAAAGGGGAAGCAGGTGCTTTCCGACAGGGTCAGGTGGGAAAACCGAACTTTCATATTCCTCCAAAAGCATAAAAATGGAAGCTTTGGAATCTGGGCTAATGATCATAAATGTTTCCATTTCTCCACACACACACCCACCCACCTCTTTTTTTTTTTTCACTGAACTTCCCAGAGGATGGAAGGGCCCCTTTCGTGATAACTTTGCAGATTAAATTTTCCACTTGAAAAGTTTTTACAACACTTGCTTGGTGTGGTGCATATCTGTAATCACAGCAGGGGGCAACGACAGGAGGATTGCTGTGAACACAAGGAAAGAAGGGTTTAGGTTAAACAGAAACGTCTGTATTTTAGTCTGAAGGTTGATATTCTTATGTTGAAGTTAATTACTGAGTTAACCTTTATATCTAATAAAAAGACTGTATGTTTTATTTCTAAAATCTGCCATCTGAGTCAGAGTTCTCTAAACCCTCTTCCAGAATTGCTTGAATTTATTATTAGTGGGGGATGGGGTGGCTATACACTCATGTGAAGATCAGAGGGCAACTTTGGGGTTTATGTTCCTAGTTCCACAGCTCGATCTTCACATCCAAAGACTCCTTGCTATGTACAAGGAGTGTGGGATCATCTCCTGCAGGATGCTGTGGCCAGCATCTCCACTCAGCCTCAACTCTCCGGATACATTGTGTAGCCCAGGCTGGCCTCAAACCCTCCATCCTCCTGCTTCAGTCTCCCGGGTGCTGTGGTGTACCCCCATGCTAAGTGCTCACAGCTCTTTATCAGCTAGCTCTCAGCAAGGACTGACTAGGTTTTGAAAACAAGATCCAAAGCGTATTTGTCTTCAAACCCCACACCCAGCAGAGTGTGTGGCAAGGAGTAAGAACTTATCACATAATGAAATGGGGGCTGGGGAGAGGACCTAATGGTTAAGAGTATTATAAGAGTATGGCTGCCTCTTACAAAGGACCTAAGTTCACTTCCTAGAACCCACGTTGAGTACTTCATGACTACCTGTAACTCTAACTCCAGGGATTCCTACGCCCTCTTCTGGCTTCCACGAGTATCTGCACATTCATGAATATAGTCATATATAGACACACACAAACGCACAATTTAAAATGAAATAAAACCTTTAAAAAAAATGTTACACCGGGCCGTGGTGGCGCACACCTTTAATCCCAGCACTCGGGAGGCAGAGGCAGGCAGTTCTCTGTGAGTTCGAGGCCAGCCTGGTCTACAAGAGCTAGTTCCAGGACAGGCTCCAAAGCTACTGAGAAACCCTGTCTCGAAAAACCAAAAAAAAAAAAGTTGCAATAAGAGATTCCTAGGGAAGATACCAGAATTAAAACATTTATGAGTCTTAAGCCCAAACTAATATTTATCCCATTTTATATAACTATCATTATTATTATTATTATTATAATTATCCTGCTTTACAACACAATATTGATAGCAGATAGATGAATCCATTCCATGTGCAAGCTTTACTTTCCGCTCAATAGCTCTGCGTTAAATTAGAGAAACTGCAGTTTATGTGGTCACTGAGTAGAATGTAAAACATCTGACTGCATTGTTAGATGAGCCGAAGAATCTTTTATGCTCAAAATTTCTGTTGGGTGAAGTTGGATCCTAAACAAATCTGATTGCTCTCCCCTAAACCATAGCAGAGGTGGGGGAAGAAGCTCCAGAGAACTGTTTTGTCAAGTGAAAATGGCCACAAAATATTTACAATTCTCGTTTGATTAGCTTACTGTAGGAAAACCATACAAATAAATGTTTGGGAAATAAAGCTGTTGTTACAGGCGAAGGCACGTTATGTAGAATTACTGTGTAGTTTCCGAACTAGTTAACAAAGTAAGAAAGCATCCAAGACGAGGCTGAAACCCACACCTTACCCTAGTGATAAAAGAGAGAGGGGAAACTGAAGCTGACCCTGAGCCAAGCAAGGTTCCCCAGGAGACCGTCAGCACTTCTTCCTCCTGACGCCTGTAGCAGACCTGAGCAAAGAGGCTTCCATGGTTGCCAGGCCTATGTCTCTGCATCTCTCTGTCAGTCAATGGGCATGTGAGCACAGCCATCACGGGGGTGTTAGAGAGTGAAGATGAGGAAAGAGAGGACTAAACATCGTTCACACGTTTTACATGAGATCTTTCCTGTACAAAGCTGAGCAACCACGAACAATCACTCTCCCCTTCTTTCCCTGGACCCAGAACATAGAAGAAGAGCCCAGGTGAGGGACTGAGGAGACGGCTCAGCAGTTAAGAGCACTGTTAAGCGTCTTCTAGAAGTCCTGAGTTCAATTTCCAGCAACACATGGTGACTCGCAACGTCTATAACAGAATCCAATGCAACCTTCCGACGTGCAGACGTGCATGTGGACAAAACCTATACAAAAGCCTAGCGAAAGGCAGCCACGATGTTGACGCCAGAGCTGCCCATCCCAAACGTTATCAGAGGAGTATTTGACAGGATCCAGAAATGCCAAACTACTAAAATTCTTCTGGTGGAGCTACTGAGAGGTAAATTTGTTGCACTCCACCCTAATCTGGGGAGAGAAAGAGCGCTGAGTTCTAGCTTCCCTGGTATAATGCTAAACCTTGCTTAGCATCTAAATTTGCTACATAGGGATGGGGATGCAGCTCAGTTAGAGCGCAAAGCACCGTGTAACCTTGTGCGAGGACACCTGTAATCCTAACACTCAGGAGGTGGCGGCAAGAGGATCAGAAATTCTAGGCTATCTTTGGCTACATAGCTAACTAAGGATAGCCCAGGCTACAGGGAATCCCGTCTCAAAACGTAAAGCGTCACTCACCAGATGGCCACTTTTCTATGAGCAGCTCCACAGCCTAACTAAAACAAGCCAAGGTATTCAGTGCAACTACAGATGACTCACCCCTGGGCCACAAACCACGCATACAAGCAAGGGCTCTGGAACAGCTGTGTCCCACTGAGTGCATGAGTAGCAAGTTAGGCTGGAAGAGGGAGCGCAGAGACGCCATGTAGTCGGGGCTCAACAAACAGGGTGAGACAGTCTTCCAGAGGGGTGACTGGTGCTGGGGTGCTCCGAGGAGGCGAAAGGAAGGAGAGCTGAGCTTCAGGCATTGGGCAAAATTCAGAACTTGAGTATGGTAGTCTTCAGCCAAACCCTACATTTGAGCTGCAGAGATGACTCAGCAGGTAGGAGTACTCCCTGCCCTCCCAAGGTATCCAAGTTTAGTTCCCACCCTTCTGGCCTCTGTGGGCACCTGCATTTATGTGAAACAGCCCAACGCAGACACCCAAATGCACACATAAATAAAAGTTAACATAAAAAACTATTATCTATCTTTTTCTATCTTTTTACATTTTGTTTTTAAAAAATATTTTTATTAATGATTTGAGACTTTCACACTCTGTGTTTTGATCAAATTCACCTCTCTTGCTCCCCCTAACTCCTCTTAACCCTAACCTCAAATTGGCCTTGCATTCCTTGCATTCCTTGCAATCCTGCCTCTGCCTCCAGAGTACTGGGATCCCAGGTATGAACTGCTATGTCTGGCTAAAGCAGCCGCTTTCAGAAGGGAGCTGTCTTAGTGTTCATAAAGGGTTGACGGGGAGGGGGATGGAAAACATGCCACTCTTTCTCAAGAAGGTGGATTTCTTTGTACACCCCTTTTCTCTGACAGTTTGTAGGGTGATCTCCTCCTCTATCTTCTTTGAAAGACAGACTCAAGCGCTCCTGTAACATCTACCAAACACACTAAGATTGGACAGGAGTTCGGCTTAGCCTCAGCTACTTAGTGTAGTTCAGGTCATTCCAAGAGACGTGAGATCTGTCTCCAAACAAGCCAACAAATGCCAGTATGAAAAGGGTGGGCTGGAGAAGAGGAGAGCCATTAAGTAGACTGCATGTCAAATCTGATAATGGAGATGCTAAACCATTCTATCCCAGCAAGATACCTTAGATGGCTTAGGATCAAGTAAACATAAGCTGGTATTCCCCTCTGCTCTGGCATATAGCCATGATGTATGCCAGTGTGGAGGCTCCGCACACAACTAAAAACCGGAATACCATATGATCTAGCAATTCTACTTCTATGTATGTATCCAAAACAGGTGAACTCAATATGTTGAAGAATTATCTACATTCCTGGATATCCACGACAGCAAAGAAATGGGCTCAACCTAAGTTCTATGAAGGATGAATGGATAACAAACTGTGACAAATACACAAAATACTAGTGGTCATAAAAAGCAGGATTCTAGCCCGGTGGTGGTGGCACACGCCTTTAATCCCAGCACTCGGGAGGCAGAAGCAGGTGGATCTCTGTGAGTTCGAGGCCAGTCAGGTCTACAAGAGCGAGTGGCAGGACAGGCTCCAAAGCTACAGAGAAACCCTGCCTCAAAAAACAAACAAAAAGCAGGATTCTACCATTTGGGACAAAACGAATGAAGTTGGAGGGCTTAGACAAAATGAGCCAAACACAGAGAAAAAAAAACCCTACACAGCCTCACTTAGGCGTGGAGCCTAAAGAAAATGACTTACAGAATCCATGAACAGAAGAGTGGATGTCAGAGGTTGTGGTGGGGAGATGTCAGTCATGGCTATATTTTCTGCTGGATAGGAAGAAAGGGGTTTGGAAATTTATTACATATGATTATTGTATCAATCAAGACATGTGCTGAACAATGAATGTTGTCATTAATAATCATAGTTAATTATAACTGTGTATTTCAAAATTGCTAAAAGAATGGATTTTTTAAGTGTTCCCAATATAAAAATATATATAAAGTTGTAGATAAAGCACTTAGTTTGATATAATCATTTTATAATGTATAAATATCTCCATCACATTGCACCCCACATATACACACCACTATCATTTGTCTACTGAAAACAGAGATTTAAAAGTATCCTCTGAAATACAGGCTAGATTCAACCTGTAGGCCCATCTCCAACCTACGCATCCTCCATGTTAGTCCCTTGGTCCTGAGCCCTGGCTGAGGCAAAATGGACCCCAATTTAGTTTCCACTAAGAATTTCTCATCTCAGTAATGAACTTGGCAGTTCATCCCTGAGACTCTGTAAAGGATACCAGTCATTATGGCCAACAAATTGTATCCTTCTTTCATTGGCCTGACAGCAAATGAAAAGAGTTTGTTTTGCCAAAAGGGATATACCAAGGTAATTTGTGAAGACTTGACCTCATTAAAAACATTCTTGAAATATGCCCAAAAAGGAAGCTACATCTAAATTAACTCCTACAGGCTTCTCCTGAACTGTCAAAAAGAGGCCTCAGAGCAGCGTTCTTGCCACTCTGGCTTATGGGAGAGGGCCCTGAGGCTTCTAACAACCTCTCCAGGATAACACACTGCCTTAATCAAAGACAGCAACAAACTCATTCTCCAATCCACAGCCTCCCCATTAGCAACCTACCGTCACCATCCACGGGTCTTGTACCAAGGGCATATCCTCTTTCTAAGTCGTCTTGAAAAAGTTACAGACCCCAAGACTACAGATGATTCAAGAAGCCCACCATAAAATAAAACGAGCATGTTGGCGGCTCCTCAAGCAGGAGAGAGAGGGAACACAAACACGAGAGTGCACCTCTATAGGTGGCAAACGGCTCAGAGACCGGGCAGACTTTGATTTAATCTAGAGGGATATAATTAACAACTCCCAAGGAGAAGAGATGGAGTCTCCCAGCATACCGGATGTTAGGTTCAAAGAGACAGAGACAGAAGTTAGAGAAGCCTCAAAAGCAGCCTGCAAGGGGGTCCAGGCCAGCTGCCCCCCAATCCTTAATGAAGAGACGCCCAAAGCATCAAGTTCAGGAAAAGACAGACAAATCTGTCTAAATCTGCATTCTCTCTCTCTCTCTCTCTGTGTGTGTGTGTGTGTGTGTGTGTGTAGTGTGCCGGAGGCTGTCCCCTGCACTGCTCCATGACGCTTGCACTGTCTTGAGACAGGGTCTCTTACTGAACTTGAAGTTTTTTTTTTCTTCCACTTAGGCTGGCTAGCAAACCTGAGGTCCTCCTGTCTTCACCCTTCCACCTCCAGCACTAAGGTTATCGGTGTACCCCAGCTTTTACAAAGATGCTGAAAATCCAAACTCAGGTCCTCAAGCTTGAGAAGCAAGTGCTCTTATCCACCGAGCCATCTGTGCGCTCTCTAACACTAAAATAAACATTTCTACATGGTAAAGCTTAAAGCGAAAAGTCCAGTAATCATAGAAAAGGAGAAAAATAAAGGGTTCAAATTACTTACTACCACCATAAAAGGACCAAGAACCAACAGCTCAAAAGAAAAACCTGACAGAAGAGACAGACAAATCATGAAATATGAAATGCAGACACTCCCAAAATTATACCTCGCCCTCATCGGCTGTCAGAAAAGGCACTAATCAAACATGTATCGTTTTTACTGGTCGCCTGCTTGAGGAGGAAGAAGAAAAAAAAAACACCTAGACTATCAAAATCATGGATGATTGGAGAGGGTAGAGGGAAAACCCTGTGCCCCATACTTCTTGGGGGTATTGTAAGAACGATGCGGTAATCTCTGCTCTAGCACTAAGAGGATGGCTGTAGGAGACCTGCAAGAAAGGGGCTCTCCTTCAGTCAAGGGTGCATGAGCAGCTTCAAGACCCTGCTAGCACCGCAAAGAAGCTCTCAAGGATTATATAGAATGCTCAGACTGATTTAGCCATGTCTAATAAAAATAAGCATGCCCTGGGCCCGGGCTGCTGGGATGGTATCTTAGTTTCATTTCTATAGCTGTGATAAAAAAATAAATAAATAAATAAATAAATAAATAAATAAAATGCCCTGCAAAAAGCAACACAGAGGATGGAAAGTTTTGTTTGGCTTACAGTTCCAAATTACACTCCATCATCTCGAGGAAGACAAGGCAGGAACTCAAGTCACATCACAGCCACAGTCAAGAGCTGAAAGAAACGCAGCCTTGCTTGCACGCCCGCTGTGCCCAGGTCTGTTTCTCCAGTTTTGCACAGTCCCGGACCTGGAGAACATCACTGCCCACAATGGGCTGGTCCTTCCTGTATCAATTAACAATCAAGACATTGCTGTCAGATGTGCCTACAGGCCAAGCTTTTCTGGAACCTTCCTCATTAAGACTCTCTTCCAGGTGAGTCCAGGTTGTGTCAAGAAGACAGTGAAAGCTAACTAGCACCAGTGGCTTGGTTGCTGGAGCCTGAGATCCTGAATTACATCTCTGAAACCCACAACTCCCAAGAGATTTCCTCTGGCCTGCACACAGTAAACGCATACACTTTTAAATGTCTGTTGCAGGGGTCAGTGAGATGGCTCAGCCTATAAAAATGCTAGCTGCCCATCCTGACAGAATACTGTGGAAGAAGGGAAGCAACTTTTCTCCAGTTGTTCTCTGACCTCCACATGCAGGTTGGGGCATGTGTATGCCCCCCCCACACACACACACTCAAGCACAGACACACACACTCACACACAGACACACATAATAAAAGCTTTTTTTTAAATGCCCACTGACCTCGTTTCATGTTGGAGAACTGCTTACCAATGCAATTTATGTAGTGGCAAAATGCAAACTCAACATTCATAAATCAGGGAAACGACTGAATAAATTCCACCACCACCTAAACACTGAGCACTTTTTTTAAGTCGAAGTATTATTTGGAAGACTACAAGAGGCAAAGGCAGCGCTTCAGTCTCAGGAACCAGAGGCCAGCTTCAAATTGCTGCTCTCACCATCATTAGGCATAGGTAAATTTGTCACATCTTGTCTACCTACTGGGGACCACAGTCCCCTCTGCATATGAACGTCATGCATTAGATGAGCTAAAACACAGGACCTGGCTTCCAGCAGCTGTTGAAACCATCTCTACCATGCTCTGCTGGGGGTGTCAGGCACAACTCAAATTGAATAGCAAGGCTCTCTTTTGGTAAAATACACGCACCTATATTTATAATTTTTAACACCATAGCATGTGTATCTGTTTAATAAGAAATAGAAAACTTTGCCGGGCAGTGGTGGCGCACACCTTTAATCCCAGCACTCGGAAGGCAGAGGCAGGCAGATCTCTGTGAGTTGGAGGCCAGTCTGGTCTACAGAGCTAGTTCCAGGACAACTAGGTTTGTTACACAGAGAAACCCAGTCTCGGGGGCGCAGGGAGGAGAGAGAAAGCTTTAAGAGAAAATAATTTCTAATTTTAGCTATGTGTATGTGCCTGCAAGAGTTTATTGCACTAAGCACATGCAGGTGCCACAGAGTTCAAAGGGCATCATCGCATCCTCTGGAACTATAGTTCCAAGCAGTTGCGAGGAGCTGATGCTGGTCAAACCTGGGTCCTCTGCAAGAGCAGTGAGTGCTCTTAGCCACTGAGCCATATTTCCTGCCTAAGTTTTAACTTTTTCTTTCTACATTTCTGTATCGCCTGGCTTGTTGCAAAAAAAAAATGCATTCAATATTTTGTCATTTCAAAAGATAATCCAAGCCGGGGTACAGTGATACATGCTGTAAGCCACCTTCTCAAAAGGCTGAGGCAAAAAGAAGATTGCCTGAGCCCAGAAGTTTGATATCTGCCAGGACGGGTGAATGGGGGAGGGAAGGAGGGAGGTGAGGGGGAGATAGAGGGGAGAGGAAGGGATGGGGGAAGAGAGAAGGGAGAGGGAGGGACAGAGAAGGAGTGGGAAGAAATAGAAGAGAGAGGAAGGGAAAGGGGAGGAAGAAAGAACGAGAGAGGGAGGAAGAGAAAGAGAGAGAACCAATAATCTTTTGAAAGGAAACAGGGTGGGTACAGCCTACGTCAGCTGGTGCAGAAGCGTCAAGTGTTTCTGAAGAGCAGCAGGCACAAAGGCTGGGCATAGGTAAAGACAGGGTCCTGTATTCTCAAAGGAATACGGGCATTACGCAGATGTTTACCGGAAGTTCACAGATGAAAGGAATGAAAGGGGTGTTAGCTATGATCTGGGGAGCTGAAGGATGAACTCTGCCTCCTCACCCCGAGGAAAGCTCCCAGTAGCTGTTTCTCCTTGCAAAGTCCAAACCGAGGTCCATGAGCACTATCTGTAACCCTGTCACTACACAACCCCAGCCTCAGTTTCTTCACTCTGGCACCATAGAATTTGTAGTAATCCAGCAGCTGTGTCCTGTTCTAGCCCGTCACTCCAGCTCCATCTGCCCACAGCTCTTCCTGCCCCAACCTGCCTTCAGTCCTAGCTCGCTTGCCCTCCATCACCTAAAACATCCGCTTCCTGGAAGGTTTCCCTGAAGCCCCTGAGCCTTAATCCAATCCCTCTCACTCCTAGTGCCAAATTGAACCACGGGGGGCTGGGGGACTAGGAAAGTGTTCTACTCCGAATCTACTCCGCAACTGCATTCCTGGCGGGGGGGTGGGGGGGAGGCTGGGGGGTTGTCTGCATTGAGCCCTTCCATACTATTCCTAAAACTGATCTATTGCCCATTGTCTGCCTTCCCATCGGCTATGGGTATGAAATGTCCTGTACAGCCTGGTGTGTTCACCTCAGCTGGTGGGGGCAGATGGTGGAAGCTTGAGGAGTCCGAACAGAGTATCTTGTTCCTCTGTGTCTGGGCTTCATCGCCGTCCCTGAGGTGAGCATCTCTGCACCATCATGCCCAAAGGCCCGACAACCATCAAGCCAGCAGAGCACTGTATAAAATCTCTGACACCATGTGTGGTGATTTGAATGCAATTGGTCCCCCATAAACTCATAGGAAGCGACGCAATTAGGAGGCGTGGCTTTGTTGGCGTAGGTACGGCCTTGTTAGAGGAAGTGTGTCATTGTGAGGGTGGGCTTTGAGGTTTCCTATGCTCAGTATATTACCTGGTCAACTTCCTGTTTCCTGCAAGACATAAGACTCTCAGCTACTTCTCCAGCCTGCATACCGCCATGTTATCTGCCATGATGATAATGAACTGAACCTCTGAATTCCAAATCATCGGCTCAATTAAATGTTTTCATCATAAGAGTTGCTATACTCCTCACTGCAATAGAAACCCTAACTAAGACACCATGAATCAAAATAAATCCTTCCTCCTTTAAATTCCAGGTATTCACCACAAAACTTTTAGGAGAAAATCTAATGCACCAACTAAATCATAAATCGTTAAAGACTGGTAATTGGTATTGTTTCTTGTTGATTCTTCAGAATTCCTCACAGAACACACAACAACTAGGAATGCACAATATTAATAAGTAAATTAAAGCTTTAAACACACAAGCCACCTAATTCTCCATTCTTGTATTTTCCAAAATGCATTCTGATTTAATTTCCTGTCCTATGTATGTCAGGAACTTTCTAGTAGATCTTATCACTGCACAAGTCTCAGCTCACGTGACATACTGCTCACTGAAACTGAGAGATCAGCACAGGGATTTTACATGTCAATCAAGTACCTTGGTTAATGTAAGCTCTACCCTAGAGAAAATCAACTTCCACGTGCAGGTAAACGCAGACTTTTGAATGCTCAGAAACAAGAGGCCACACCTCGGAGCTATGGCAAATTACTCGCTTAAAGCTCTCCTGAGAAGCCTTTTGTGGGCACGTCAGGAGCTGGATTCATTAATTCAGCAAATATCTAATAATCGCCAGCAAATGCCAACCTTTGTTCTAAGCTTTGAGAATAGAGCAGGGAACAAGACGGACAATCACAAACTCATATTCTACTAAGAACTAATAGAGGAACAGATGAGAAACCTGTAAAAAATGTTCAAGGAGTACTAATTGCTACCAAGAAAAATTAAGCATGAGAAAACATAAAGGAAGGGGAATAGAAATGGGAGTTCCGTAGACATAAGGAAAAGGATTCTCTGAGAAGTGATATCTGTGCTGAGACTTGAGTTTGAGACCAAGTCAGCCATGAGAAACCTAGGGTAGAGAATTCCAGGGCTATTAAAAAAATGCAAATTCTGTGAGAGAGGAATGGGCCTTGAGTATTCAAAGAAAGGAGTTTAAAGGCAACAAAAGAGAAAGGGTAAAACAGATCTGGTAGGCTATGAAAAGAAGTTTGGATTTTATTCTACTTGAAAAGAAGAGATGCTAACAAGGTAAAATCAGGGACACATTAGAGCAGTGGTTCTCAACCTGTGGGTTGCGGTCCATTTGGGATTCATGGATTCTTTTTTTTTTTTTAAATTTTTTTATGTATATATAAATTTCAAAGTATGAGTGTTTTGTCTGCATGTGTGCCTGCAGGCCAGAAGAGGACATGAGATCCCACTAGAGATGGTTGTGAGCTGCCATGTGGTTGCTGGGAATTGAACTCAGGACCTCTGGAAGAGAGACTGGTGCTTTTAACCGTTGAGTCATCTCTCCAGCCCCTGATTCATGGATTCTTACAGGGGTTGCATATCAGATATCTTGCATATCAGATATTTACACTACAATTCATAACAGTAGCAAAATTACCATTATGAAGTAGCAACAGAAATAATTTCGGGGCCGGGGGTCACCACAATGGGAGAAACCGCCTTAAAGAATCACAGCATTAGGTAGGCTGAGAACCACTGTGATAGAATCTGGCTGACGTTACTAAAGAGCTAATAACGGAGGATGGGTTCTACAGAGGCGGGAGTGGAAGCTGAAAGGGCAGGCAGGAGGGTATCGTTGCTCAAGTGAAAAGTACTAATGGGTTCTCCTAGAACAGCAGCGATGAACGAGAACTAGTCAGGTCAGATGTAAACATCATCCTGGAGACCCTAGAACTTGATGTTTGTGTAGCTGCCTTTTCCTGTCACTGTGATACAACGCCTGCCTAAGACAACTTAAGAAAGAATCTTCTTGACTCATAGTTTGAAGGGATACAGGCCCTCTTGGCAGGGTAGGCATGGTAACAGGAGCATCCTGTAGATGTGTCAGCAGATGTGAGGCTGCTTGCTCACACTTAGACAGATCAGGACATAGAGATGGGACAGGAAATGAGATTGGGCTATAAACTTCAAGGCCTGACCCCCCAGCAACCCACTTTCCCTTCAGCCCCACACCATCTGTTAAAGGATCCACGATCTCCCAGAATGGTACTACTAGCTAGGGACCAAGTTCTGAAACGAGGGGCCAAATCATAGCCCAAACCATAACCACGGATGTTGGCAGAAACAGAAATGAGTGTGTGTGTGTGTGTGTGTGTGTGTGTGTGTGTGTGTGTGTGTCTTTTGTCTCTTCTAATCAAAATTCTATAACTGTGTGAACTTCCAATCACTGGGACAGGTAAAGCATTTCAGAATTTCTGCCAGTGTATGACAATATGTGAACTGTCAGCATTAATTTATTCAAGAAGATTCCAAGAACAGTTTATTTTGCTTAAACTGTGACTCTTGGCTTCTGGTTATTTTTCTTTCCATTCTAAAAAAAAAAAGTACTTATTTTCTAGAGACCCAGGTGTTTATATAACAAAGTTGTATCCATTTGAAAATATTAGCTCTCCAACTGTGAGAGCAAGAGGGTCTTGGGCTCTTGTGCCTTTTCTTGGGTCTGTTTTCCTCCTGTTGGGATATCATGGACAACTTTAATAGGATAATTTTGACTTCAGCTTATACTTTATTTTGTCATGTTTGGTTATCTCTTAGTAGCCTGCTCTTTTCTAATGAGAGACAGAAAGAAGTGGATCCAAAAAGGAAGGGAGGTGGGGGAACCTGGGAGTAGAGAGAGGGGAAACTATAATTAGGACATACTATACGAGAAAAGAATCTATTTTCAGTAAAAGAAATAATAAAGAAATAAATAAAAGCAATATTAGAAATCCATAAACACATTAGTTCTGTCGAATCACTTCTTTATTTTGCTTTATAACTTTTTTTATGTGGTGGCCATATTTTGTTTTAGGATGGCCTAGCCACATAACTTATACTACAGGAAGAATCTGAATGATAAGCCTGTGTTCCTTAGAGTCAACTTACACATATTTTATGTGCATGGGTAGTGCACATACATGCAGGTGTCCGCGGGGAACAGGTAAGAATGTTGGATACTCTTGAGCCTGAGTTAAAGGCAGTTGTGGTCTGCCCTCCATGAGTGCTGAGAATGGAACTCCATCCTCTGCAAGAGCAGCAAGTACTCTTAACCATTGGTCTCGTCTCCAGCCCCTGAAATCAACTCTTAATAAAAAGTCATTCACCTGCCGGGCAATGGTGGCGCACGCCTTTAAGCCCAGCACTCAGGAGGCAGAGGCAGGCGGATCTCTGTGAGTTCGAGACCAGCTTGGTCTACAGAGCTAGTTCCAGGACAGGCTCCAAAGCCACAGAGAAACCGTCTCGAAAAACCAAAAAAAAAAAAAAAAAAAAAAAAAGTCATTCACCTTTGTGAAACCTTGGCCACAATGGAACGTGAAGAAACGTTTAAAGTCATAGAGACTTTCTTTGTTCTGAACTAACTCTTCTGGTTGTATGTATTCAGTAAGAGTCCTTTGGAAATAACACTAAAATGAGTTACACATATCTCTATACACAAATAGAAGAAATACATATAAAATACTAGAGACAAAGGCAGTAGTCAACATATTTTCATGCCTAAACTAATTTGAGAAAAGCTGCATCCTGGGAGCTCCTCGCTTAACTTGTGTCTCAGCTCTAAGATTCTATTCACAGAAATTGTTTTCTCCTTTCATAACCTCAGGGAGGCGCTGTATGAATCTTGTAACTTCCAGGAGCTTCCTGAACCTTCTCTCTTCCAGGAGGGAATGCTTAGAAGAAAAAAAACAGCTACACATGATAAACTCATATTTCCTCTTTCCTTACCTTATGGATTTCTATTAAGAGGAAAGCACTGTGCAAAAAATGGAAAATTCTGATCTGCATTGTAGTTTTATATATTGTGAAGCAGATGGGATCTATATATTGTCTGATGTCATTTTCTTAACTATTTCTGATGATGTCAAAGAATGTGCACAGAACAAAAGGAACCATGGAAGAGGTAGGGCTCTACTTCATCCAAACAGCAAACTCACAGCCAGTGTCATGCTCCACATACCTACCTCAGAGGTCAAGCATGCAAGATTTGTGAGCAACATCCTGGGAACTACTCATCTGTGGCAAGACTCACACGCTCACTATTTAGGAAGGTCCCAGTGCCAAACCTCATTCCCTCTGCCTCAGCAGCTTACTCTATATGATGTAAAAGAATGTAAAAATAATCATAGATTTCCATCCCAATAGATCAATGTTGATGAAAAAGGCATGCAAGTTAGTGTTTTATAAAACATACTACCTTGAACTACTGGAGAAATACTTCTGGCAAAAATGTAACTTTATCTAGGCATGCTGGTGCACACCTGAGCACTGGGGAAACCAAGGCAGGCAGATTACCACTTCAAAACCAGTCTGGGCTACAGAGCCAGACCATGAATCAAAACCTAATTCCTGAATACATTAAATCTACATTCATTTCTTAACCCAAACAAAGCTGTTTGATTTTATTGTTTGCTGGTTATCTTTTGTTCACTTGACACAAACCGGAGTCACCTCAACTGAGGGAATGCCTCTATCAAAAAGGCCAGTAGGCACGTCTGTGTGGCATTTCCTTGCTTGCTGATTGATGTGGAAGGACTCAGCCTACTGTGGGTGGTGCCATTCATGGGCAGGCGGTCCTGGAAGGTGTAAGAAAGGTAGGTGGGTGATTTCGGGAAGAAGCTGATAAACAACTGTCCTCCATGATTCCTGCCTCTTCGGTTTGGGCTCCTGCCCTGACATCTCTCAACAATCGACTGATCAGCATGTATAAGCCAAATAAATCCTTTTCTCTACAAGTTGGTTTTGGAAACATTTTTATCACAGCAATAGATAAGAAGTAGGACAACCATTTATTATCTTATTATTCATCCCTATCATTTGTGTCATGAGTTTTCTACTATAAATAACACACTTAGTAAAAATCATTTATTCACTTTTGAAGTCCCGAATTGGTCATCAATACTGGTTCTTCTTTTATATTCTAGCAAAAATTATATTTGTCTATAAATAGCTGAACTGGGTGGTAAGAACTTTAAATCACTAACAGACATTTCCAATAAAAATTCTGTTTGGTAATTATTTATAAAAATGCACAGTGCAGGGGCTGGAGAGATGGCTTAGTGGTTTAAAGCACTGGCTACTCTTCCAGAGGACACAGGTTAAATTCCCAGCAACCACATAACAGTTTACAACTGTCTGTAATTACTGTTCCAGGGGATCTGACATCCTCACACAGACATACATGTGGGCAAAACACCAATATATATAAAATATAAATAATTTTTAAAAGGTACAGTGTAAATATGATTTTTTATATGCTACAACTGTAATGATAACTCAAAAAGAAAAGAGCTTTTAAATTAAAATCTTTTATTGTAAAAAAAATGGTAAATGATAAAATATATTCAAACAGAAAAGTTCTTTGGGGAAATCGAAATACAAATTTAAAAAGACAAAACAATCATGTAAAATTTCTGACAGTGATGGTACTAAATTTCTAAGGGGTTTATATTTTATCAAGTACAGTTTTAAGTGCTCGTGGTGGTTTGGATGAGAATGGTTCCCACATGCTCATGTTTGAACACTTGGTCTCCAGCTGGTGGGACTGTTTGGAAAACATTAGGCTGTACGGCCTGGTTGGTGGAGGTGTGTTGTGAGGGAAGTCCCCTACCGTTCCTAATGTGTGCTGTGCTTCCTGTTTGGATCAGGGTGTGAACTTCCAGCTGCTGCTTTAGCACCACCTTGGCCTGCCTGTTGCCAAGCTCCAGGCCAGGATGGTGATGACCTCCTGCCCTCAGGGGACTGAAAGCCCCAAATAAACCTTCCTTCTAGAAGTTGTCTTGGTCCTGCTGCTTTATCACAGCTACAGAAAAGTAACTAAAACAATAACACTTCTTGTTTGGGGTTTGTTTCTTAAGACAGGGAACCTCCTAAATGTTATAATGACAACAGTGGTGGACCACACCTGGCTCTATAATCCTTGTTTTATTTTATATTAATTGTAAAATATTCATGTTCGTTATACCAAAAACTTAATTGTTTTCAAAGACTTAGGACAAAGAAATGTCATTTATCAATTTAAAATGTACTTATGAGAGTCAGGCATGGTGGTATACAGCCTGAAATTCCAGTATGTATTATATTAAAACAGAAAGATTGTAGATTCAGTGCAAGCCTGGGTTGAGACCTGTCTTTTAAAACATTATTTCGGGGAGTATATCAACAAAGAAGTGACCATTGCCTTACTCCTTCTAGTGTATCCACTGCAATCAACTTGAGAAGTCCACAGTCAATTGAGATAGCTCTGTTTCTGCTTCCATAACCTTTACCTTTTTGTAGAAGCTTCTAGTACCAATGATAAAGTGTAACTTTTTCCCAGGAGATCCTTAATAGGTCAGAAATCAGCTTGTACCCAAAGTTCTATCTAGTTAGTTCATAACCTCTTCTGTTGCCATCTCAAATTATGTACCTTGCTGATAATCTTTCTAGAAGAAAATCCAAAATTTAGGTAATTCAAAATCCGTCTCCGGTTTGACTTTATACCTCTCTCAATATGAAGTTCTCAAGGAGAAAAAGGAGTTCAGATTGCTTTATTCTCAATAACAATTCAAAGTAATCAGTGCCAACTTGTGTTAAAGTCCAAAATTACATGTACAACATTGAACTCTCTGACCACTGTGACTTAAAGTTCAAACATCAGGTCTCGTTGGTCTCTGGAAGTGAACTTAGCTCCCAAATCAGAAGCTTCCCTTCGTCCAAGGATCCTACTAAGTTTACAGGGCTGTCCCCCAGCAGGAGCAATCCTTATCAAACTTGAGATATAAAATAGTCAAGAAAGAATGCAGGTTTCTGACTCCAATGAGGAAGGAGAAAGGAGAGGATGATGGTGGGCTGCATAAGTACCAAGTTCACTCATCTGAAAATTCTCTGGCAAGCCTGTAGTGGATCAACTTTCCTCCTCCATATGTCAGGAACTGTCTTTAGCAATAAAGAAGTGTTTCCCCTAAGACAGGAAAGAATTAAGTGTTTCCCCTAAGACAGGAAAGAATTAAAAGAAACATTTCTCTTTAAGAAACAAGGTTTTTGTTGTTGTTGTTGGTTTTTTTTTGGGGGGGGGGGTTTCGAGACAGGGTTTCTCTGTGGCTTTGGAGCCTGTCCTGGAACTAGCTCTTGTAGACCAGGCTGGCCTCGAACTCACAGAAATCTGCCTGTCTCTGCCTCCCGAGTGCTGGGATTAAAGGCATGAGCCACCACCGCCCGGCATAAGGTTTATTTTTATAAATCATATTTATTAGGTATCATGGTAGAAATTTGTGAGAGTTGGATGCTGCCAACCACTAATATGTGTAACATGTCGTATATGCCAATGCCTTAGATTGCTTTATCAATGCTCCATCCAGCAAAGTTAATAACACAACCTCAAGGACCTGTGAGTCGAAACACAGCAATGTATTTCTTATCCATATGATGCCATGTGTTAGCTAGCAGATCTCTTCTGCTTCATCCAGATTCCAGGACTCTGAATGATGAAATTAGCCATCATTTGAAACATCCCTGGAGATTGTCAACCCCCTCCTCACTGGTACTTGTTCTCTCATTTTAAAATTCGGCTAGACCTATGACTGCTTTCACCATCAGAAATGTGTTGTTTCCAACTGCAGATTTAGAAAGACCTAGAAGTTTTGTCCTTTTGCTTTCCAGGTCCTGAGTCAGCAGGCTACCCTTCTGGAGAAGCCATGTGAAGAGAGCTCTGGAGACAACAGGAGAGAAAAACTCAGCCACCAAGCAGGATGAGACCCCCCAATCACTTCTGCCTGGAACCTCATGAGAAACCTCAAAGCAAAATTAGACAATTGCCTCATGAGCTTTCAACCCACAAAACCATGAGAGAAAACAAAAGCTGCCCTGTTATACATTACTAAATGGTAATCACAGGACAATAGGTAACAAAAACAGTTTGTCATCCTCTAGCAAGACAGAGACCAGGCAAGGTACACAGGAATTCTAAGCTTTGATTTGGAAGTGACACAAATAAATTTGGGGGGTAGGGGTGAACACAGTATGCACATCTCCTGGGGAGAAGTTAGAGTGTCAGAGGTACACCTCCAAGAGATAACTGGTAAGTCAGGAAGTACAAGCAGTGCTATGGGGGACCAGCCATGATAAGTTAAGTATGGACAGGTCACCCAAAGGAAGTTCTTTTTTTTTAATATTTATTATGTATACAATATTCTGTCTCTGTGTGTTTGCAGACCAGAAGAGGGCAGCAGACCTCGTTACAGATGGTTGTGAGCCACCATGTGGTTGCCGGGAATCGAACTCATGACCTTTGGAAGAGCAGGTAATGCTCCTAACCACTGAGCCATCTCTCCAGCCCCCAAAGGAAGTTCTTTATTTCCAACCATTTAGATAAATTTAATAAGAGGTCTGAGTCTCAGTAGTTTACCCTGAAGCAATACCTGACAGCAGGGAAAAAACCACAAACTGAGATTACCCAACCACTGCCCAGAAGCAGGCCATTCAAAGGAATGCCTAACATTCCAACCACTGTAGATAGAAACACCTGCTAGAGCACTTCACCAGGACACCCTAGACAAATGTCAGCCAATCAGGGGTCCTGAACCTCAGAGACCCCTCACGCCCACCTATAAAAAACAAATTCTAATTGAGCTCGGGGCTCTCCGGTTATTCCAATACATTGGACATGCAGAGAGACCATTACAAACTTGATTAAATAAAGGCTCTTTGCTTTTACATATGGGACTCGGTTTCCTTGTTGGCTTTTGCGGGGACTTTGCAGATTTGGGCATAACATGCTAAGGAACCAAAGTTAGAGTACAATGGTGGTGGCGTGAGCCTTTAATTCCAGAGGCAAGAGGGTCTCTTTGAGTTCAAGGCCAGCCTGGTCTACAGAGTTCCAGGAAGCCCTGTCTTGAAATCAAAAAAAAAAAAAAAGAGAGAGAGAGAGAGAAACTGTTGAAGACGTTTGTAAATGACCTCTAAACAAGGGAAGGGAAGGAAAGGGGGAGGAGGAAGAATCAGAGATTCAGAAAGACTGTCAAGAATGTACAAGGAGGAAACTTGGAATTCAACTGGATGCCCCTCCACCCATACCTCCTGCTGAGCATAAGCCCACCAACTCCCAACTCTCCCCTCCTTGGGGTCCCATGCCAGCAGGAAACAGCCAGACAGGAACCGGCATCCAAAGAATGTGTAATGTTCAGGTGGAAGTTCCATCCCAAGCCCCCTCCCCTGGAGTTGCCTCAGTCCAGACTCTGCCTCTAAGAAAGCCTGCCAAAGGATGACCCCTCCCCAGGGTATTTAAACTGCCCCCCAGAGAACAAACACGTGGTTTTCCATTCTTCCTTTCTCATCTTCTCTAGGGACTGGAAAGCCATCCGGGAGTATTTGTATCCATTAAACCTGGGCTTTTTCTAATTTTGTTTGATTTGGTCTGATTTGGATGAGGCTTATTGGGATGCAAAAACTTTTCAATAACCTGATACAAATCTAAAATCCCAGCAGTAGGGAGGATGGGATAGGAGAATCAAGAGTTGGAGGCCATCCTCCTGAATATTAACCTTCATCAGGCGATGAAAGGAGACAGAGACCCACATTGGAGCAGCGGACAGAAATCTCAAGGTCTAAATCAGGAGCAGATGGAGAGAGAGCACGAGCAAGGAACTCAGGACCGCGAGGGGTGCACCCACACACTGAGACAATGGGATGTTCTATTGGGAACTCACCAAGGGCAGCTGGCCTGGGTCTGAAAAAGCCTGGGATATACCCGGACTCGCTGAACATAGCGGACAATGAGGACTACTGAGAACTCATGAACAATGGCAATGGGAGCACATACTGGCTTTGTGGGAGCCTAGGCAGTTTGGATGCTCACCTTACTAGACATGGATGGAAGTGGGTGGCCCTTGGACTTCCCACAGGGCAGGGAACCCTGATTGCTCTTTGGGCTGAGGAAGGAGGGGGACTTGATTGGGGGAGGGGGAGGGAAATGGTAGGTGGTGGCAGGGAAGAGACAGAAATCTTTAATAAATAAATAAATAAATAAAGAGTTGGAGGCCAATCTTAGGTACATACATAATGAGTTTGAGTGCATAGTGAGATCTTGCCTCAAAACAACACACATCAGTCAAGAATAAAAAGCCAAAATGGGCGGTATAGGAAATAGATTCAGATACATTCAAAGAAAGAAATCAGTCACAAGCGTCAGACAGAGGGAGAGAGAAGGAAAGTAATATTGGACAGGTGAAAATTCAAGGACACTCAATGAAAAAGCAGTGGGAGCCGAGTTGGAGTGGGTAAGGAACACAGCAACTGTGGACCATGGAACAAACTAGTATAGGGGAAAAAATAGATCTTAAGAGAGGACATATCACAGATTAGTCTAGAAAAAGAAGAGGAGGCCACTTAGGGATATGTGGAAATTTCTGAATGCAGTTTTTCTGAATTGCTGAGTTCCCAATCCTGGCCCAAGACTGATGTCTGATCAAAGGAAATCAACATACACCACGATGAGTCCCTTCACGTTGCAATGAAGTTAGGAAATCACAAGTGGAAAATTACTGCAGTATTCAAAGCAGGAATATCAAACTGGAAGAGATTATGACAGGGCAAAAAAAGGAAGATTTCTTTTAGACCAGCTGGGTACCCTCCAGTGGGGTGGGGTTTCGGATGTGAACTCAAGATATTTATTTTAGAAAGAGCATATAACTTTCTGCTTCACTAGACAATATTAGCTACTCAACAACCCCCCCCCCATGTATAGGGTAACAGAGTACAATGCTTTCAATTCCTCTCTTCTAAACCAATTAAGCAAAACTAAACACCCCATAATCAGCCCCAAAGTTAAGCCTGGACACCTATGACAGTCAGTATCAACTTTCTAGGGAGCAGTAGAGGAAGTGTTTTCCATGTCACAATGCCTGGCTGGGGTGACTGACTGTGTCCCATGTCCAGTACAGCCTTTCATAAGATCGCCCCAAAGCCATGGAAGGAAAAGCAATCACACTGTCAAGTTAATGCTTTAGAGGTAGCTAGTGACCCAGTTCTGAATGGAAGATATGAGTGGCCTCCTACAAAGCCTCTGGGGTCCTTTCTTCTTACTGTCGTTTCAACTGTACAGACACTTGAGACTGCAACAACCATTTCTTTTCCCAAACCAGTGTCTTTCCATCTATAGCTTTCTATCACTGACCTATATCTATTTTCTGTTACCAAGTCCCCACAGCAACTGTGACTTCTAACCCCTAACCTTACGGTGACTACTGAGATTTGCCAGTGACTTTAATCCTGTTCTCAGTGTAAAGATTATATGGTCACTTATTTTCAATCAAATAGCTCTGACTCCAAAAAGAAAAAAGTTCTCAGACAGGGACTGGCAAACAATGGCTTAAAGGCTGTTTTTGTACCTACTTAGGGGCTGAAACTGACTTTAATGCTATGAAGTGATTTAAAAATCAAAAAGATGGGCAGGGGAAATGTAGCTCGGTTGGCTACAAGTGCTTGTTGGCATGCAGGATGTAGGATCAGGAGTTCGTGATCATCCTCCCCTACATAAGTATGAGACCCTGTCTCACAAAAACAAGGGATGCATTTAATGGCAAGGGAAATTAAAATTAAGTGTCTCTACGTACAGTTTTAATCTGTACACGCCACGCTCATTCACTTAAGCTAAGCTTTAACTGTGACTTGAGAAGTTGGGACAGAGGCCTTAAGGTCCATAGCACCCAAATATATAATTCATTACAGAAAGCTGTTCTCAATCCCCACAGTGACGCCATCATTAGACTCTTAGCTTCAGCTTCAGTAGCATAATTGATTTCCCATTCCCACCCCTTTCTCCAAGTGCTAAATCCTCTCGAGGGAAGTTTCGATCACCAGTATCGTTAATGGGTAGTGCCATCCTATCCTTTTATCTTAAAAGACAACCACCTAAAAACTAACAGCAGCCTATAAAAAGCCCGTTCCTACATTTCTAGACTACCGCTCACGCTAAAGGCAGAGTCGGCAGCTAGCTTGGGGCTGGGGAGCTCAGCCCTAAGCTCCACAGCTCGTCTATACCTGTCCCCCACCCCCTCGTTGGCTCAAAGTTACAGGGAACCAGCCATTCCCTGGATCCACCTCCCTTCCTCACAGGGCAGGGCGGTAGAAGCCTGTCAAACAAGTTGGGAGAGCGAGGCGGGCGTGGCTGAGAGCGGGCGGCATCCACGCTGGAAGGCCAGGGCTCCCGCGGGCCCCACAGCAGAGAGAGGGAGCGGCGGGCGGCCTTAGCCGCGCACTCCCACCGCGGAGGAGGAGGAGGAGGCAGGGCGCGGGCGAGCTCGCGCCGGGCTCCGGTTAGGGGCACCACCCAAGAACAGCGTGGGCCCGGATCCGGAGCCGAGGCGTCGGGGTGCAACGCAGCCCGGCTTCACGCACGGTCCCGCAGCTCCCGCTCCGTCCCTGCCTCCGCTTGCGGCGTCATAGACGCGGCCGCGAGACGCTGTCGCGGGGCGCAGGCGCGCGGCAGCGACGGGGGCGGGACGGGGGGGGGGGGGGGGGAATCGCCGGTCAGAGCCCAGCGCGTGGCGCTCCGGGACCCGCGCACGCGCCCCAGCGGCGCCCCGCCCAGACGCTCGAAGACGCACGCGCGGCCGGCTCCTCCTCCCCGCTTTCTCCTTAGCCCCGCCCCTCCCTTACACTCCGCGGGCCAAAGCGCGGAGAGCGTGAGAGCCGGGAAGGGTGGGGCGGGGTGGGCGGGGCATCGCCCGCGCGCGCCGCCAGCAAAAGCCGGAGCCGAGGGAACGAAGCCAGACAACGTTACCCCGCCAACAGCCAATAAGCAGCCGGCGCGGCCACGCCCCGTCCCCTCACGTGATTGGCTGCGCGCCGCCTGGTGGGCGGGCCCGGCCTCGGGCTTGGGGAGGGCAGGGGGCGGGAGGAGGAAGGCGCTGGCGGGCAGTGATGGCGGCGGGTGATGGGGACGTAAAGCTAGGCACCCTGGGGAGCAGCGGCGAGCACGGCGGTGACGGGAGTCCCGGCGGCGCGGGAGCGACGGCGGCGGGGAGCAGTTGGGCCGTGACGCTGCTGGCCACGGGCGGGGAGATGCTGCTGAACGTGGCGCTGGTGGCGCTGGTGCTGCTGGGGGCCTACCGGCTGTGGGTGCTCTGGGGGCGGCGGGGTCTGGGCGCGGGGCCCGGGGCGGGCGAAGAGAGCCCGGCCGCCACGCTACCACGCATGAAGAAACGGGACTTCAGCCTGGAGCAGCTGCGCCAGTACGACGGGGCGCGCACGCCGCGCATCCTGCTCGCGGTCAATGGGAAAGTCTTCGACGTGACCAAAGGCAGCAAGTTCTACGGCCCCGGTGAGGAATCAGGGGTGTCGGGGGGCCCGGGACACCCTATCCCCGCCGCGGCCACGCACCTGGACAGCCGCCCCGTGCCTGCCTCCAGCTGCGGGCGTCGGGGGCTCCAGGGGCGCCCCACAAACCTGCTCTCGGCGTCCCTTCCCTTCCCACCCCGTGTCCCCTCGCAGCCTTTCCTGGGGCTGAAATTCTCAAAATTCTTTGACTCTGTCACATTGGTCCTCAACCTTTCTCCTGAGCTTTCCGATTTCTGGGCTTTGTGAGGGCAAAAGGGAAAAGTGACAACCCAAAGTTTTCGGCCCTGTGTAAGTTACAGCTTTTTACTCTGAATTGTCTGACACTTAGCTATTCTTTCCTTCTCTGGACTAGTCTGCATAGAGCCAGGGTTAGGGACACGTAGTTCCAAGTTCCAACCCTCCCGGTTCTGGAGCTCGGTATAGGAACCACCTCGGACTCATTTTCTTTTTCTAAAAAGCCAGTTAGGGCTCCAAGATGCTTTCCAAGATTAACACTGTATGTGTGATCAGGACGAACCATAAAGTAGATCTTAATAAATAAGACTGGCAACGATATTGGCCCTGAGTGTCTGGGGTGGAGCTCATCTGCCTAGCAGGCGTGTCTCTGTCTTGTCTTGGCTTCTCTCTCTCTCTCTCTCTCTCTCTCTCTCTCTCTCTCTCTCTCTCTCTGTAGTAAGATAAGTGTTCAAATACCCGCTGATAATGAATTATTGTATTTTCCTTTAGCAGAACTGAGAGGGTGGCCTGGAAGAGTCAAAAACTTTTGACCACCCCCCTGCCGTGCACTGGTTCTCCAAATTAGAGGTTTTTTTTTTAAACAACTTGTGTTTTCAGAAAACGATGTGTAAGGTAGTTTCTGTAGAAGCCCTTTTACAGTGTAGTGGTAATCTGTTTCAGATTACACAAATAAGCGTCAGAGTCGGAGAATCTGTTGGTAGTCCGTAAAATTGAGCAGCATTGTGTGTCCTGGTTATGCAGTGATTAATATTATGCTTTAAAGAGGGGGCGGGAGTAGGGAGAGAGAGAGCAGCTACAATAAGAATAAAGCGAGAACCAAAAGTGACCCATCACTAGAAGGACTACATCCAGGTTTTAAACAAGTTTTCCTTTTAATTTTGTTAGTGCACGTGATTTATTGACACTGAATGTGCTTCTGATTTCAGCTTAGCTGGATGCTATTTTAGAAATGTTTGGGTTTGTTGATTGGATTAGAGGGAAGAAACTGGAGTGCTCGGTATTGGCTCTGTTTATTTCTTAGCATGTGTTTCGTTACATATCTGTGTATATGTATAGATATTCTGGATGTATAAACAAATACCACATGCCTCCTTCCATGCTTCCATCAACGTCAGTGGTTAATACTTTTTTTGTTTAAGAGCATGTTGAACAAGAGATTAGGACAAAAGTGTACTATTTACACAGACCAAGTCAAATAAACTTTTTAAAGTCAAGAATTTACACAGATTTTGTACCTAGTTACAGCCTTTCCCCCAGTTGCATTTAAAAGTGTGTTCAGTGGTTAAAGATTGTCTGGAGTATTTGTTAAAAGAACCATTATTAGTCCTCACACATTAGGAAAGAGACCATTTGGGCAGCCTCCAGGTGCAAATGTGTGGCAGAAGTTAGAAACTAAGAGTAAGGGCTGTGTAGGTTGGGGCTCTGGCTTGAGCACTGAAGGCATTCTTCAGATGCTAGTGAAGAACCGCCCTGGTGAGGTAGTACAGGCATTTAACCCAGCACCCTAGAGTCAGAGGCAGGTGACTCTGTGAGTTCCAGGCCAGTTGGGGTTGCATACTGAGACCCTGTCCAAGACAAAAAGAATAGAGAACGTCTTTGTTCTGATGCACAATTATTGTATTACAGGTATCAACATACAACCTAATAGGAATGTCTGAAAGATTCTATTATTGAGAATAGCTTAAATGTAGCCAGAGCATCTTGGGAGCTTTCAATCTGTTGGGGTTTGTGTGTGTGTGTGTGTGTGTGTGTGTGTGTGTGTGTGTGTGTGTGTGAGGGGGGGAATAGACAAGAGTTTGAAATATTTTCCAGGAGAATGGATGCTGTTTTCATTTTATTCTTCAATAAGCAAGGTAATTTTGTAGAGTTATAGTTCAGCACACAGTTCTCCTTATCTAAGAATCTTAGTAATTGGAACAGCTCAGCCTAAAGTTGGAAAACTTATTTTCTGTGCCCTAACTACTATCAGTTCCCATTTTGCGGTGGTGCCTTTAGGATTAACGATTGTTCGTTGAGGTTTTTGCTCCGCAGTGCTGGACACATTCTCTTCTAGCTGTGCATCTTTAAAGTTTCACTTGTTAAAAATAAGATGAAATGGCAATACTTCAGACCTAGTTCTCTGCCAGCTACTTACTAGAATGTGTTGACTTTGTTGTCAGTACTGTTTTTAGTAATAGGCAGAAAGTGTGGTCATGTAGCAAACTGCATTTCCTGGATTGGATCTACCATTTGTCATTCCTGCAGTCTTTGGTGAATTACAGAGTATCTGCCTTAGTGATGAGTCTGAGGTTTAAGTAAGCTGAGCACTCTAGGAACGCTTGACCACGAGGTTTTTGTGCACTGGTATACAACTTCAGGGATAAACTTAGAGAATCCTATTACTGGTTTTTCTTTAGACCTTTTTCTGGTTCCTTCCTGTACAGGTTTTGAACCTCACACATACTTTTCATTTTCATGGCTTTATGTTCTTGCAGCCCAGTATGTAGCCCAAGCCACAAATGGCTACTTAGAATTAATATTCTTTAAAATGAGTTATTTTGTAACAAGCAGGCATATTCCTCAGCCACATGGCTAGCACACTAAGCACTGTACTTCATAGAGTGCCACACTCCTGCTTCCCCAGGAGTTCCTAGTGCCCAGCAACGATTCTGGAAGCCAGTGAACAGAAGTTCATGCTCCATTTCCTGAGCATGTTTCATTTTTTTTAAATGGCTCTACAAGATATTTGTATTCTTGTTTTACATTTGTGGAAACTGGAACTCGGAGATTTTGCCCCAAAGCACCTATGCACTAAGTAGCCACACTGAAATCAAACCCAAGTCCAGCTGGCTCCACAGCTCACACGCACCACGCACCCTTCTTGTTGGCACATTATCCATGACATCGGTGCTGACATCCAGGATAGGATTTGACTATGTTAACGGTATACTGTTAGATAATTATATTGCAGCAGAGAAATTTGTGCAATTTATTTTTTTATTTTTAGTTTTTGGAATGGCAAAAAAAAACATATAATTGGGCTATTTGGTGTTTTATCTTACTCATTTGTCAATATGTGCCAAAGCTATAACAAGCTTACCTTTTAAATTCTACTGAAAAGGAACAGGCCACATAAGTAGCCCCTTGGAGCTACCTAATAGGAGGTTAAGGAGAGGAGCCCATGAACTAAACCCTTCCCCCTTTTAATCTTGTCTTCAATATGTTGTTTTTATTTAACATTTTAGTTTAGAAAACTGTGGTTTAAGCAAGAGTTGCAACATAAAGGCCAAGCCCAGCCTGACCTACTGCTGCATGGATCTCCCATGTTGTCACAATCCTGCTGTCATCACAGTTTCTTGCTTTGAAGCCAACTAGGTTTGCTATTTGGGCTAGTTACCACATGCATCGTGTTAGCTACCAGTAAGATAAAGGGGACCAGCTCACATTTCTGAAGTAGCTAAGTGTGGTGGTACACACTTGAAATGCCAGCATTCTTGAGGCAGAGGCAGGAGGATGGCCTTTAGTTAGAGAGTAGCTAACCGGGATACATAGTTGAGCTCCAGGATGGCTGTACTGTGAGTTCCTGTCTTGAAAAGAGCAAAGTTCAGAAAAGTTTTATATTGTGCTTTATGTTTGTTTATATCATTTCTATAGTATTGCTTACCTCGTATGAATTCTGTATCTTTGCATTGTTTTTAATGTTTTAGGGAACTGTATTGTATTAAATACTACAGCAAATTAAAATAACAAAATTGAGACCAGAGAATGCCTATTAAGTTTAGAAGGAACAGAACTAGTTGCATGTACTTAGCTGGTCAGATGCTTTTCGAGGCCCTTATACCTCTAGCATACATCACTATATAACTCTTGGTACCCGTATCCTTTCTCAAGATCTTTACTATAAGACTTCATCTCCATTTTTAAATACTAAGAAGCAGCGCCTTAGATTTCATTACAGTAAGACTTTAAATAAGACAATTTCAGAATTGGAATTAGTCTTTGGCACAGACCAGTCCATATCTGTGGACTTGGCATCACTTGAGGACAGGCAATAAGAGTACAAACACATCTCAGCATGTAATTATACTCTGGGTTTTTTTTTTAAATGCTATGAATGAAATTAGGGTTATGATCAAGGGGCTTATTATTTGGGTATTTAGAAGTACCTTATTTCTGTTAGATGGTTACAAAGTGTGGGGGTTGGCCTCTTAACCGTGAAGGGACCGACTGTACAGAGCTTGGGTGTGAGAGTGTTCTGAAATGGGCTATTAGCCTTGCTGTGCCATGGGGTGACACATGGAAGCCAGCTAATCACACCTTTGTCATCTCCATTGATCGTTCAGGTTTGGTATCAACCTGTGGTTACTTGTAGTTAACTCAAGTTTTACTACTCCAGCCCTTGAAATCAACTTGTACTATTTTGTTCTTAAAATGTATGTATGTATGTGTGTTTAGTAATTAGGACAGGAGGTGGTAGAACACACATTTAATCCCAGCACTCAGAGGTAGAGGCAGGCAGACTGGCGGATCTCTGAGTTCAAGGCTAGCCTGGTCTACAGAGCAAGTTCCAGGACAGCCAGGGCTACATAGAAACCCTCTCTTAAAAAAACCAAACGTGTGTGTGTGTGTGTGTGTGTGTGTAGCTAGATTTTGAACTCTCATCAGCATTTTCTGTTCTCCTAGCTCAATCCCATTCCATTTTTGTGAGTGCCGTTATGTTTTTGGTTCCGCCATCGTACCTGGCCACACCTTCGTGACTAGCAGTGCTCTGAGTACAGTTCAGTTGAGAAGAACTCTACTGGGGTTCTCCATTCCCCTCTACTGGAGGTCTTCTCTGGTTTCCCTTCCCCTCTCTCTTCTCTGCTGGCATGGACGAATCTGTTCCACTCTCCTGGTGATTTTGTTCAGATACGGTTTAGATGTTGACTGGCCTTTGGAACAGCTGTGTAAATTAGGTTTTCTTCTTGTTGTGTCTCTTGAAGATACCTTACTGCCACTTGACAGGTTTTTCTCCCTGTTGATGCTAAGATGAAACTGGGCCTCAAGCATTTAGGCATTTAGGGCAGATACAGTACTTCTCACCTGTGTCCACAGCCCTGGAAGGTTTTTTCTTTGTAGGAGATGTGGAAACGTGTGTGTGTGTGTGTCTCTGTGTGTGTGCGCGCGCATCACATTTATGTAAGTCCTAAGGAATCCAGCAAAAGGAGTCAGATCCCCCAGAGCTGCCCAGTGTGGTGCTAAGTGGAACTCAGGTCTTTACAATGTGGTTGCCTTTTTGAAAATTTACTATTTCCTCTGCCTCTCCGACTGTTGGGATAAAGGCATGGTGGTGCACACCTTTAATCCCAGCACCCAGAAATGCAGAGGCAGGTGGAACTCTGAGTTTCAGGCCAACCTGGACTACAAACTGAGTTCCAGGACAGCTAGAGCTGCTACACAGAGAAACCCTGTCTGGGGGCGAGGGTGGGGTACAGACTTACTATTTCTTACACCTCAATTTTTCTTGGAGTTCTGTCTTCAATTTACTAAAAGGCCTGTAGTTCTTTTCACTGGTAGGAAAACGGCCTGTGCTTATCTGTCCTTGTTCAGGAGTAATGATATGAGGTCAGAATACGAAATTGTATTCTGGATTCTTTTTAAGCCTTCACTTGAATAGTGTGTACATTGCCTTCTGGTTGTTAAGGAGAAGTTTGCTTTGACAATGCTCTCCCCGATTCTTTTGTGGTTGACATGTTTTTCTCTATCTCCAGTCCTGTTCTGTTGTGTATATGTCTGCACACTGCGTGTGGAAGGCAAAGGTGAACAGCAGTGTCTTCTTTAGCCTCTGTCCACCTTAGTTTTTGAGACAAGGTCTTGCTGATTTTGTAGCTCACCAGTTTAGCTAGGCTGCCAGCAAGCTCTGGAGATCTGTTTGTGTCCTTGCCAGACTTAAGTTATAGGCACACACCTGGCCTTCTGTACGAGATCCACACTCGGGTCCTCACACTTGTGCAACAAGCAGTTCACTGGCTAAAACTGGTACATGCTGGATTCTGCTAAAAGTTCACGAAAGCTGTCGTCTCTCCATTTTAGAGCGTGTAAACCTGACTTTAAGTTATTGCGCCCTCATTCTCTCTTACATCCCTCTGGAAGAGAAGTAGATGTGTATGCATACTAACTTCCCACCTGTTCTTCATGACTGTCTTCTTTGTGCTCTGTGTCTTAGTTCCTTTTGGTTTTTTTCGAGACAGGGTTTCTCTTGAAGCCTGTCCTGGAACTAGTTCTTGTAGACCAGGCTGGCCTCGAACTCACAGAGATCCTCCTGCATCTGCCTCCCCAGTGCTGGGATTAGAGGCGTGCGCCACCACTGCCTGGCTAAGTTTCTGATAACCTAAAGCAACGTGAGCCTTCCTTTGCCCACCTTGGTTTGTTCTCGGGGCTCGCGTGTGTGTGCTCGCTGGTGGAGCTTGTTTCATGGAGTGGCCGTTCTTGCTGCACCGTCTTTCCGTCAGCCGCTGCGTTCTTTGTTTCTCGTCCGTATTCTGGAGTTTCCATGCTGTCAGTTGTGGGTGTGCTTTGAAGTAGATCCCAAAATAAGGTCTTGTATGTAAGGTTTTTTTCTTTTATGATAAAATTTTCAAAGATAATACATGGACTGAAAACCCAAAGACTTGGGAAAAGGAAAAATCTTCCCGAGAGCCCCTTCTGCGGTGCCTCTCTGCGGTGGAAATGGATCAGGGTGGGTGTCAAAGGGCTGTGCTGTGTAGGTCAAAGCATCTGAACCAGAGTCCTATTTCCCCACACTTAATTATAGCATACTGTACATCCCTCGAGCAGTATCACAGTCCTGCGATCCTTTCGTGTATCACTCACATCACGTAGAAGCTGTCTCATTAACCCTGTGTGGGAGCATGTGAATTTTCCCCGTCTCTTAGTGATGATGCTGAGAGAGACAGCCTTGTACCCATGTTGTAGATGTTGATAAAACTCTGCATCCTAGAAGCAGAATCACCAAGGCTGACAGTGTGGCTGTGCTTGGGGACTTCATTTGGAGTTGCCTGCCATCCAGAGAGCTTACCTGTGTGTACTTCATAAAGATGCCTACTTCTCTCTTTTTTTTTTTTTTTTTTTTTTTTTGAGACTGGGTTTCTCTGTAGCTTTGGAGCCTGTCTTGGAACTAGCTCTTATAGACCAGGCTGGCCTCGAACTCACAGAGATCCGCCTGCCTCTGCCTCCCGAGTGCTGGGATTAAAGGCGTGCGCCACCACCGCCCGACAAGATGCCTACTTCTCATCCTTGCCAAAAACGTGATGCTTTAAACTGCTTGCTCTTTGTGAGTCTGAGGTTGAAACAGCTTCCAGTCATTTCTCTTATTTTGAATGAGCGTGGGGGGGGGGGGCGAGGAGGGGAACGAGAGAGACGGAGAGAATACAGGTGTAGGTGTGCATGCATACGGAGGCCAGAGGCCAACCTTGAATGTCATTCCTCAGTTGCTGTCTGCAGTCTGCCTGCCTTCTTTTAGCAGGACCTGTCTCCACTGTAGAACTCAGTGAGTAGAGGAGCCTTGCTGGCTAGTGGAACCCAGGGGATTAACCTGTCTCCACCTCCCACATGCTGGGATTGCAAACATTCCACCACTCTCGCCTTTATAATTTTCAATGTCCATTCCAGGGATTGAACTTGGGCTTTTTTTTTTTTTTTTTTTTTAGAGAATGTGTGTGCAAGTGCACACAAGCAGGCACACCATGGTGCACATGTAGAGCCCACAGAACAACTTTCTTCCATGCGGTGCCCAGTTTGTTGAATTCGGGCCATGAGGCTTGGCAACAAGTGAGTTGCTGCTGAGCCATCTTGCTTGCAGGGCGAGCACTATCTCCTAGCCCAAAATTTCACATCTTTAAAGAAAATCTGAGGCATTTTGTTTCTTTTTCTACATACGTTTGTTTTATAGTCTTGGCCACATTTTTTCAAGTGATAGTCATCATTTCAGCCTTTGCTGCAAATCTTTTCCACTTAATGTATAGCTGGGGTTTGGTTTTTGGCTTGGTTTTATTTGTCTGTTTTTAATTTTTAAACTTATGTGTATGGTATTTGGCTGCATGGGTGCACTGTGTGTATGCTGGGTGCCTTGTGGAGGATAAAAGAGGGGATCAGATCTCCTAAAACTGGAATTACAGACAGTTGTGAGCTGCCGTGTGGGTTCTGGAAATAGAACCCATGCCCTCTGGATCAGTAGCCTCTTAACTGCTGAACCATCTCTCCAACCCTCATTGTTGTTTTAATATTTTATGGTATGTATGTATGATGTGTGTTTGTGAATTACGGTGCTCAGTGTATGTATGGAGGTTTCTGGGTCAATTTTCAGGAATCCATTCTCCTCCTGTCATGGGATCTGGGTATTAGAATTCAGGTCATCAGTGAGCTTGGTGCATGTTTATGTCTGCTGTGTTCCTCATCAGTCCTGCATAGTATTTTTACCTTTGCATGTGTGTGCGTGTGCGTGTGTGTGTGTGTGTGAGAGAGAGACAGAGACAGACAGACAGACACACACACTCACACACTAGGGATTGGCCCCTCCCTCCCTTGACAAGCACTCTACCACTTAGCTTCATCATCTATCCCTATACAGTGTTTTAAACCACAAATTTGTGGGTTTATGTACTTAGATTTATCTTTTATGTCTAAGTTATGTCTCATACTTACGCCTTCCTTTCCCTTCCTTTTGTCCTCATTTTACTTTGGGGTGTGTGTGTGTGTGTGTGTGTGTTTTAATCTGTATTCACCACGTAAGACATGCACAGGCTCTTTGTCTTTCTTATTTTAACATGATGACTCTCCAGTTTGCCCTTTTTCTGTAGACAATGCATGTTTCTGTGTGCTCAAGCCTCTGGTTGGACATTCAGAGACAAGGTGGGATTTTCGGTCACATGAAACATCTATTTGGTCTCAGCTTTAGCCCGGTGAAGTACTTATTCTGTGTTGGGTTTGAAGCATCAGTGTGTTAACTTGGTGGGTGGCCCCTCCAGCACAGTGTCTTCCCCCACCCCCACTCCCACCCCCGAGACAGGGTTTCTCTTTGTAGCCCTGGCAGTCCTGGAACTCGCTTTGTAAACCAAACTGGCCTAGAACTTACAGAGATCCACCTGCCTCTGCCTCCTAAGTGCTGGGATTAAAGACGTATACCACCACCGCCCAGCCGTGACTTGTCTTCTTGACAGAAACATTCTTCAGCTTTGCTATACTGACTCTGAAAGTCCTGGAGCTTCCCAGATTAGAGTGGAAAGTATCTTTATACATTTACAGCAGCTTTATAGACATCGGTTTCAAGCCATGGAAATAACTTATGGAATATTTCTCCTTTATCATCCTACGGTCAAATTATGTCATAGATTTTACTTACTTACCACATATTCTGTTTATTATTTTATATTGTTTCATATGAGCATGACGTATGCATGTGGTTTGTCACACATTCTACACAGTTGTATCAAAAATAAGCAGTTTTAGGATTTAGTAACTAATAAGGTGATTGACTTTTGTTTCAGATTTTTTTCTTGTTTTGTTTGTCTCACTATGTAGCCTAGGCAGACCTCAAATTCACAATCTTCCTGCCTTTACTGCCAGAATGCTGAGATTATAAATGTGCTGTCTACACCCAGCCAAGTTTATTGATTCTGAACTTTAAAAAAATCCTAATCACAGCCAGATATGGTGGTGCATGGTTTTTCCGTTCTGGAGGTAGGAGTTTGAGGCCACACAGTGCTGCATAATGAGGCCTTGTCTTAAAAAAAAAAAAAAAAAAGAAGAAGAAGAAGAAGAGGAGAAGAAAATAGTCAAAAATTTATCTAGTCACTTAACCTGTGGAGCATCATCCCTTAGCCAAGCCTCCTGTGAACATACTCATATCACCTACAGTTGAACACACTCACCTTACATAAAGCCATTTGACACTGCAGTGTTTGGTTGTAATTTATTGAATTCTCCATCCCATGGCTGCTTGGGATCTGCACTGAGTGTTCTACCTGTTGCTAGTCCAGGGAGCGGTCAAAATCCCAATTATATTCAGCATCATAAAGGCAAAGGATCTTAGCTTAGCCAGTTACTTGGTTGGGGATCGTTGTAATGATATCTAAAGAAGTCTTGACACTCAGAAACAGCATTTGCTTTTTTGGTAAACTGTACCACAGAGGCTAACACTAGATCAGATTTGCTTTTCTTGAGTAGCTCCCATTCCTGTTGTTTTGTTTTGTGAGCAGCCATGTGTACTTAGCAAAATACTATTGCTGATATCTTTATGTGTTGTGGAAGCTATCTCAAGGGGGAAGGAATAGCTGCTTGTGTTAGGAATGTAGGAAGGTATCTTTTTGTCCACCATCAAAGCCTCCTTGAGGAGCTGCCCAATTCCAACCCTAATTCTTCAGTGGCCTTACAGCGTGGAGCAGAGAGCTTGTGAGCCAAGGTCTCTGCAGCAGGAGATGCTTCCACAGAAGTCTGTCTGTAAAGGGGACACTTAACTTAGTTTAGGGAGGACAGGGATATATTACTCATTGTTTTCCTTTAACGAGTTGACAGAAGCCCAGTTTTATCTACAATTTACCTAGCAACGAAAAGATTAGCAAAATTGACCCTTCCTTAGGAAAGCTGACAGAAATGTACTTAAGCCCACTGGTGTGTAGACTAACGTACTCAAAGACTCGGGGTTTTTTGGTGATGAGGGCTGCAGTGTCGTTGTGTTTGCTGTTTGTATAGGCACTGATCATCTTTCCCACCTTTGCACTGCTCAGATAGGCTTCCTTGGTCACACTCCAGGCAAAAGGAGTGCAAGGTCAGCTCTACAGAGAGTGAGCTCTGGAAGGCCAACCAGGTGTCTGTCTGAAGGTAGCAAAAACTGGAACGAGCTGAGGCAGCAGCAGTGAGTGGAAGACACGTGCATGGAGGCCTCTCCGCACAAATGCTCAGAGCTTGTGGGGCCTCGGCTTTCTGGAGACGCGCTATTTGGAGTGGTGAGGAAAGGGGGACTAGTGCCCTGCTTCAGCCAGTAACTCTGGGTGAGCCACTGAATTCTTCTGTGCTCTCATTTTTTAATCTGCCAAGTGGAAGAAAAAAGCAAAATCTATTCCTTCTTCATGAAATCCTGAAAGACCAAAATGTGAAGTTACTGGGAAACTCTTTAAATTAGAGGTTGCCATTTCCTCCTCCAGGTTGTTGTTCTCGTGTTGTCTTATTATCCCTTCTTTGATTCGTTTGCCACTGGTTTAAGTTGATAGGCTTTGGTCATCTTTGTTTCCAAGAACCAAAAGACCTGCCTTCACTCGGTGCTTTGTCTGCTCACAGGTCTCCTTGAATGTCAGTTGAGAGCATAACCAAGTTTGAAAGTCATGAATGTTGACCAACGGTAGTGTCTGTTTTCTTATAGAAGACACGTTTAAGGGAGCAAAACAATGTTTTATTATTGAGAGAATAATTAAATCATGGGTACATTCATTCAGTAAGAAAAAATTTATCCATTTAGTTATAATTTGTGATAATATCTCTAAGTGACATGGAGAAGGCTTAGTAATTAAAGAAGCTAGGCGCTGCACGCCTGACACCTGTGGCCACGCCTAAACAGGCTGCTTGAAAACTCCTGAGAAAGCCATTCTCGCTCCGTGTGATGGACCTTTCCAAGAATGAACTCCTACCCAGTCATGTTTCCAATGAAGTATAGTCAGCAATTCGAATTCCTTCTCATAGTGAAGTGTTCTGTGTAGGTGATACTTCATTTCCTGTCTCAAGAGGATGCTTAGGAGTTTCCTAAACGCTTTCAGAGGAGAGCAGGTGCCATCATCTTTCACCTAGAAACCAAGGCGTTTTTACTCTTGTTTTCTTAGTTGGGCAATAATTTATTCTAATAAGTCCCTTTATTAATTAATAGTTTCCACGGACCTGGGAGGTGGCTTAGTGGATAAAAGCCCTTGCCTGGCCTGAGTTTGGGTCCCTGAGACCCAAGTCCTTGGACTATACTTACACTGTGGCATATCTTTTACACACAAACATGTATGCATATACACAGAATACGTTTTTGGGTTTTGTTTTGGTTTGGTTTTTATTTTGTTTTTCCAAGAGTCAATCTTAAGCCAGTAACTGGCTGCTCCTGAGGGTAAGCTTCTTTCTAACTGTGTTTTAAAACTGTTTCCGTTTCCTCAGAATGACTTCTGCCATCTGTGAAGGAAGTTCAGAAACTCAAAAGAAATTGTCCTTTGTAAAATCGTATTTTGGAAATCTTATTTAAATATTTTTGAGACATTTTAAACAGAAAGATCTCTTTGGCCCCTTCTGCAGTGTGAGATGCAAACAATTCAATCTTAAACGATTGGCTCTGGCAGTTAGGGACTTGGTAGATGTCTGTGAGACACTGACTTCAGATCGTCCACATCTACATTAAATGCACGGTCCAGTCATGCGTGCCTGTAAGCCCATGTTGGAGAGGTGTAGAAGGGGGTTCTGGAACTGTCTGACCAGCCAGTAGAGCCACATCAGTGAGCTCCGGGTTCAGTGAGACAGGCTGTCTCATGAAATAAGGCAGAGAGATTAAGCTAGACACCTGACATCGATGCACACATGAACACCAACATAGTTTTTAACTTCATTTTTTGTTTTGAGAATTTCATACAGGAACACGATGTGTTTGGTCACACCCCATTGCCTCCCTTCCAACTCCTTCCCTATCCCACAACTTTTTGATCCCAATTTAGTGTGCTTTTTAAATACCCATTGCGTCCGTGTAGCACTGTCAGTGAGGGCATGGGTGTGGGGCCACCTACTGGAGCATGAGGAACCTCATGGGCTGCATCCCACTGATCCCTCCTCTCCTAGTGAACAAGTTTCCGGGTATCTGACATGAATTTATTGTTAGTAAAAAAAGCTTTACTTAGGTACAAGGGAAATTTCCAACAAATCTGATTATCTCTCCAGTGTCTCCATATTTCAGAATTAAGGCTGTGCACCGAATGCACATCATGGAGAGGACCCCGATGTTTAGACACATCCTAAGATGGCGTTAGACTCTGAGCTGTCTCTTTCTTTTTCAGCGGGCCCATATGGGATCTTTGCTGGCAGGGACGCCTCCAGGGGGCTGGCAACATTCTGCCTGGATAAGGATGCACTTAGAGATGAGTACGATGACCTCTCAGATTTGAACGCAGTGCAAATGGAGAGTGTTCGAGAATGGGAAATGCAGTTTAAAGGTATCGTCGTTTGGAAAACTGAACATACGCTATTGTACATACTTTATAGACACTCCTAGTTTCGCTTCTGTCATTATTAGGATGTATTTTAATTAATAAGACTGTTACGTGTGACAATTAGGTTGAAAGTCCACATTTGAAAATATATTTAGGACCAGGTATGGCACGTGCCTATGAGCCCAACAGCCTCAAACAGTGATGCTTTCACTAGTCTTCTAAGACTTGTTATTAGGGAATAGTTCTGTTTTGCTAAATATAGACTTGTATTTAAAACAAGCTCAAGGGTTAGAGCATAGCAATGTAGTAGATTGCATGACCTTGTGCCGTGGGTTCTATCCCAGTGCCTTGAGAACTACCACAGCCAGGAACAACAGCAAATGAGTAAGTGATATCAACACTAATGATAATGTATTGCAACATGAGTTAATCTAATTAATTTAAGCTAATTTAATTTAAACTAAACTCTTAATGTTTAGTAAAGAAGGAATACTATATCATCACAGTAGCAGTTTTTACCTCCTATGTGACGAGCTTGAGCCATCTGTCTCCTGCTGAGTCTTTGGAGCAGCTCATTGGGCTTCTTGGCACCTGTCTTGGTTCTTCTGTGTGCAGAGCCCACTGCTCACCCTTTCCATGGCTAATTCACTTGGTTTAAGTCACTTAGCAAAGGTTTTCCTTTTAGACAGAAAACAAACATGTTTTACCTGCATACAAGGTTCTAAATTAAACACTTGGCACATGAAGAGCTTGGTGTGGAAAGCATGAAGATGTGGTGGGGGCCTTGCAGGGCCTGCAGAGAGCCTCATCCCTACTACTTTGTTGATGCATTTTTCTTTCCAGAATATTCCTCCGATCTGTTTACCCTCTGGTTCTCCACCTCATAGGCCCTGCAGCTACCACCACCCCATCTTCATTCAGCCCAAGAAAGTCTCCTTCTGCACAGTTAATATTCCAAAATATTAGCCATGGAGTTTTGTAATCCACTGTTTGAATGACTAAGAAATTTCCAATTATGTATGTGCATACGTTTGTTTGTGTAGCGTAGATTGACCTCAGACTCAACAGGCCAAGTCCTGGGACTGCGTGTATGAACTACTATATCTGATTACAATATTTTAGCTGTGATATTTTAAGTTATTAAGTAAGAGTTAAAAGAATTGAATGCAGAAGCAGGCAGATCTCTGTGAGTTCGAGGCCAGCCTGGTCTACAGAGTTCCAGGACAGCCAAAGTTACACAGAGGAACCTGTCTCGAAACAAAAACAAAACAGCAAAAAGTTCAGAGCTCTGGACTGATAGAACTCAGTGGCAGAGCACTTGTATAAAGCCAGCAAAAACAAACAGCCACATTCCAAGGCTTCATGTTAGTAAAGCCATGCTGGACAGCTCCAAGATGGCCCATGCATGATAAACTTAAAACTGCTGCTAAGACCCACTAACACCAAACTCCGCTTCAAAGAGCAGTCCTAAACCTTGTCAGTTCCTGTGACCTTCTGTTCAGGCCTTACATGCATATAAATGAAGCATTGGGGGAATTTAGCTGCTGTATGTCTTAAGAGGCAAGTGCCTTGTTGAAGTACAGTGAGTCATGAAACAAATTTAACCATTACTGACTTTCTTTTGGTGTATCTTTCAGAAAAATATGATTATGTAGGCAGACTCCTAAAGCCAGGGGAAGAACCGTCAGAGTACACAGACGAGGAGGACACCAAGGATCACAGTAAACAGGATTGAACTTTGTGAACAACCAAAGCCAGGGACCTTCAGAACTACAGCTCTTACTTGTTTCAGAGGACGTCCAGTCTTGGGTGGCGCACCTGCTGTGAGAAACACTTGGCCCAAGTGTACCCGATAACGAGCTTCACTGTGGAGATCTGAATAGGAGCATTGATTGTGCTGCCAGATGAATTTGTTGCAGGTGTTTGTGATGTCTGGTGGGCTTCGTCACCCTGACAAGGAGACAGGGCCCTAACTGCAAGAAAGTCACCAGGTTAATTTCACCCTTCCCTCCTCTCTTTTCTCTTCCTTCCCTTTCCCTCTTCCTTTTTCCCCTTCCTCTCTCTGCCTTCCTGTCCCCCACCCCTTTTAAAACAACAAAAAAGTATCAAAGACAACCAGATAGGTATTTGCTACTCAAGTGTATAGATCTCTGAAAACAGCAAGGGATCCTGTTTCACAGGCCGTTTTATTTGTGTTAAGGGAAGAGCCTTGGGCAGGGGAATGGCGGTTGCACATTCATTTAAGAAGTTCAGGCTACTGAAACATTAAAAGTGATTTCCCGAACTTTTTTTTTTTCTGGACATTGTCAGGGAAGAGGGAAAAACTTCCTTCTAAGAAAGGTTTGGAAATTAGAGGGATTTCCAGTGGATTGAAGTAAGCAGTTCCCTAGCTAAAATAATTTGAGACCAGTTTTATTTTCTTCCCTTCCTTCTGCTAGGTCAAATCAATATTAATTGTGCCTTATTTCACTTCCATAAACTTGAATTATTTTTAGGAAAAGCCCCTCTGAATTGAGAAGTCACTACAAGCAGCATTGAGACTGAGGTTGCTGTCATTCTGTGTGTGGGATGTGAGAGGAACACTCAGTGTTAACTGCCATGTGTATACACACATAGCTAGCATTGTGATGGCCAAATGCGTCCCCTGTGCTTTTTGTTTTTCTTCAGGAAAAAGTGAAAAATCAACAACTCTTCCCCAGCAGCTGCCTAAATTTAGGAGTCTGCCCCTCACATGTCACTGGTGTGGGTGCGTGGGCCGTGGTGTGAATGTCCGTGTGGGTGAGTCTGGATGTGTGTGAGAGCACCTTGGAAGGGACTCTTTCTGCGATGCTGTAAATACGAGTACCGTTTTAATAAAGCATGTACAGTAAACCAAACGAGCTCGAGTCGGGAGCCAGTGTGTCATATACTAATAAGACTGCGTTTGATTCAGGATGAGGAAAACCTCTTGGAAATGATAATCGGGCACTGGTTAGCGAAGCACTACATATACCACGTTCAGTGTAACTTTGAGGCAATTCCACCTTGGTGGAACGCTCCTGCTGTGGGGTCGTTCAGGTAAGAGGTGATGTATTTCAGTGCACACATTTGTACTTGGGCTTTGCTGTCGCTGGTTATGCCAGCAGCACTGACATAAAAACAGTATTACGGATAGCTACTAAATCCCTTCATTATGAGTTGGAAAAGTTTTACTTCAGAGCCTACTTAGGTCAGATTTTGGCGTCATGCTGGATTCTTGGTTGGGGACAAGTTGCTCCTACACAGAAAAGCCCAAAATGGGGGTCGTAAAAGACTTGTGCTTGCTGAGTGTGATGCATGCAGAAATCGTCAAGATGACGTAAGCAGAAGGTGCAGCATGCTACGCTCCTGTCAGTCCTGGAGCATTCTCTAGAAAGTGTGGTTGACACCAAATCCTGGCTGAAGAGCTCATGCGATGACTGAAGAGTTGATAAATTGTTTCTTTTTTATGTAAAATGTTTTCTAGAAACAAATTGTTAAAGTATATACCTTCTGATGTAATAAACTGCTATATCATCTGACCCATTGGACCTGAAGGTTGAAAATCTGCATCTGTGACCAGTCCCAGGTATTCATGCAGTAAAAAACAATGCATTTTGTTTTTTTAAAAGGAAGTGGATTTGTGTTTTGGACTTGAAAATAAACTGTGTTCTATAGATAATTTCTTACCTCCAGTCAAATGTCTCATTGTCAGTATGGTGCAGCAGTCTTGGAGGGGTCTGTGAACTGGCATGTTTTCCCAAATTGCCTACTTCTTAGGGGTCTAAAAAACGTTCATTTTCTTCCTTCAGTGTTAGAATTCAGACCTAAGGCTTCACACATTGCTCAGCTGTTTAGCTACATCCCCAGCTCCAGAGTCCGCTCCTCTACCCGCTGAGCCTAAATCCGTTTGTAATGATTCCAGCAGTCATCCTTAGGAGTGGGCATGCCTGAGAAACACCGCATTCATCTTCTGAGCTTGTGTCGTCCATATCCACCGTACAATAAAAAGAGCTTATAATTTGGTCTCATTCCCTCATGTTGTTTTAAATACTTTTCTGTGTATGAGTGTTTTGTCTGCATGTATCTCTGCACCATATGCCTGAAGTGCCCCTCAGAGGTCAGAAGAGGGCGTCAGACCCCATGCTACTGGGGTTACATGGTTGTAAGACGTGTGGGTGCTGGAATTGAACTCCTATGCTATGGAAGGGCTCTTAGCCACTGAACTGTCTCTAGCCCTCTATACTTGGTTTTGTATTGTTCAGTTTCTTCTTTAGAGTTCTGAGTTAAAGTCAGTTTCTTGTCAATTTAAACCATGATTTTAGAAACCTAACGTTACCTAGATTTTTGTCTCTTGCCGCATCCCTGGATGTAAGGATCCTTGGAGTAGAAGCTGCGAGCTGCCCTGCAGGGGATAAACCCATTCAGATGAAGTTGCCCAGGCCTTGATTGGTGCCGCCTTCCTTAGAGCCGTAGATTTGGTCATTCAACTCTTCCCACAGGCTTCAAGGCTCAAGTCAGAATGTTGAACTGGCACTTGAGAAATTTGTCCTAGAAAGCAGAGCTGCCTTGAAACCAGCCTCATCTGTGCATCCTGCTTACCTCTGTCATGACGAAGTGTGGCAGCTTGCTGGGCGTCTGTGCCAGTGAGGTGCTGACAGTGGGGCCTGGCAGCTCTGGGTGGCCGGAATAGACTGGCAGCCCTCTACTTGGGAATATATACATTGCTCTGTTGAAAGCAGAGTTGAGTACTGTTCTGCTGAGATAAGATAATAATAGTTCTGATGCTTCTAAGGTGGAGTGTTCCGCCGAGGTTAGCTATTGACTGGATAAATAATACTAATCAGACCATGACCTATTTGGCTCTGGGGAAAAGGTCAGTAATGATCAGCCACTGTTAGTCTTTATGCAGAAAACATGATCTCCAGCCAGTGTCAGGAAGGCCACCTCTTCACAGCTGAGATACTGAGGAATGTGGGGCTAGACACAGCTCTCCATCTACTCTGCCCCCATCTGAGGGACCACGTGCAGTGCTGTGAGCACAGGCTGGACCTGCAGAGCTATCATTCGCACACAGGGCCCAGCCCACCCCTCAGAAGTTTGCAGTCCGCAGCCTGATGACTATCCGCATGCACCTTTATTGTGCTCTTACCCATTCCCAAGTGAAAACAACTGCAGACTGCTCTGCATATTAGTGGGTCCGAATTTGGTTAAAAGAACGAAACTTAGAAGACAAATTCAAAATGTGCTTTTGCTGGTTATAGAAATATGAATTGACCAAGAGTTGTAATTCAGCAGTTTACTGTAAAACCCTTTTCTTGCCAACAACCTCCATTGTGTTTGGAATTCTAGGGCACCCTCTTAATCCAAGACTGGAGATTCCCTAAACATCTCTGCCTAATTTCCTGGGACTTCATATGTTGGTTGACAGGTCGGCCCTACCTACCTGGTACTCACTGTTGGAGAACTGTGGCCCACTCCCAGCTTGTCTTCTTACTTGGTCTCCTTTATTGCCACTGTTTCCTCCATACCTGTTGGCGGTCTAACTAGACGTGACATGCTGTGTCCCTGCATAAAGGCCTTCATTGGCGCCTCGAGAATCAGAGCTTAGGCCCGCCATGCCTACCTCACCAACTTCATTAACCGCCACATGCAGCTACTTCCAACTTAATTCTGCTTTCAGAGCGTACCCCTAGGCACTACCTGCTCCATTTTTCAGTTCCTGGTCACCCCTCTCACGCCCTCCCTGGCTAATGCCCTACTAGCTCCTTAGGGAAGAACCAGACTCGGTGCCTCCACACTAAGTACTAAGTGAACTTCATGGCAAGTACATGTGTAGCCTTGATGTTACTATATATTTATCTGTTCTGGTAATCCAGCACCCAGGTTGAGGCTGCAGTTTTAGGCCTAGTATTTTTTTCCTCAGCCATTACTACACTGCTAGCTACATGAAACTAACTTTGAGAACTGAGAAAGTAAGCAATAAAAAAAAAAAAACCAGGGCACCAAGGAAGCACCGAGGGGTTTCAGAGGGTGCCTAGGAGGCACAGCTCAGCATTTCTTAGCTCTGTTTATTGAGTTTGCAATTAAAACTGGTTGCTACAAGAAGAGGAAAGGAGTGGGGAAGAGAAGAGCTGAGACTGTTGATGAAGCCAAGAGTCGAGTGTTTAAGATCAAACGGAGTTCTATTACAGCTGGCGACCCTCCAGCTCTGGACCTGAGTGAGCCCACGTGACCAGGAAAACATCCTGCCAGCCTGCCCTAGGGAAGTCATTCTCACTGTCCCCTATGACCAGCAATGCTTACAGGGCCTAGTTGATACCCATGGGAAATTAGAAAGCAAGATAAGAAACACTTCAGTTTGATCTACAGGGGCTGGAGAGATAGCTCACTGGTTAAGAGCATGTACTGTTCTGGCAAGAGAGCTACCATGTTGGATGGATCACAACTGCCTGGAACTCCAGCTCCAGGGGATCTGATGCCCTCTGCTGAACTCCACAGGCACCTGCATGTGTGTGTACATACATATAATTCTAAAATATTTTTAAAGGGCCAAACTACAGTGTAATTAATGGAAACTGGTCTGGACCTGATGTGGGGAAACCTCACTCACCTGTGGGAAGAGACCTTTGCCCTTACAGCAGTGAGAAACAGGGAACGGGGAAAAGATAGGGTTAAGTCATGTGTCACAGAAGAAAGTTCTTGAAGGGAACATTTTGCTTCTATCCATGTGTTGTGTAAGCATCGAAAGTGCCTGGGCCTGGAGTGAGGGTATTTCATTTCTTGAACCTTTAGCATCTTTAAATGGTGTACAATTTACTAATAAACAGAACCATCCTTTGGTAGCTAAGCTGCTAGTCCCAATAGGAAAACCGTTCTCTACTTTGCCCTCAGTTCACCTGGTGGTAGTCAGTGACGATCGGTAATAACATCGGATGCGAAGTATTTCAACAAATAAGTCTGAGGCACGGTTTCCACATTAATATTCTCAGAGCTGGGATAGTGAAGAGCTCAGAAGGCCTACGTCTGAACCCGGCAACCCATGTAACCAACCAGCCTAGCCTACTGAGAAAGTTCCAGGCCAGTGAGAGGCCCTGATCAAGAAAGCAGATGCAACCCGAGGAACAACACCTGCGATAGTGTTGTCAGTTGACAGAATCTAGAGTCAATTGTGGAGGATTGTCTTGATTACATACATTATTTGATTTGGGACGAATCATCTTGACTGGGTGAGGCCACCCCCTTGGCACGGGATCCTGGTCTGTGTAAAGGGGAGAGGAAGTGAACCCAGCAGTGGTGTGCATTCCCAGCTGTTTTCTGATTGTGATTGTGTGAGCAGCCGCTTCAAGCTGTTGTCACCTTGACTTCCCCACCATGATGGACTGTATGTACCCTTGAGTTGTCAGCTGAAATAAATCATTTCTCCCCTTGAGTTGCTTTTGTCTGAGCATTCATCAGAACAAAAGGAGAAGACAGAAATCATCCTCCGGCCCGCCACACGTTCGCCCTTCTCGCTTGTAATATATTTGGTGTCTGAACACTCACAGTTGGGATTTCTAAAATTGTGTACATAATACTGAATCGAGTTGAGATACCAGAATTGGAACCGAGAAATTAAATTGTGCGGGGAGCTCGTGGTGGATGTGTTCACTGCAGAAGAGCAGAAGAGCCTACAGTGTGTGTTCACTAATTTTACCTAGCAGCTAAACCGAACCTGCTAGATGACAGCCGAGTCTGTGGCATTTCCTGCTTACCCTTCCGGATTTGTCTGCTTTGTCTCGGTTATCTTTCAGTTGCTATGAAATAACTCAGCATCACATCACAACCCGACTTGTGTTAAGCAAAATGAGTGCTCAGAAAGACTAAATATACCACACACGTGCTGCTCAGAGATTTCCCCAACACAACGACTGAAGCCAGTGAATACTTTATCAGGCCTGGCTAAAAGAAAATCATGGAATCAAGTATCACGTGCTTGAACAGCCAGAATCTAGTTCATTGAGATGTGCTCCCGGAGGTTCATTTTGTATGCTGATTTGCCTGGGCTGCAATGCCCAGTTGTTTGAACAGATGTTGTGAAAGCATCTGTAGACTTGATTACAGTGCGCAGTCAGCAGATTGAACACATCACCAGCTGCATGTGAACAGACCACTGTCAAGTCCAAGACCCCCAGAATAGTTCCGTCTCCAGCACTCAGCGTAGAGCCGGCCTGTGTCCCGCTTCCTGTAAACCTTGTAGATTTTGGACTCAAAATTGGAACATCACCCCCTACCTGAATGTCACCCAGCCAGCTCTGCAGATGTCAGAGCTCTCAACAGTGTAAGCCAAGTCTAAATCTGCATTCTCTCTCTCTCTCTCTCTCTCTCTCTCTCTCTCTCTCTCTCTCTCT
>JABTXL010012463.1:13267203-13295719 GCA_025134845.1 Neodon shergylaensis
TCTCTCTCTCTCTCTCTCTCTCTCTCTCTCTCTCTCTCTCTCTCTCTCTCCCATGGTTTCTTTCTGTGGTTGCCCCAATATAGGGATACTCCTTAATTACGAGCATCCCTTTTCTAAATGTCTGCTTCATTTTTGTAATTAGGTGCTGGCTATGTTTATGTCAGCTTGACACAAACTGCAGTCAGTTGAGGGAACCACAGCTGAGAAAATGCCTTAAGGCATGGCTGTGGGCCAGCCTGTAGAGCATTTTCTTAATTAGTGATCAACAGGAGCGGACTCAGCCCATTGTGGGCGGTAGTGCTACCCCTGGGCTGGTAGTCCTAGGTTCTATAAGAAAGCGGGCTGAACAAGCCATAGGGAGAAAGGAAGCAGCACTCCTCCATGGCCTCCACATCAGTTCCTGCCTCCAGGTTCCTGCCCTGTGTGAGTGCCTGTCCTGACTTCCTTTGGTGGTGAGCAGCAGTGTGGAAGTGTAAGCCAAAGAAACCCCAAATTTTGGTCATAGTGTTTGATTACAGTAGAACCCCTAACGAAGACAGGTAATGGATTTCTTCTTGACTTAGTTCAATACTTGATCTGCTAGGACCACCTGGGCTTCCGTTTCTGAACTCTGAAGTACGTCTCAGCCCTGGGATGCTACATTTGCCAATACGCCTTCTGTTTTTCAGCAAAAGCAATCATTCTCATTTCTTCTCTGAAAGAAGTAAGTCATGCAGTATCCTGGAGTAAAGATGGAACTGTCCTTACCTCAGTGACAACAGAGTCATCTAACGTTAACGATGAAGAGCATCATCTAGGGACTCGGTTCTGAATTGACCCCCAACATTGATTTTTTTAAGGCATTTAGCAATTATTTATAGATACATTTAGCTTCGTAAGTAACTTGAAACCATTCTCTTTGGGGAAGAAAGCACAAGAAACTTTAAAATTGAACCTAACAGCATTGGAATTGACTGCCCCGAGTTCAAGTCTTAGTTCTCGCCCAAGACAATGGTCATTTTCAGTTTATGTGAATATATCTGACTTTATTGTACAAGTTTATGCTTATATAACCCAAGCCATGCTCGCAGGGCAGGGTATGGGATACACACTAACTGCTTGGCTTAGAGCCTGGCTCCACTATTTACTATCTGACTTTGAGCAAGACACTTAACATCTCGACCTGACTAATTCACAGGACAGATTTTAGGGTCTCAAGAGCCTATTACGCAAAGCAGCCAGTACTGTCTGGCATATAGCAAGCACTATAAAGTCCTCGCTACGATTATTTCCCCTCCTCTTTTTTTCCTAACATCAATGGCATCCTACTGGGTGCTATTTTATGTGTAAGCCCATTGACTTCATTAATGGCCTGTAGGTATCACTCCATAGTATCACTCACTGATGAAGCCATCTCTTTCCAGCCTCGTCTCATTCTCCATAAAATAATTTCAGTCGTACCCAGAAGAAATACATTTATCTGAAAAGCTCACCTCTTTTTCTTTATGATTCAATGACCTAAATCATCTGGGAAAAGAAGGGTTTGGCAAATTAAATGGTGAGGCTGGGAGATCTGGTAGAGAGAAGAATGTGGAACTGGAGGGACTTAGTATGGATATGGTCAAAACACACATGTACAAGATTTGCCAATAATTGCCATTTAAACATTATGGAAACGTCTGTCTGCAAGTCTCCACTGAGCACAGGTGAGAAGCTTTTGATGTTATTTGGGGTGATCTCCTCCCTCTGTGGCCTCTGCTGGTCTTTGAGTCTCGCATATCTGAGGACAGTGGCTCGCTGAGGAGGAAGAACCTCCTGGCAAAGTTCTCTCTTGCTCCACAGCTGCCTCGCCATGAAGAAAACCACAAGTGTGTTTAAAAGGCAAGCGTGTGGTGCGGTCAAAGGTTATGTTTATACTATGGATTTGCCCTCTGAGGTTTCCAGTGGAGGCGGTTCCTTCTTCCCACCCACGAAGGATTAGAAAGTGCCAGTTCCTCTGGCTACTGCTGTTGCCATACAAACCTCTACCCACACTGAACCGGAAGTGGTCCAGAAGAGAGAAGTCACCGAAGAGCAAGGGAAAGACGCCTAGAGGGAAAGTTAACAGTATGCTCTTCCTGCAGAGGACCCCATTAGGTGACTAGTACCCATGTCTGTTGGCTCACAGCCGCCCGTAACTCCAGCTCCAAGGAATCCAATGCCTCTAGTCAACAAGGGCACCTGCACACACATACAGATACATGCAATTAAAACTAATAAAAATAAATCTTAGAAAGACAACCAAAAGAAGAATGATGTGGGAAAGGTGTTTGGTTGTGGGTTTTTTTTTTCTATTTTATTTTGTGAGTTTTGTTTGTTTGTTGTTTTCTTTCATTTCAAGTGTTGAGAGGTAGAATGCACCAGAAGGAAAAGGCCCAGGGAAGGAGAGGATTTGCTGGTGGACAGTGGTGCGGCCGGAAAACAGCACGAGTTCCCAGCAACCTTGTGCCTCCTGCCGCTTATAGAGCCGAGTGCGGGATCTGAGCACAAAACTAACCTAGACAGTGCGGTGGGCTCTGGAAAGGAGGGCCCAGGCTGGTGAGAGTCGGCCCAGCCAGAACCCTTTCTCGCGCAGGCCCAGTGCCCCTCCTTGTCCCTCACTCTTGGAAGAACTCTCAGCCCCCATGTCCAGCTGTATTTGCTCTACTTCGTTTTTGCTTCTTCCTCCCGACCTGCACTACAGACCCGCACTACAGACCCGCGCCACAGACCCGCACCACAGACGAGCAACACATACCCGCACTACAGACCCTCGCCACAGACGCGCACCACAGACGCGCACCACAGACGCGCACCGCAGACCCGCACCACAGACCCGCGCCACAGACGCGCACCACAGACCCGCGCCACAGACCCGCGCCACAGACCCGTGCCACCTCTTCTGCTCCCTCTCTGGTCCCAGAAGCTCCCTTCACCAATCCTCCAGGGCCTCCTCTTTCCTTGTCCCGTACATTCCTGGATAATGCTCCAGACTCTTGCCATGGAGGTCCGATGGCTAGCATGTCCTGAGCACCCTCTATTGGATGACCCACAGGCTCCCCCACTCTGTTGCCCCCCCCACCTGCTCACATACCAGCAACTTTGTCCTCAGCCACCCATGCCAGAGCCTACTACCCGACCCTGCTAAATTCTCCATCCAAAAAGGCCCCTCTTTCTCCACCTCCCATTCACTCCATAGAATCTCATCTTAAGTATGGACCTTCTCTTTACAGTTTAGGATCAGGTCATCGGGAGGTCTTTTACTGCCCTTTGGAGGCAGGCGAGCCTAGGAAACAGCTTTGTTCCCTGAAACCCTATATGGTTTGGGGCTATGCACATTCTCTTCTCTCCCATTGTGACGTACTTGGTAGCCGTTCCTTCTCCTGCAGGCACTATGCACACAAACCCCACACTAAGCAATGTGCCCAGCAACCCTCCCTAGTACACCCCAGTACACCCAGTCCACATACTGAGCTATCGTGGGCCCACCTCCAAACAATGATATGTCTCCCTGCCCCTGGAAACAATCAGATTTAGACAATGTCTATTCAAATGTAGTCCCAATGTACCCACGTATGAAGAACAAAAGGACCAATCAGGCCTGAACTCACTCTGGGTTCATATACAATAAGTCAAAACTGTGTCTGTAGTAATCTTTTTGGAAGACGCCCCTGTTTATCATCTTATGCCTATGCCTAATTATATATGCATGTGATTGAAACTAGATGCATTATGGGAAAGGACATGCACAATTAAATAATAAATGCATAGCAGCTGTGATGGTGTAGACCTTAATCCCAGCACTTAGGAGGCAAAGGCAGGTGGATCTCTGAGTCTGAGGCTGGCCTGGTCTAAGTACAGAGTTTGAGAACAGGCAGGGCTACATAGAGAGACACCTGTCTCAGAAAACAAGAAAGGAAGGAAAGACAGAAGGTGAATATATGACCGTATCTATCAATCAAAGCAGAGAAGATCCAAATGAGTCCTGAGTAAGTACGTACCCCCTCTCCTGTGGACACTATTTTAAAAACAATGTCTGTAGCCTGGGGCCTTGAATACTCATGTGGTCTTGCTGCTTTTGAAAATCTTTATGAGCCCTTTTGTCAATCCTTTGGATAAGAAGCCAAGAACCTGGAAACATCTGGTCCAGTCCCCGACCACCAGTAACACTTCCCAAGCCGAGGGTTGGAGTGTTAGTTCAGCCTGCCCTTACCTCACATTCCAGACCCGAGACTGTCCTCTGGACCCTCAGCCCTCCGGGCGTGTGCACAGTTCTCCTCTGCCTAGCAAACTACGATGGTTTTCTCTTCTACAAAGACTTTATTAACAGTGCTTCGGCATGAGTATGCTCTCTCTGCGGTGCGCACCCCTGTGGTACCATCGCTTACCACAACAGAGTAACATCCACACTGGTGTAGGCCAGCTGCCCCTCCCTCCCTCTGGGACCTTCACCCTCCTGTAGGTGCCTTTCAGGACATCAGCTGGATCTTTCCTGGCCTTGTGTGTGCGGTGGTCTGAATGTTTGTGTCCCTCTGGTTAGAGCCCACCAGGCCGTAAAGACTCCACCCATGCGATTGGGTTAGTGCTCTATAGAAGGACTGGGGGGGGGGCACTTTTCTACTCTCGCTATAAGGATAAGCAGGCCTATCTGCCCTCTATGAGCAAACCCCTTCACAAGCCACCAGCTCGCCAGCACTTGGCTGACAACTTCAAACCTCTCGAACGTAGAAAAATAAATTTCGCCCGCGTATGAATTACTCCATTGCTGACGTCTTGTTGGGGCCTCACAGCCATTATCTCTCGCTCCTCAGACTGTACGTGCTCTAGATAAGTAACTGAACTGAGTTAGCTCTGTCCTGAAGCCACACCTGTACTTCAGATTGACCCATATGGGCAGCCGCCCCTGACATTGCCCCTCAGGACAAACAACGTAGGCTCAGACCCCTCTAGCCTATGCCGGAGCAGACCCACCTTTATACGGCCGTGTCCGAATGCACGGGTGTGGGTGTTTTAGAAATCAGAGGTGAGGCGGAACTGCCTGAGGCACCTGGGCATGGTGCCATCCACCGGGCCGCAGGATCATTCTTACCAGATGGTCTTCAGGCTGGTATTTCTTCCCAGTCACATGGCTGAGCTGATGCAATTGTGTTCCAGAGGTTAGAAGAGAAAAGTTGCTGGCATTTGCTGGCACTTGTATCTGCAAGAGTCCGTGCCTTGTTTCTGTTTATGTGGCAAAGGTTTTTATAACAATCAGCCGTCTCTGGGAGAGTGCCCACGGCTTGTCTGACCAGCACAGCGGGAGACAGCACAGCGGGAGACGGCACAGTCAGGCAGGGAGCGATGAGTTCTGAAGGATACTACCACACTCAGCACTCGGCTGGGACACTCAGATGACAGCCAGCGCCCTGGAAGAAAGAAGAACAGAAATCAGGGCCTGGCGAGAGTTTCCACAGGCATCCCAAGGTCAAATGAATGGGTTTTCTTCCTTCTACCACAGTAAAGAAATATGACAGACATCCCCAGGGGACCAGGCGGTCAGGTGTGGGACCTTCTCATTGTGCGCAGGATGAAAGCTAAACATGACCAGGACACTTGTATCCCTTGCTCTCACAGAATCCTGCTCATATTTGCTAACTTAGGCAGGTGCCAGAAAGGTCACCATCAGGCAAAGGACTCCAAACCCTCTCCTAGACCAGATCCCAGAGACCCAGAGTCCTGGGAGAGGCGGGGGTGACCGGAACTGTTTACAAAGCAGAAAGTGAGGTGCTTCCAAAAGAAAGGAACCGAGAGATTTTTATTTTTTCTCATTAAAAAAAAAAAATTGAGACAAGGTATCAGTTGCCCAGGCTGTCCTTGAACTTGGAATCCTCCTGCCTCGGCCTTTCAAGCAGCTAGGTTCACAGCCCTGCCCCAGCAGGCCAAGCATCAAAAAGCCATTCTCAGATGAACTCTTCTGCCTCCGTCTTCACAAGGTTTCTCCTTCACTGGCTGCCACCACACGGTTGCCGCTCAGAACTGCTGAGATTTCAAGGTCAGCATTCTTCCGCGCTGCCTTGTTTCTGACTGTTGATTAAACCTCCCGTACCTCCTCAGCAATTAAGTTCAGCTTAGGCCTTGAACGTGGACCCTGAAGTCCACGCTGAACAAAACTAAGAAGTGAGAAGGGAGGACATGACTGCTCCTAGGTCCGGTGGAGGAGAAAGTTTATTGTAGATAAAAGGGCCGCAGGCAGAGACATCCGGGAGAGTCCAGAGTACACATAACTAGACTGGGCAGAGGAGAGGGGGAAGGGAGGGGAGAAAACCAGGGGAGTAAAGGGTAGAAGAAATGGGCAGGTAGCCCAAATGGCTGGGTTTTACAGGGAAGGGGAGCCCAGCCACTAGGCTGGAGAAGTTTAGGGTGGGGAGCAGGGTATGCCACCTTAATATGTTAAATAGGTACCTCAATTAGCCATTTGCCCCAGGTTTGAGACCTAACACACACAAGGAAATGTTCCCACTGAGGCCTTAGACAAAGTGAGGCCCTGCCTTAGTCTGCTTTCTATTGATGGGATAAAGACCGTGACCAAAAGCAACTTAACGAGAAAAGGATTTATTTGTGCTACTGTAGTGATGAGGTGAGCAGGCCTGCTTTTCATCCCGCCCGGCTACCACTCGGCTAGCTTAACACCCGAAATAACAACACACAGGTTGTATCCATTTAAACACTGTCTGGCCCATTATCTCCAGTCCCTTATTGGCTAAGTATCACATATAGATCTAACCCATTTCTAATATCTGTATTGCAACTTGACTGTGGCTTACCGGCATGAGTCTAACCAGCGTCCGTCTTGGGTAGGAGAAGCATGGTATCTGCCTGACTCTGCTTTCCTCCTCCCAGAATTCTGTTCTGTCTTCCCCGCCTACCTATGTTCTGACCTATCAGGCCACGTAGTTTTCTTTATTAATTAACCAATGAAAGCAACAGATAGATAGAAGACCCTCCTCCATCATGTTACACTTCCATATCCCAGTCTATCATCAAGGAAAGTAAGGGCAGGAACTCAAGCAGCGACCATGGGGGAAGGCTGTTTACCTGCTTGGTCATCAAGACTTTCTTCTACAACTCAGGGCCACCTGCGCAGAAGCTCACTCCCGCCGTGAGCTGGGCCCTCCCACATCAATAATCGTAAATCAAGAAAATGATGCCCTACAGACTTACTCACAGGTAACCTGATGGGGGAGAATCTCAATGAGATTCTCCCCCCCCCCCATGATCCGGGCTTGTGCCAAGTTAACAAAAACCTATCCCGGACAGGCCCTAACCTGTTCAAAAGTTGCGCCCTTTGGCTGGGAAGGCATATAAAAGCCCTCGCAGGCAACCCTGACGACCTGAGTTCTATCCTGGGAGTCGGTGGTAGGAGAGAACCCAGCCCTAGGAGCTGTTCTCTGACCTCATATGCAAGCCATGCATGAGTAATGCTCTCGCATGGGCACTGCCCCTCCTGGCCGCCCCCGCACACCATACTCTGTCTTCTCAGGCAAAGCCCTGGAGCCTCTGTAAGGGATCCAAATTGGATTTCTAACTAGGCATCCGACAGCCTGTTGAGATAGCCGAGAAAGGACTCCCCAGAGTCCAACGGACACTGTGTGTGCCCTGAGAATCAAGTTCATCCAGGACCGATGACTTTGTTTACTGCATACTTGGCCTATCACGCAGGTACACAAACTGTGTCCATGACAGAGAAAATGCCCCTTCCCTGTAATTAAACATGACTTCTATTATGAATCTCATTTCCCTTTCAGAGGGATTAAAATGGTCCCAGACACTCCTCCCATCAAGAGATGAAATTCGTTTCCCACCCTTTGAGCCTGACTTGGCCCAGGGCCTACTCTGATTGGCCTGTGTGATGACATAACAAAAGGCGCACATGTCTTCTGACCTTAAGAGACAGCAGAGCTTCTAGTTCTTGGAAAGTGTCTCTCAAGGTGTGAAAGACTTACAGGGAAAGAGAAGCCCATCCCATCTCAGTCACTGAGCATGTAACAAGCCCTGTCTGGGCAAGCCACATGACGGAAGAAGAAAGGAACACTGTTCTTTGGTTTACTAACTCTGGGGGAGATTTACCATGCAACAACCAGGAACAGTATGCCTGGCATTTGAAAACATGATGTTAATCCCAGGAAGTGAGTTTGTTTTAAATTAGATCCATTTAAAATTACCCATTCAAACCTTCTCCCTACATGCTCAGGTTAGATTTATAGGATTCTATATGCACACGGCATCAGAGATACTCCGCTCACCTTTCTGTGAGCACTGGGAAAGAGGAACTCTCACTTAGAGCTTGCTCACGGTTCTCTCCCCAAATTGTGTCCTCAGTCTGGGAGCTTGGACATTAGTCACCAGCCCTGCCCTTGTTCCTTTCCTACTGATGTGACGAGAGTCCCTTTAAAGGAACTTCAGAGAAGAATGGTTCATTCCAGCTCACAGTTCGTGGGTACAGTCCATCCTCTGGAGCTTGAAGCATGCATCCCATTGATTGTCAAGGGCAGAGAGCCGAGGGCTGAGAGATGTCTCAGTGTCTTAGAGCACTGGCTGCTCTTCCAGAGAACTTGGGTTCAGTTCCCAGGATTCACGAAGTGGCCCCCAGCCCTCTGTAACTCCAGTTCCAGGGAGTCCCGTTGGCCCTTCTGGTCTCTGCAGGCTGTAGGTACGAAGGTGGTACACAGACAGAAACACAAGCGAAATGCTCATGTACAGAATTTTGATAAGTTAAAAAGAGCAGAGAGCGATGGATGAATGGGTGTGGGCCAGGGCAGGCTCTCTCCATAGTTATGCGGTTCTGGATCTCACGCCCAGGGAAAAGGTGCACTCAGAGTAGGCTGGTCCTCACGCAGCCATTAATTCTTGCAATAATTCCCCACAGATATTCTCAGAGGCCCTTCTCCCAGGTGATTCTAGATCTCCCGAGTTGTGAATGAACACTACATCACCTTTTTATTGCTGTACCTACCACAACCAAGGCAACTTTTAAATATTTATTTATTATGTATATAATATTCTGTCTGAATGTATGTCTGCAGGCCAGAAGAGGGCACCAAATCTCATTCCAGATGGTTGTGAGCCACCATGTGGTTGCCGGGAATTGAATTCAGGACCTTTGGAAGAGCAGGCAATGCTCTTAACCACTGAGCCATCTCTCCAACCCCCCAAGGCAACTTTTAGAAGAAAGTGTTTAACTTGGTTTAGGGTTTCAGAGGGTTTGAGTCCATCATGGCGGAGAAAATCATGGGGACAGAAACAGGTTTTGTTGTTTGTTTTTTAATTGCTGTTCTTGAGACAGGTTCTTACGCAGCCCAGTCTGGTTGCATACTCGCATTGTGTGTGACTCTGGCCTTGAAATATTTTTTTAATTTTTTACTTTATGTGTATGAGTGTTTTACCTGTGTGTATGTCTGTGCAGCATATGTGTGTCTGGAGCCCGTGGAGTCCACAAGAGGGCAAAGGGACCCACAGAGCTGGAGTTACAGGTGGTGTGAGGCACCATATGCGTACCAGGAATGGAACCAGGGTCCTCTGAAAGAGCAGTCAGTGCTCTTAATTACTAAGCCATCTCTCTAGCTCTTGGCCTTGAACTCTGGTCTGCCTGTTGGCACCTTTCTCGTGCTGGGGTCACAGCAGTACTCTCTAATGTCAAGCCCAGTCTCAAACAATTTGTCTTTAAAATTTCTGTTTAACATAAGGTTAAACTTCTTGTAAATCACCTTGATTCCTTTATGGGATAAAGCACACAATTTCAAATAAAAATACAAATGTTGCTATTTTAGGGGGTCCTTGAATTAAGCTGTAATCATTCCAGAATGAATCGGCATTATCTTTCACACTGGTGCGTTGGAAGTGACAAGACCATGTTCATTCTGTTAAGTGCTTGGCTGTTTTCAGGAAAGGACGTCAACTGGGAGAGTGGTAAACACCTCCACACAGGCTGTCCTTGAGACCCTTGTTAGCCTAAAGGTTGGAGGGACCCAAGGGAAGCTGGGAAGGACAGGCTCCCCTAAGGATCCACACTTTCCCTCCCCTCTATTATGGAAGAGGCAACATCTGGCCGCCTCAAACTCACACTCCTGCCTCCCAAGCAGGTACCGCCACCCTTGGCTCTCCTTCTCCACGATCACCAGACTTTTGCACACACTAATTCCTCCTTCTCGGCGCCAGGACGCTCTTAATCTTATTGCAGATCAGATCATTTTGATAACCGCCCCTCTAAAAGGAAATGAGTTACCAAATCTGGTGAGAGTAAAAGACAAACGGAATTAATCCTTCTAGAGAGATGCAACGCCTCATTGGGATCCAAGCACTGTACGACCGGGTAGCTTTTTAAACAATGCGCGCTTAGGGTTCGGTTGGGTTTTGCTGTTATTTTGTTTTTACGAGATGGCGAATCGTTATTTTGTCAGGCTGGCCACCAAATTTGGGTTCCTGCCTCAGCCTCCGGGGTACCTAGGTGCCGGAAGCAAAGACCCGTATTCTGAGGTCTGTATTTTGTTTATAGCCATATTAAGTTCACAAGTTAAGATATTCACCTTTGCAGGGCAAGTTCGGGACCTAGGAAATTAACCTAGTGACACCTGCAGGCCCCAGGCTTTAGAAGCCATTAGCATTTCCTTAGTTTACAGTCACAGACCCTCAGTGTTTCCTTATAGGCTAGGGACCTAGGGACGTCTCCAGACCTGAATTCCAGAAGACCTGACACCCTCCCCTCCCCCATGCCTGTTTGCTGTGTAACTGCTCCCGAGGGATAATAAAGTGGCAGCTTGATCAGAAAGCCAGACTTGCTGTCATTTCTCGTGGCTCTTGTCCCCTTCATTCCTCTTCCTCCTCCAGGTTTATCAGGGACTCCCGTTCGTGTCCCGCTGGCTAGGACACCTAGGTACAGGCCTATATTATCCAGCAATGCCATGCTTGGTTTTGTTGTCGGTTCTGGTTTTCAAGATGGGATCTCTCTGTAACATCGTAGCCCAGGCTAGCTCTGACCTTGCAGCAGTCCCTGTCCCTCAGCCTCCTGGACACTGGGATTATAGGCATGAGCCATGCGTGGCTTTGCTTTGTCTTTAAACAAGTGTGAATTTGAGATTTTCTCCATGACTTTAATAAGCAAACAAAGGAAAACAGGTGAACACAATCACCCAGGAGAATTTTAGTGTCTTCTCCTGACTTCCTTGCCCTAAACATTGAAGCTCATTCCTTTCCTCTGATTAATGAGCAAATCAGAGTCCTATAGAAGCCCTTGGCACAGCAAAGCTGTATTTGTAGATATGGGATCTGGGGGAAATGAATGAATGAATGGATGGAGAATAGGCTGGCGAACCCGGGGCCCTCTGCATCTGCCCCTGGACTGCTGAGATTACAGGGCGCACCAACAAGCCCAGCTTCCCTTTCCCCTTAAATACACTCCAGGATTTCATCACAGTTCTGGTTTGCATGTTCCTAATGTACAAATCTTTGGAGAAATGCCTGTTGAAATCCTTTGTGTATATTAGAGCTGTCTCTGCTGTTGTGGAATTACAGTTCTCTCTATACTCCGGATATTAACTTCTTATCAGATGTGGGATTTGAAAATGTTTTCTACCTATGGGTTGTTTTCTTTTTTTCTTTTCATTTTCTTTATGGTGTCCTCTGCTACTCTGATGTTTGGATCTGGTGTCCCCACAGGCTGGCATGTTTGAGCAATTCTTCCCCAGATAGTGGCATTATTTTGGAAGATTGTGGATCCTTAGAAGGTAGGCATGCACGCCTTTAATCCCAGCATTTGGGAGGCAGAGGCAGGCAGATCTCTATGAATTTGAGGCCAGCCTGGTATACAGAGTGAGTTCTAAGACAACCAGGGCAACACAGAGAAACCCTATCTCAAAAAAAAAAAAAAAAAAGAAGGTAGGGTTTGGTGGGCAGAATCAGATCACTGGGGAAGGAACTTTGAAGGTTACACCCAGCCCTGACTTTGGACTTCACTCTGCTTACTGGTCCTCTGGGGTGTGAACTGAACAGCCTCCCCTGCACACTCCTGCAGCCGGGAACTGAGCCGTTCTGCCATGTCTTCCCACCCACGATGAACTGAAACTCTGAACGGGAAGCCAAAGCCATCCTTTCTTCCACTAGATTGCTCGCTTCAGGTATAAGATACAGCACAGTAGCCAACACACGAGTCACAGTTTGGGTGGAGTCCAACTTAACCTATTCCCCTTTCTGTGCCTTTGCTTTTGTTAAGATACTATTGTCAGCCAGGAGGTGGTGGCGCACGCCTTTAATCCCAGCACTCGGGAGGCAGAGGCAGGCGGATCTCTGTGAGCTTGAGGTCAGCCTGGTCTACAAGAGCTAGTTCCAGGGCAGGCACCAAAGCTACAGAGAAATTCTGTCTCAAAAAAAAAAAAGGTGCTATTGTCAAACCTAAGGTCATACAGATTTTCCTTATGCTTCATACCAAGAGGTTTATTATAGTGTTGGTTCTTAGGTCTTCAGTCCATTTGGAGTATATGATGTCAGATAATGCCAGATGGCCAACCTCATTTTTTTTTTGGTTTTTCAAGATAGGGTTTTTCTGCGTATCTTTGGCTATCCTGGAACTCACTCGTGGATGAGGCTGGCCTCAAACTTGAACTGACAGAGCTCCGCCTGCTTCTGCCTCCCAAATGCTGGGATTAAAGGCGTGCGCCACCACATCCGGCTCAGCCTCATTCTTTTGCATGTAGATCAGCTCTCCCAGTGCCATTCGTTGTTTCCCTATTGGATAGTCTTGGTACTGTTAGAATTCATCAGACGTGTGGATGTTTACTTCTGGTTGTTTGTGCCTATCTGTATGTATGTCGGGTCCACCGTTTTAGTTACTGTACCTTTAAAAGTTTTAGACTTAAGGATGAGAGTCAACTTTGCTCATTTTCCATATTGTTTTGGTTGCTTTCATGCAGCTAGACTTGAGAGTGTGGTGAACACACACTAAAGGGGGAAGCTCCAAAGTCATGCTCTTTTGTAGCTCTCCAACTTGAACTTTGTATTTATTTACCTTGTGTTTTATCTGTATGTATGGTTGTGAGTTGCCATGTCTGTGCTAGGAATCGAACCCAGGTCCTCTGGCAGAGCAGCCAGTGATCATAACCACTGAGCCGTCTCTCCGGCCCTGAGCTCTACCTTTTGAAGGAGCCAATGACTGTTCTCAGAGTGGGTCACACTGTACTGGACAAGTACGGCACCTGTACTTAATCACACTATGGACAAATGGACGTGGCATAAGGAACCTGGGCAAACCCACTGTAGTTTTATAAAGGGAGCTGCACGCAAAACAAACACTAGAGTCCTAGCTAGCCGTGGCACAGCTTGCCAGTCAACCCAGCACTTAGGAAGCTAAGGTAGGAGGATTGAAAAAAATCTCAAACCGGAAAATGAGGACAAACCCCAATTCTGCACTAAACTAAAAAGCAACAGGCTCAGAGCTGGAGAGAGGCCCATCCGGTAAAGACACTGCTGCTAACGCATCCAGATCTGAGTTTAGGATCCCCGCAACCCATAAAAAGCAGGCCCAGCAGCACGCATCTGCAACCCCAGCTCTGGGGAGGTGACAGTGTGGGGATCCCTGGAGCTTGCTCGCTAGCTGTTGTTCCAGGCAATGAGAGGGACAGAGGATGACATTCAACAGCCCCTTCACCTCCATGTGCACAGTCATGTGTGTGCATGCACACATCACTGAGTGTGCACAGTTAAACAGGTGCATACACACATGCGTGAGTATACAAGCACACACACACACACACAGCAGTGTTAGCTCTCCGAAGCTCTTCCCTTGTTCTTTTATTTTCATTGATACGTCCCATGGGGGTTACATTACCTGCCCTGCCAGTCTCTCAGAGATACTCTGAGGCCTGATTGACAGAAGCATGCGACAGTCCTTGCAATACTGAGAAGTTTGCTAACTCAGAAGCTGTTACCGTGTGCATGGCTATTGATCTTCCATCTCTCCAGAGTCATGAAGCATTCTTGGTCAGGCCCTTGACAACCATTAAGTAGGATTTTCTGGTCATGAAAGTTCATAGATCCTCCAAGGTTCATTGCTAAGAGTTTCAGCTGACAGCTTCTTACCCGATCAGCTCAGGGGACAACCAAGGAGCCACACTGTCACACAGCCAAGGAAAGACTCTGGAGAAGCTGGGAAGCCGGAGGGAGAGGGGACTCCGAGCATCTGCCGGAAGCTCCTGTTCCCTTCCTGACCGTGTGTGAGGGAGAGTTCAGGTTGCATCTCCAGGCTGCCCTGTGCTGGCTGGGGAACAGGAGGACCTGTCCCAACAGGAGGTCTTACAAAGACACAAGCAGTCCAAACAGCCAACACTGGCCCTTTGACTGTTGGCCTCAGAGCCATTGCCAGGGCTCCTGACAAGTCACTCTGGGCTCCTTGATAGGACTCCCGCCATCCACAGAAGTACAGAGAAATCTCTTCGTCCCTGTATGTTAACTAAGGAGGACAGATGGCCCTGTGATTACTCGGCCATATGTAGGTCAAGACTAAATGAATTAATAAGCAACTTAATTCTTAGCCGCCTCAGTGAGCTTATGGGGGATCCCGAAACAATTGCTGTCGTAGCCTGGGAAACCGGCATGGTGGGGAGAGGAAATGCATCTCCCCCAGCACACCAAGTCCCCTGACCCAGGAAGGGACATCTTGGCCTCTCTACCCCATGTTGCCTGTTACATAACATTTGGGACACTAAAGGGAGCAAACAGTTACACGTTTTAGGTGTCCACTCACTGTATAACTGCAGCTAGTAGGGGGAAGTCTCTGTCTCCCTCTCTCCCCTTCCTCGGGGTGTCTTTACTGTCTTTATATTAATCTTCTTGTAACTAGTCACTTTAGGGCTAAAAACAACAGAAGTCAAGTTCCAGAGTCATCTAAAAACAAACAAACAAAAACCAAACGCCAGCAAACAAAACAAAGACTACCAAAAGGCAGCGCCAAGGAAGGTGAGACAAATCCTACCAAGGGTCAGGGAAACAGGAAACTGTCACGGCTGGGACTGCTGAAGACAGAAACGAGCCAGGACTGCAAGGTCCTTTCGGAACAGGGTCAGAATTAACTCTAGTTTTGTTTGGATTTTAGGCAGGTCCTGGGAGATAGCGAGGCTGGCTCACGACTTTGAAGGCGGAAGGCAGAAGGTTGTGCCAGACACACTAGGGGCAGGAGTGGAACTCTTGCTATCACCGCTACCCCCCGACCCCCGCCACTTGATTCTGTCCTGTCCACATCTGCTCTTTTGTCACTCCGTGCTGCTTAAAATACATCACAAATTCGCCGCCAACAGCTTAAGAATTTCTACAAACGATGGCGGTGTGTGTGGCAGACGGATTTCAGGTGTCCGCCTCCTTCCTGTCTTTCCAGCGTGCTTCCTGGAAAAAGAGCCGTGGCCAGAGACAGCATTTCAGGCCCTTATTGCAGTTAAACGGTCAACTACGAGAGATGCCAAGTTTCGCCTGGACCATAACTTCCCTGATACTTCTTCCCTCAGCTCGGACTGTGTCGGCTCAGTATGAGTTAAGTCATTAATAGTTCAAACACAGCCACGATGGAAAAACAAAAATTTCAGGAACAGCTGTTAAAATTGGTGTTTCTGGGAAACTGATTCTTGAGAGTGAAGTTCTGCCGCTGCCACAGAGCACAGCAAGGCTGCGTCTTCCGTGCTCTGGAAACTCTGAGAAGACGAGAAAACTGTACCTACTGAACCAGGTGTGGGGATGCCTGCCTGGAAGCCCAGCACTCGGGAAGTAGAGGCAGGAGGGTCAAAAGTTCAGGGTCAGCTCAGCTACTCAGCAAGTTCAAGGCCAACCTGGGCTGTGTGCCACCCTACCTCAAAAAAAAGAAAGAAAGAAAGAAAGAAAGAAAGAAAGAAAGAAAGAAAGAAAGAAAGAAAGAAAGAAAGAGAAAAGACAATTTTTACTATCAGCCGACAGCTTAGAACACATGCAAGTTCACCCAGGCTTCCTTACAGTCTATACTGTAACTCTGAATCTTCACAAAAGTGACACTTACTAAAAAGTACAGTGAGAACAAAGCCGGCTGGGATGGACAGGACTGGGTGGTTCCTGCTTAGTCAGGGTATCTGCTAAAATTGGTTTCAACCTACGTAGAGGAAAAGGCAGGTGCATGCTGACCTGTAGTAAAACCAATTTACAGAGGATAAAAGATAATGCACATGCTGGGAATCAGCTATTGTTAAAGTTGTTATAAAAGTTGCAAAAGTTAGGCCGGGCGATGGTGGCGCACGCCTTTAATCCCAGCACTCGGGAGGCAGAGGCAGGCGGATCTCTGTGAGTTCGAGACCAGCCTGGTCTACAGAGCTAGTTCCAGGACAGGCTCCAAAGCCACAGAGAAACCCTGTCTCGAAAAACCAAAAAAAAAAAAAAAAAAAGTTGCAAAAGTTATAGAAGAATTCCTAGGGCAAATTCTCAAGAGTGAACAAAATATGGAGTCAGGCGGTGGTGGCGCATGCCTTTAATCCCAGCACTCGGGAGGCAGAAACAGGCCGATCTCTATGAGTTCAAGACTAGCCTGGTCTGCAAAGCTAGTTCCAGGACAGGCTCCAGAGCTACAGAGAAACCCTGTCTCAACCCCGCCCCCCCCCCCCCGCAAAGTATATATGTGGTTTCTGAAGAGCTGAAGTCCAAGCCAGAAAGTGTGCCATACAGAGGGCCTCAGCTGGTGGGCAAGGCCGTGGCGGACAGTCCCATCTGCCTCGGCATCTGAAGGCTCATAACAGCTCCCAGGCATGGAGGGGGTCAGCGGTTCAGACCCACGGAAACTGCCCTGCGGTCAGCTGCTCTGTTCAGTCCAGTAACGGTGGCTGAGCCTCCTGCTTCTGACAGGCAAGTGACCCTGGCGCAAACAAGGCAGGGGAAACAGCCCTAACTTATCTGTAGGCCAGTGCAATGAAGTGGAGCTTTAAGTACATTGGTTTCACAGAATATTTAAAGCAGTGTTTCTCAACCTGGGGGTCATGACCCTTGGATCGCACAGCAGATATCCTGTATTATCAGTTATTGTATTACAGTTCATAACAGTAGCAAAATTATAGCTATGAAGTAGCAATGCAATAACTTTATGGGTGGGGGCGTCACCACAACATGAGGAACTGTATTAAATGATCACAGCAATAGGAAGGTCGAGAGCCTCCGATTAAAGGGGACGTCAGAAACTTCCCAGAGGACGTGAGCCATGCGCAGTGAGTGTCCAGTCTCGGCAGGTGTTTACATGGGGCTCCCCATCTGCGTCCAGTGCTCTGCTTGGGTTCTGACCCGCCCCCCTCCCAAGATAAACAGGACTTTGTGGATGGAGGACAGGAACTTAGCACAAGGAGCCTGGACTCCGCAGACAAGCCAAGCGGTTCCCAGCAGCTGTTAACTTCCCACCGTAAAAACTCAGGAGTTTGATAAGTCATGTGCACTGTTCTCTCAAAGAACCTCCAGGCCTGTGGGCTTCCAGGGGCCTTCTAAGCCCACACCTTAGATTACACAGCAAACCAATCTGGACATTAGACATCAGAGGACTGAGACAGCTATGTTATAATAAAAACCAAATACCTTAAAAACTGTGGGAGTGGTGGTGTACACTTGAGTGTGTATGTGTGTGTGTGTGTGTGTGAGAGAGAGAGAGAGAGAGAGTGGGGGTATGTCAAGGCAGAAATTGGTTAAATTCAAGTGCAGGTTATACTGTGTAGTGAGGCCCTGTCTCAAACCAACAAAATACCCACCCTGAAAACTGAGTTTGTAAACTCAGAACCACCTGGAAAATAAGAAAGCAATGGCACATTCTGGCTTAGATTTCCGTGCAGTAATATGGGCTGTTAGCATTCTATTAGGAAGTCTTTCTTCACTGGACAAGAGAAAAGACAGAATCACTGGTAGCAAGCCAGGGATGTATCTAGAGGTGGAGTATTTGCCTAGAAAGAGTGGCCCTGGCTCGATCCTTGGCACCATATTGTTAAAAAATTATTAAAAAGTCAAACTGGAAAGCAGTAGAAAACTATAGAAAGTTCCTTTAAAGCAGAATCTTATTCTTTTATTTTTTTTCTTTCCTTTTTTGGTTTTTAAAGACAGGATTTCTCTGTAGCTTTGGAGCCTGTCCTGGAACTAGCTCTTGTAGACTAGGCTGGCCTCGAACTCATTGAGAACTGCCTGCCTCTGCCTCCTGAGTGCTGGGATTAAAGGCATGCACCACCACTACCAAGCCAGAATCTTATTCTTATTACTGTGCATGTGTGCAGGTAACCACAGAAGACAGAAGAAGACAGAATACCCCAGGGCTGGAGGTTCCGGCACTCATTAGAAACCTGATGTGGGCTCTGTTCACCTGCAAGGCTAGCTTCTTCTCCACCACTGCAGCCTGAGACGGCTCTTCTTCTTCACCTCGGAACACAAGGCTAGCTCCTACTCCACCACTGCAGCCTGAGACAGCTCTTCTTTTTAACCTTGGAACACAAGTTCTTTATACCTTAAGACCAGAAAAACAGTACTTATGAGTAGTCTGAGATCCTCAGTAGCCAATAACAATGGAATAAAAATGGTCATTTTTGGTTCATATTTTACCTTCTCCACTTCTGGAAAAATCGGGATTCTATTCTTTTCTAACCATTATATTCCCCGAGAGGACCTATCCAAATACCAGACAAGTCTCTGCCACAAAACACTAAACACACAAAAAATAAAATCTTACCCATGAGCACCCAGTCTTGACTTCTGACTTGCAGCTGCGACACACCCTGCTGTTAGGTTCCTGCTGATGAAGGGACATCAGGCCACAGCCTATAGCTTGTGCTTCAGAGCCCCAGCCCCAGGCTGGCCATTCGCCTGGCTAGGTTCCTCACGTTCCAGGCAGGACCTACTTACCAATGATTTAATTACATGGTTTATGCTGGCCAGACATTTAAATGCATTGATCCAATAATCTCTCCCTCTGTTTCCATTCCAAGAGAGTTAATCATAAACTCTCAAGTGGAAGGACACAATACCGAAGCAAAAATTTTATCTGTTTTCTCTATCAATAAGGAAATAGCTCAGAATAATTTACTAATAACAGGGAAATATGTATTAATATTAGGAATTCAAGTCATGGATAATTCTGTATCACCACAAGATGGAGTAAGAGTTCAACACATACACACCCACACACCACACTCCCATATTATGGTAAGTCACAGTGCTGACTTACTCTACTCTGCCATCTAGTGGTTATATGATCGGGCATTATTCTACTGGATCTGTCTCCCATGCAAGAATAGACACAGGAATTGGTTGAGAGAAAAGACTGAGCACATAGAGGAACGTGGCGACATCACAGCAGAGCAGCAAGATGCTAAGAAAAGGCCAGGCTGGAGTTTCAGCTGTCAAAACAAGCTCAGAAAAACCAAAATAGAATCTACACCAGACCTGATCCCAGTACATTGAGGAGGAAGGTCAGGATTTCAAGGTCATCTTTAGCTACACACCTTGCTGGGTTGGCAGGCACGGGCCTCTCGCTTGTCCCAGGGAAGGAAAAGGACAGGATCTCAAGCGACTTGAACTGTGGATCTGATCACTTAGATTTATAGCCAGTTTATAGGATTTTCTTTTCATCGAGCGCCACTGCCTTTAAATTAAGGGGACATAATTTTAACTTTTGTCAAAAACTGCACTCCTTGGTAAGTAAGATGTCAGATAAATTAATCAAGGAAGATAATCATTCCCTTAAGAAAAAAGAGGACATGATCAAGCAATCACATAAAACAGAATCCATAGGCAATGCAACTTCTCATTCAGACTCTGCAAAGTGTCCGCTGACGTCCGCATGTTACCGTGGCATGTTCCCCCCAAATCATAAAGTGTCTTAATCAACAATCCATCTTTTCCTTAGTTTAATGAGGGGAAAATGTGTTGGTGATGCTTACAAACACAGAAGGAGTAACACCAATTTTGGTTTTTGCTTTTTTAAAAAGGTGTTTTATTTTCTTTTTTGAGTGTTTCTGAATTTCTCAGAGTACATGTATACACAAAATAATATCATAAAATGCGCATAACAAGCTGACCACACTTTTACAGATAATACATCATTTCCTGAACAAAGTGACTGGCTCAGAACGGCCCCCTGCAGAACAGAACTGCACCCTCTGAAGTCTACGAGAGCCCAGCTTGGTTTGTGCCCTCCCTACAGCAAAGGTGAGTGCTCACAGTTGCTTTCTGAGGTTGAAACCTGAAAACTGCCTTTGCAGTAAACACAAATCCGTGTTATGATTTACACACGGCAACCTAACGAGAAGGCGTTTATGAATAAACACTCCTGTCCTCCTTTCTTTTTCATTTCTCTCCCAGCCTTCTCTTTCCTCCCTTGTTTTCTGTTAGGGGTGCAGTCCAGGCCTCACAGTGCTAGCGAGCATCTGATCCCAGCTGCATCACCACCTCTGCGTACTGTAGATTTTTTCCCCCAGTGGTGAGGATTGAACTCACAGCCGTGGAAATGCTTGGGAAGAGCCACTAAGTCACGGCCCCAGAAGTATGTTAATATGTAACTTATGAGAACAAGATAAGATAGCCAGTCTGCTGAGAAGGAAAATAATAAATGTAGTGCATTGAACCCAGCTGTTTCTGCCAGTGCGATACAGTCCTCACGAATCATACTGTGTTCAGCACAAACAAACCTGAGAACTTCGCAGCTGGAACGTCCTTAATAAAACATGATGACAATTGATGCTAGTAGAACTTGAATACTACAGCTTTGTAAATATAGCATAAATGAAATTTAAAAGTCAATTCAAATATTTCAAAATAATTTATTTTTTTAAATTCCACAAAATAAAACTATTATTTACATCGGTTGCAATAGCACTAAGAATTAGAAATAAATTTGTTTCGACTCTTAAAGACAATTCCAAAGCAGAAGCAGAAGGAGAGAGAGCACGAGCAAGGAACTCAGGACCACGAGGGGTGCACCCATACAATGAGACAATGGGGATGTTCTATCGGGATCTCACCAAGGCCAGCTGGCCTGGGTCTGAAAAAGCCTGGGTTAAAACTGGTCTCGCTGAACATAGTGGACAATGAGGACTACTGAGACCTCAAGAACAATGGCAATGGGTTTTGATCCTACTGCACGTATTGGCTTTGTGGGAGCCTAGGCAGTTTGGATGCTCACCTTACTAGACCTGGATGGAGGTGGGTGGTCCCTGGACTTCCCACAGGACAGGGAACCCTGTTTGCTCTTTGTGCTGACGAGGGAGGGGAACTTGATTGGGGGAGGGGGAGGGAAAGGGGAGGCGGCGGTGGGGAAGAGACAGAAGTCTTTAATAAATAAATAAATAAAAATTAAAAAAAAAAAAGAAAAAACTAAATGCTTCTCTTAGGTGAATGGTCATGTGACTGCTGCCATGCCCACTGGCAGATATAAACAGCAGACACCTTCAAAACAAATTACTTTATTTACACAACCATTCCAACAGAGCCCAGTTGTTTTCAGTTACATGTACAAGATTTTGTAGAATCACAAAAGTCAAACTGTCTGAATCTATATACCCAACTTATGCCAATTCAGAAAGCTCCATGTCAACACAGCACTGCGAAATCAGCCACATCCCAAAGCCCACAGGCCTCGCGACAATTACAGTCAGCTGTGCGTTGTTTTGTTAAAGAAAGAAAACAAAAAATCCTTCAAACTGTGTATATACAGAAAAATATGCATCTTTCATATACATTTCTGAACTTAAAACCTATATACAAAATCCTTCCTTGCTTTTGATACGTTCAGATCTGGACTGACAGTGACGATTTGACCCTAGAGTTTCATAGAAGAGACGGATACAGCGTACTGGATCTTCCGTAAGGAGCTGGACTGTCAGCTGCTCCTTGTGCGTGCCTGAAATGTACTAAAGGGATTTTGTAAACAATGGCCTTCCAGAAGACAGGAGGCCAAGGTGCAGGACTACAGGATCTCCTAAGATCAGTCAGACCTTGTTTGTGGAATTCATCTTGCCAGAAAAACAGACAACCATTTTTCTTCCTTTTTGTTTTCTGATTATCACAATTAAACATCAGGAGATGCTAATGCTGATTTCAAGGACACGCGGCTTTTGTGTGAGGTCTACTTTCCCCACGGAGGCCGAGGCCGCGCTGTCACGGTGAGTAGTCCCTGGAAGCCAGAGGTTTCTCCAGCAGACGCAGGCAGAGCAGCAGGTGGTGGCGGTGTGGCGGAGAGCGATGGAAGTCTGTGCCGAGTACTCTCCTCCCCAGGAGCAGATGAATGTCTTTTTCTTCCAAATTCCTCACTAATGGGGGGCTGCAAAGCAGGAAAGACAACAGAGTGGACACTTTCACTGCCCCCCCGCAGAGTCTACGGCCAGGCTTTCCAGCCAGGACTCCCATGCTGCTTTGCAGCACACAATGAATTCTCACAGCAACTCCAGGGTTAAATTGACGTTTCCTTGGCAGGCTGGGATTAGCTGTTCAGTCTACGTAAACTTGAGACGTTTCTCTCACGTTTGAGGGAATAAGCAGAGAGGGGTTCGTCCCTCCAAGAAAACACTCGGCTGCGTTGCAGTTCTACCCCCTTCCTTACCCTGAGCTCCTGTTCGGGACGCTCTGGTGTCTAATGGTTAACAGCTGAATGGGACCAGAAAGCGGAGAAAGGTGCCAAGCCAAACAGCCTCAAGCCGGTTTGACATTTCACCCAGGATCCCCGTGCTAGAGGACTAAACAGTATTATTGAGGATACGAAATCCAAACACCTTCAACCCCTTTAGACTGCAAGCAGTACTCTGCTGCGGGGTCTTTCTTCAGCTATAGATCCAACTGTATGAACACCATTAGGCTAATAGTGTTGAATCTGAAAAACAAGTTTAAACGGTCATCTTCTCCTGCCTCCTGTTGTACTTGTGGCTTACACTGCGGCAGGAATGACATCTTTTCTACTTTTCAGCCCCACCCCCACACCATTCCCTCCTTTGCAGTTATTTTCTTGGTTTAACCTTTTTTTCCCATTTGAAATCAAACCAATTAAAGCACCTACCGATTAACATTCTTGCATTAATTTGCCAGGGATCTATCCAGTCCAGAGCTACAAGCACACTAGGATCAACCCTTACACTAATTTTATTATGAAGAAACTATAAATGCATATCAGCACACGTTATAAAAATTATATGGACAAAAGCACATTACAAAGTAGAAAGTTAGCCAGGCGGTGGTGGCACATGCCTTTAATCCCAGCACTCGGGAGGTAGAGGCAAGGCGGATCTCTGTGAGTTCGAGGCCAGCCTGGTCTACAAGAGCTAGTTCCAGGACAGGCTCCAAAGCTACAGAGAAACCCTGTCTCGAAAAACTAAAAAAAAAAAAAAAAAAAAAAAAAGTAGAAAGTTTCTGCCAGGGAGTGATGGCCCACACCTTTAGTCCCAGCACTCAGGAGGTAGAGGCAGGTGGTTCTCTGAGTTCAAGGGCTGCCTGGTTGACAGAGCAAGTCCCACGACAGCCAGGGCTACACACTCCCCAACCCTACCACAGGTAGAAAGTTGGGGCTGGAGAGATGACTCAGCAGTTAAGAGCACTGGCTGTTCTGACAGAGGATCAGAGTTGAGATTCCCAGCAGCCACATTAGGTAGCTCCAGCTCCAGGGGATCCAAAGCTCTCTCCTGGTTCTGCGGATTGTCTCCATACACGTAGAAAAACCAGGGGCATCGCCTTGGTTAGGGGCCATCTAAGTATGGTTGCACATGCAAATTCAAATGCACGACAACTGTACCATTGCTTAAGACGTCTGCATTGGGAAATTGTGTTTGTGTGTGTGTGTGTGCTTGCTCACTCCATGTCCTCAGCTTTCACACAGATACTGGGGAATCTGATACAGGCTTAGCAAGTACTTTACCAACTGAGCCATCTCCCCAGCCATTTCCCAACTCTTGGAAATCTAAATGAAGAAAATAATGTTGTTTTTTTTAATCTATTTTTGTACCTGCTTTCAAAGTTTGATGTCAAAAGTGAAAAGTTAAAATTTTAAAATTAAAAACCAAAAGATTTAAGATCAAGATTATAAAAATGTGTTAAGTTATAAAGGTGATAAAAACAATAGGGGAAAGAAATTTAAACTTACATCAACACGGAAGTCTTCTAACTTCTTAAAACTACAGAGGTATTCCTGAAGTTTTGGGTCGACAGACTGTGTCTTAGATCGAGAATACTTCAAATAGGCCCAAAATTTTTCCAGTCCATATAGCTGGCCTTAAAAACCGAAGAATATATGTTACATGGAACTAACAACTATGATCCCGCCAACAGTGCTCCGCTTACAGTCCATTAAGACATACACTAAGTCAGTAAAGGTGGCAGCTAAGAGTCACTCTTCATTTGTTATATAACAGGCACAATTTCAGTTAATCTGACCCCCACGTAACCGGACTGGTGAGGTGGTTCCTTATCTCTGCATTACAGATGGGAACGCAGGAGCTGGCAAGGTGGAAGAGCCAGCCTAAGTCACGTGGCTGCTAAGCAAGGGGAAGGGACTCAGAGCCTACACTCTGCACAGTAGAATTTTGCCTTGACAAGCACACCTAGCTATGCTCCCAAGAAGGAGCACCAGTGAGCAGCCATGCTTATCAAGAAGTTAGTGTTGACATACACCTCCATAAGGTAGAGAACCTCACAGGCTGGGTGGTGGTGATACACACCTTGAGTCCCAGCACTCGGGAGGCAGAGGCAGGAGGATCTCTGTGAGTCTGAGGCCAGCCTGGTCTACAGAGCAAGTTCCAGGACAGCCAGAGCTGCTACATAGAGAAACCCTTCTTCGAGAGAAGAAAAAAAAATCTCACAGAAGGAGCTGTCTCACTATATGGTGTCGCACCTTTATCAAGAACTGTAACAGTGGGCAGGGTCTTAAGTGATTTATCCTGAAGATAAAAATCTTCAAGTTCTTTTCTAAAACTACGTGTGTGTGTGTGTGTGTGTGTGTGTGTGTGTATGTATGTGTGTGTGTGTGAACGCGCACACATTGCCTGTCTGCCAAGATGCTTGTTAGAGCGGATTCTCTCCCTTCACTACAAGGCAACAGGTTTGGTGGCAGTGCCTTTACCCAGGGTCATCTTGTCAGCCTTCCTTTCCATTTACTGATAGTTCAAGTCTACAGTTTCCAAAGACAGTGTTTGCTTTTACCAGATTCGTAGTCTTTTTTGGTTTCCTCTTGAAAATCCTTAAAAATTTCTTGTCTGAATTTTTTTTCCAGTCCATAACTATAAAACCTGAAAAGACACTCTAACCCATACCTGTGGAAAGGAAGAAAAAGGCATAAAACTGTGGCTTTGCTAAAATAATGCAAGCACCTCACAGTGGCATTTCCTACCTGGCACGACTCTTAGCCGAGGCCGTTCAGTAGTATTTCTTATTTTTGTTCTCTGAGCCAGTGTCTCACTCTGTACTCACGGCTACCCTAGAACTCACAACGTAGCTGTAGCTGGCCCTGAACCTGCCAGCCTCCTGCCTCAGCACAAATTGATAAAGTGCAGGAGTGCTATTTCCTAAGAGCTGGTCAAAAGACTCCGTGACTCTGGAAATGTTTTAGATTTTTCTCTTGAGTATAATCTTTTGTCTGGAACGGTTCACATTTTTCATCTCTTCAACTATAATGGGCTAAGCTTAATTATAGAGCTCTGGATGTTATAAAGTATATTCACAGCAGATCTATAACATCACTTAACAAATCAGAAAGGCATTTCCCCTGTTTCTTCTTTCATAACTACCTAGAGAATCTGGGACAAGTACTGAGGCTTCTGCCTTGGCAGCTCCCTTCTCTTAGATCAGCGCTCTGTGAGTAGCTACTGTAATTGTCTGCTCTGTCCCTTTAAGAGACAAGCCATGCCCACTCCCTTCCCGTCCACTGAGGCAAGCTGATCTTCAGCTTCCAGCCTGAGTCCCTTCCTTTTCATCTCCCTCTCGAAGAGGCAGCTTCTGTCTCTCCCTTCTCCCCACTTCTCCCCTTCCCCCTTCTGTTTCTCCCTCCCTCTCTCTTTCTCTCTCTGCTCTTCTCCCCTTTCCCTTCTATAACCCACTAAATAAATATCCAATCTCACCCTGCATGGTGTGCCTATCCATGTCTCTGTCTCTCACCCACCTGTGTGGCTCCCTGCCCAGGACCAGCTGCCTTTGAAGACCTGCGATGTGGTCTCGTGGTGTGCCCATCTGTCTGTTTCTCCTCGTGGGACTGGCTGCTCCATCAGGATCTCTCAGCCACCATGCGGCTCCCTGCCTGGTACTCACTGCCCCTTGTGGCTCACTACAGCCACTTGGGGAACTGCAGCTGTCCCTGCCTGGGACTGGCTGCTCTCGGGACCTGCAGCCCGCTGCCTGCTGCCACTTTGGGGACCTGTGATGTGGTCTCGGGACCCGCTGCTCACTGCCCACTGCCTGCCATCACTTTGGAGGAGCTGTGGCGTGGTCTCATGGACCCGCCACTGCCTGGTGCAGCCACTCGGGGATCCACAGTATTTTACTTAATCCATTACAGCTATGCTAAAGAATACTCTGTGAGAGCTGGGCCACCGCCTTTAATCCCAGCACTTGGGAGGCAGAGGCAGGTGGATTGAGACCAGCCTGGTCTACAAGAGCTAGTTCCAGGACAGGCTCCAAAACCACAGAGAAACCCTGTCTTGAAAAACCAAAAAAAAAAAAAAAAAAAAAAAGAATACTCTGTGAGGCAGCTGTGGCTAGGAAATGATGCCCTGGCCAACAGCCAAGGGAAGGAGCCCAGGAAGACACTGCAGAGACACCAACCCTGGAAACGGCCTGCATGGAACTCTATGAGGGACCTGGGTTGGAGCTACCTGGCCAGATGGGTTTGCCCTTAGGCGTTAACAAATGTTTGCTCTAATCTGAGTTTAGGGTTATTTACTGCACAGCAACATACAACAAATATAACCCGTATTCCATTCACGCTGTGGTTATTTTCAGTCAGACTACTTGAAATGATGTTTTTTAAAAGAATATTAGAAAAGGCATTAGGAAACATTTGACCTGTAATTTTCTTTTGCATCTTCCCAAGCAAGTTGTCTAAATTCCTCGTACATTTTCTTGTTAAAGTGGTCTCTGAGGAAGAAGGACCAGAAACGAAAGAGGGTGTTCATTTCTTGTGACTGTCCAATTCCTAAGCGTTTTCTCTCTGGAAAGAGATAATACCTCAAAATGAAAAAAACAAAACATGAAACAACTCTGAAACAGCATCTGAGATTCTGCTAAATCGAGGACCAACAGTAAATCTATGACACACTACTCAAATTATAAATACTTATCAACAATTCAGCAAGAATGTACTAAATTCATTTACTAATGTGTTTAAGCTATAAAAAAACAAGAAAATATAAACTAAAGATACTTATTTAGGACAAAATAAAAGGCTATCTTAGTAAGATATAAAGTGACAGTTTAAGTTTTAGAATCTCCTGCACATCCGTGCAGCTAGACAAAGGGCAGGCACCTTGTCATTTAGACTGAGTTCCCTACCATGTCAACACAGCTAGACCAAGCATCTTACCACTTAAACACCTTCGGCGATACTTGTGGTACATTTGCTGGGTGAAGCCGTTTTCCTTCAGCAGTTCGTGAGAAGGATGCTGGAACTTTGGGAACGAGTGAGGCGTGCAGCTGCAGCCTCCTGGGAGTGGTGCACCTTCCGAAGGTGAAGCATTGGAGCTGCTGTTTGAGGACAGGAAAAATTATCAGTGGCTTACCCAGAACAAGGGGACTGGATTCTCATCACCAGAACTCATGTGGATGCTGGGTGGACACGGCAGCCGCCTGCACTTCCAGATTCAGAAGGCAGAGCCAGGAGATCCCTGGAGCAATTGCCTAGAAATATTAGCCATGTCAGGGACTCCTTTCTGGGCTTGACTAAAAACACCGGCTTCAATGAGTAAGGTAGAGAGGACATCAGCTTCCATCCTCCAAGTGCCTGCGTACGCATACCCCACACACAAAGGAGGAACAGAAAACTCCCCAAACATAAAGCAATGTGTGCTTCTATTTCTTCATTATTGACTGCCTGAGCAATGTCAAGCCATGCTTAACAATGCACACATCTGGAGGCCCAAAAATGAGCCTATTTCCACCTTGTCTGAAGGTCAGAGAGGTCAGAGAGTTTGAGGCTGCTCAAAATTGTTGACAACTACTAGGGTTATGCATTCTGACTGAGGTGTGGTTACTTGGTCCTTTTGACAATAAGATGGTCCATACAGATAGATCCACTTCACCCTGACCAACATTCAAGATATTCAAGAATACTTCCGCTCCTTCTTCTGCTGGAGTCCACCCTAACAGGTCAAAAGAAATGGTGTGGGCATAAGCTGGGGCTGTGGCCAAAGTTTATTCATTACTACAGTCTTCCCTACTGTGTGCCTGCGGTGATTTCATGACCACAGTCTTCCCTACTATGTGCCTGCAGTGATTTTATGACTATAGTCTTTCCTACTATGTGCCTGCAGTGATTTTATGACTATAGTCTTCCCTACTA
>JABTXL010012463.1:13295729-13346288 GCA_025134845.1 Neodon shergylaensis
AGTGATTTCATGACTATAGTCTTCCCTACTATGTGCCTGCAGTGATTTCATGACTAGTCTTCCCTACTATGTGCCTGCAGTGAGAAAGAAACAGTCGCTTCACTTTTGGATGAATTAGCTTTAGGACATCACAGCCTGAGGGCTCGTCTTTTCTGTGTGACAAAGGCCTGGCAGCGTCAGCTCTGTGCGGTGGAAATGCTCTGAAAACCTTCATCAGCCGCACGCACACTTAAAGGCAGGATGGAGCTGGAGAGATGGCTAGGTAGTCAAGCGCACAATCTATCACCCCCACACCTCGGGTCTGTGAAGCCAGGCAAATCCTGGGTGCTCGCTGACCAGAATGTGGCCGAAACGGAGAGCTCCAGGTTCAGTGGAAGCCATCTCAAGACAGGAAAGGTGGGGAGTGGTGGGGACGACAGTGTTCATCTCTGTCCTCTACACCTGCATGCTTGGGGACACATACCTATACACGTGCATAGCTGAGACAGGAAATTTTTGGGGTTTTTTTTTCTGTATTTGTTTACCACAATTTAAAGGTATGCGACAGAAACACAATGCTACGTGGTCTGTTAAGGAACAGATGTCTTGTGCTAAAGTGCTCACGTGATGAAGCCGGGAGTTAAAACAGCAGCTTTCACATGGAGTACTGGTTTTTTAAAAAATACTTATTTATTCGTGTGTGTGCACTTCCACGTGCTTGCCTCAGTGCACAGGCGGAGGCCAGAGGACAACTCACAGAGGTCTCTTCACTATGTGCGGCTTGGGATAGACTCAGAAAACCAGGGCTAGCGGCAAGTGCCTTCATCTGCTGAGCATTCTCACCTGCCACAACACTGTCTGGATTAGAGCCACCAGTGATTACATTCTCCAGGCTTCATTATTTGTGAGATGTTGCCTTGACTTGGTCTTTAACATCAAGAAAAATTACTGAGTATTTTCAATGATAAAACTTGAGTTTTTCAGCCGGGCGGTGGTAGCGCACGCCTTTAATCCCAGCACTCGGGAGGCAGAGGCAGGCGGATCTCTGTGAGTTCGAGACCAGCCTGGTCTACAGAGCTAGTTCCAGGACAGGCTCCAAAGCCACAGAGAAACCCTGTCTCGAAAAACCAAAAAAAAAGAAAAAAAGAAAAAAAAACCCACAAGTTTTCAAGCAAAAATAAGATTTTACAAATTTTATATATTTTTAAAGATTTATTTATTTATTATGTATACAACATTCTGCCTCAATGTATGCCCGGGCGCCAGATCTCAGTACAGATGGTTGTGAGCCACCATGTGGTTGCTGGGAATTGAACTCAGGACCTCTGGAAGAGCAGCCAGTGCTCTTAACCTCTAAGCCATCTCTCCAGCCCCCCCCAAATTTCATATTTGTTAGAAGCTAATATCTAAAAGATTTTGCCTTATGGGCTGTGGTGGCGCACACCTTTATTCCCAGCACTGGGGAGGCAGAGGCAGGCAGATCTCTGTGAGTTCAAGGCCAGCCTGGTCTGTATGGTGAGTTCCAATATAGGTAGAGTTATTTCACAGAGAAATCCTGTCTCAAAAACAAACAAACAAACAAAAAACCCACAAAACAACAAAGATTTTTCCCACAGATACCTAAAGACCTTTCTAATAAAATAATGATCTTTCTGTGCTTATGTTAAATATGTGCAGTGTAAATTACCATGTTAAGCACTATGCGTAAGCACATACTTCATTGGCATTGCATATCCAATGGTACGCGGTCACCACCATCACTACCCCAGACTCTCAGCACGTCCAACACTGCACCTACTTTATGCCAGCATGAGGGCATCTGGGCATCCCTGTGTCCAGACCATCTCACTGTTTACAAAGTCCATCCTTCTGCAAGGATCGAATTTCAGGGTCCAGGAGTGTGGACCATTGGCAGAGTGCTTGTCCAGCACATCCGCGCCGCTGGGTCTGATCCAAGCAATAGTAAGACAAGTGGGGAGGACAGGGTTTATTAGGCTCACACTTCAGCATTGCTGTTCATCACTGAAGGAAGTCAGGACAGGAACTCAAGCGGGGCAGGATCCCGGAGGCAGGAGCTGATGCAGAGGCCATGGAGGGGAGCTGCTTATTGGCTTGCTCCCCATGGCTTGCTCAGCCTACCTTCTTTTTGAACCCAGGACCAACAGCCCAGGGATGGATGGCACCACCCACCATGGGCTGGGCCTTCCCACATTGATCACTAAATGAGAAAGTGCCTTTCAGCTGGATCTCACTGAGGCATTTCCTCAACTAAGGTTCCTTCCTCTGATGACTTTAGCTTATGTCAAGTTGATACACAAAAGTACACACACACACACGTGCGCACACACACACACACACGCAGAGTACCTCTGAATGGACATCTAGGAGTAGTTTGGCTAAATCATACAGCAAGTATACATCTTGACACTTTGAGAAAATGCTGAACTCTTCAATGGGAGCTTCAGCATTTTCTATTCCACGAGTGATACAAGAAGATTCCAACTTGTATGCATCCTCACAAACATTTCCAGAAAGGTTTGATACTTCTATAATCATCTTGGGTTATAACAAGACAGAACAGATTGGGTTGGCTTAAAACAACAGAACTGTATTCCCTTAAATTCTAAAGGCTAGAAGCCTGGAAACAAGAAGGACGACAGAAAAGGTGTTCTTGTTCTTTTCTGTCAACTTGGCACAAACCAGAGCAGCCTGGGAAGAGGGAACCTCCACTGAAGAATTACCTCCATCGTGGCCTGTAGGTAACTTTGTGGGGGCATTTCCTTCAGTAGTGATCAATGTTGGAGCCCCCGGCCCCTGGGGAATTTGAAAACAAGCCAGTAAGCAGTGATCCTTTTGGTGTCTGTTTCCTGCCTTGAATGCTGTCCTGATATCACTAAGTGATGGACTATGACCCCAGAGTTGTAAGATGAAATACATCCTCCCTCTGCCAAGTTGATCTTGGCCAGTGTCTTATCACAGTAAAGGACAAACTAGAACACTCCGAGTGGTGGCATACACCTGTAATCTCGGGACACAGGAGGTGGGGGCAGACGGCTCATACGTTTAAGGCCAGCATGCTCCATACAGCACGTTCCCGACTGGCCTGGGCTCGTCACGAGTCCACAACTCAGAACCAATGGTGGGCAGAGAACTCAGCAGTACAGCAAATGCCTAGTGTGCTCAAGGCCCTAGGGCTTCATCCTCAGCGCCCTTCCATTTCCCCAAACAGAGCTGACTTCTGGCGAAACTTCTCTTGACTTGCATGTGATCACCTTCTAGCTATGTCCTGTCTTCTGTTCAGACACAAAGAAATATGCCTGGCGTGTCCACATCTTCTTATAACCTCCTTATAAGGGCACATGCATTTTAGAACAGGATTCTACTCTTTTGGCCTCATTCATTACCTCCTTAAATGCCCTATCACCAAAGACACTCAGATGACGGGTTAGGGCTTCAGTACACAGATTCTGGGGTGCACAATTCTATTCACTTGACCTAGTGGTATCATGTGCTGAGCTGCCACGTGTACACCTTCTCTAGAGAATTATCCATTTAAGTTTCCACACATTCTAAAATCAATCTGTTTTGTACTTTAACAGTGTATTTTCATTTCATTGTGTGCATCCACGCATGCGCATGTGGGGGTGGGGGTGAGTTTGTAATCATGAAAGGCCCTATCAATTGAAATGACCATGTGTGCTTTTTGTTCTTTAGTTCTTTTTTTTTTTTTTGGTTTTTCGAGACAGGGTTTCTCTGTGGCTTTGGAGCCTGTCCTGGAACTAGCTCTTGTAGACCAGGCTGGTCTCGAACTCACAGAGATTCACCTGCCTCTGCCTCCCGAGTGCTGGGATTAAAGGCGTGCACCACCACTGCCTGGCTTTGTTCTTTAGTTCTATTGATCTGATAGATATTTATTTTCTTGTGTTACTGAGATGCCATTTTCTGGCCATAATCAATAATTCTAATCATATGCTACTTAATTTTATTTGCTAGTATTTTTTTATGACTAAATAAGAGACAGTGGCTTGTAATTTTGTTTTCTTTAAGTGCATGGTAGAATTCACTGATGTAGCCATTTGGTCCAAGACTTTTATTGGAAAGTTTCTGATTATCAACTCAATGTCTTATTACAGGTCAGTTGAGATTGTACGTCTTCCTAATTCAGTAAAAAAAAAAGAAAGAAAACCAAATGAACACTTAATATGTATATGCATGTAATTTCATTAGTCTCTGAAATTCCAACTTTAATATGCACTATATTAAAATATCTTAATAAAAAAAAGTATTGCTACAGTTTGGATGATGAGTGTTTCCAAAAGCTTCATCTCCAGTGTGGTGCTCTTGGGAGGTAGGGGAACCTTTTAGAGGCTGAGTTAAATCGAGAGTCTTTAGGTCATGATGGGACCCTGGCCTCCTCTTTTCTCTCTTTTACTTCATGACCATGGAGAAATGGCTTTGCTCTGTCATGCGTTCCTGCCATGATGTGCTTGTTGCCTGTGTCCAACAGGTCCAGCACAGGCCCACGGCACAGGCCCACGGCACAGCCCACGGTACAGGCCCACGGCACAGCCCACGGCACAGGCCCACGGCACAGGCCCACGGCACAGGCCCACGGCACAGGCCCACGGCACAGGTCCATGGCACAGGTCCATGGCACAGGTCCATGGCACAGCCCACGGCACAGGCCCATGGCACAGCTCACGGCACAGCCCACGGTACAGGCCCATGGCACAGGCCCACTGCACAGGTCCACCCAAACACAAGGCTGTGGAACGTCCAAAACCGCGGGCTCAGATCAACCTTTTCTCTTCCATCATTATTCTTTGTGGACGCAGAGCTATGCTCAGTGCTCTCTTCCAGTGTAACCTCTGAAAGATTAGCAGCAGTGTGGGCATTTCCTTCTTAGTGGGGATGAGTGGGAGCCAGAAGGACATCAGCTGTCCTGCTTTGTCCCGCTCTGCCTTATTCCCTAGAGACAAGGTCTCTCACTGAATCTGGAGCTAGGCTGGCTGCCAGCAAGCTCTGGTTTGACTGTCTCCCTCAGAGACAGTGTGGGGTTACAGAAGGGCAGCCACACCCAGCTGTACATGCGGGTTCTGGGGATTCAAACGCAGGTCCTCATGTTTGTGCAGGGAGTGCTTTTGCCCATTAATCCATCTTCTAAGCCCCTTCTGTGCTAACTTTTATTTTGGATATTTCTATTTTTATCTTTTGTCAATTCTGTTGATCTCTTTAAAGAGTCAATACTAAATTCTTGATTTTCTCTATGGTTTTTATATTCTTTTTCTCTTTTTCTTCCTTTTTTCCTTTCTTCCTTTCTTCCTTTCTTTCTTTCTTTCTTTCTTTCTTTCTTTCTTTTTTTGTTGTTGTTTTTCAAGACAGGGTTCTCTGTAGCTTTGGAGCCTGTCCTGGACTAGCTCTTGTAGACCAGGCTGGCCTTGAACTCAGAGATCCACCTGTCTCTGTCTTCTGAATGCTGGGATTAAAGGCATGCGCCACCACCACCCGGCTTTTGTTTTTATATTCTGTTGCCATTCTTTATTCTCTTATTTCTTTTTATCTTTGGGATTAGCTTGGTGTTTTTTAGTGATAAAACATATATTTTCATCAACACTTTGAGAAGTCCATACAATGTATTTTGATTATATGCACCCTCCACTTCAGCACGTGGGGCCAGGAAGAGCAAATAGAACGGGTGAAAGGGGCCGGGACTGGGACTCAGTTGACAGCGCTTGCCTAGCGCGAGTGCACAGGGCCCTGGGTTCAGTCCCTAGCACACACCTGCAATCCCAGAACAGGAAGTAGAGGCATGAAGTCAGAAGCTCAGGGCTAGTTACTCTCAGCTATGTGTTGAATTTGAAGCCAGCCTGAGTTACGTAAGACCCTGTCTTTAAAAAAAAAATTCAGCAAAGAAAATTGAGTTTTTTGTTTTTTGTTTGTTTTTTTTTTTTGGTTTTTCGAGACAGGGTTTCTCTGTGGTTTTGGAGCCTGTCCTGGAACTAGCTCTTGTAGACAGACTCACAGAGATCCGCCTGCCTCTGCCTCCTGAGTGCTGGGATTAAAGGTGTGCGCCACCACCGCCCGGCCGTGCGCCACCACCGCCCAGCAGAAAATTGAGTTTACATAGTTAGAAACATTGCAAGATGGATACCAAAAGCAAAAACAAACAGAAGTCAGCAGTAACTATCTTGTGTTTGGTCAAAATTACCTAATGGTAATGCAATAGCGAGAGCCAGAGCCAAGCTCAGGGTCACAGTTGGCAACACCACAAAATGGACTTAAAAATGATTGTCATTAAAGATTGAAGGTCTGTTCCCAGGTGAGAACCTTAAATCTCAGCACTTGGGAGACAGCAGTAGGATGATCTGAGTTCGAGGACAGCCTACATAGTGAGTTCTAAGCCAACCCAGGCACACACACACACACACCCCGCCTAATGTAAACAGTGAGTACCACATGTAAACAAAGAACTTGCTGAGGAGAAAATAGTATGTTTGTTTAAACATAGTCAAAAGTATTCAAAGTGACTATAAAGAGGAATAGGAAGTTAACACCAGATCCAAGAGCACTGGGACGTAAATGGTGACATGTGTGCTGTGCATCTGAAATAAAAGCCCCACAAGGTTAAGAGGGGCTGGAGAGACGGCTCAGAGGTTAGGATCATTTATGGCTCTTACAGAGGACCCAGGTTCAGCTCCCAGTACCCACATGGTAGCTCACAATTACCCGCTCCAAGTGAGCCACACCATTTGCTGGTCTACAGGGGTCCCTGTACATGGTACACAGACACAATCAGACACACAAACAAAAAATAATTCTAAAACATACTGAAGACAGTAGAAAATTTTCTAACTGAATATAACAAGCCAGTACTGAAACTATCAGAGAAGCGTAACAGGATCAATGCTGTGTGCGGACAAATGTGTGTGTGTTTGTGTAACTGCAGATGCCATAGAGAACGGGACAGAGTCACGTTTGGTGGGTCATAACTGCAATGTCACACGTGGAGACTGAGGTCTGAGCACAACCTGCTCTGATTGTCCCATAGAGTGAGACAAAAACAAGAATCATGACTACATAAAATGACACTGTTTCAAAAACACAGCAAAACACCCCAATAAACAAAAGAAAACCCTGGTGGCTACATCAGTATCTGACAAGGCAGCTCTCAACAGGAGATACTACCAAGGACAGTGGGAAGTGCACCTACTGGGAACACAGTTCGGCAGCCTGTAGACAGTCACAGTCGTCACCATCCATATTTGTGGGGTGAGACAGGGAATAGACGAGTTATGAATATTAATTATTAGCAAGAAAAATATAACATGATCAAATTTGACTCTTAGAAACTCATTCACCTGGCAGCACATACCTTTAATCCCAGAACTCAAAGGCAGAGGCAAGCAAATCTATGTGAATTCAAGGCCACATGTGAATTTCAGCACAGCCAGATCTACACGGAGAAACTTTGTTATGATTTCGGCCACAATAAGGCTGACACTTCTGGGTTCTAGGGCCATGCATGGGCGGACAAGCCCTCAGGCAGAAGGGCCTAATGGCCCCAGGGATGTTAAAGCCCCCTCCACGTGACCCACATGTGGTGTGGCAGCTTTTAAAAGCTGGACTTCCCAGGCCTGCACACACCCCCTCTAATAGCTCCTAAGTGGGTTTGTTGTTCCTGGTTTCCTTCTCACCCGCACCAGACACAGAAACCACATTCTACTGAAACTGCCCTTTCCCTACTGATCTCTAACCACGGTAAAGCAAAGCAACCCACACCAAACCAAAACAAACAAAAAAACCAACCCACTCATGGATTACAGTCCTTCAAAAGCAGTGTGCTGAACAACACGCACACACTCCATCTGGTAAGGACAATGTATTTTAGGAGAGCTGTTAAAAGCACTCTACATAGGTATTCAGAAACGTAGGCTTCAAGACCGAATTGAAGATGAAATCCCTAGCACTTGTTTGAGAAAGTTAATCACTCCTGGGGCCTGTCAAATGTCTGAGCAGAATTTAATGTGAAGAAAATGATCGGACAGTAATTCTGAAACTCTCTACTATAAACATGAAACAGGCTTTAATTTCTTATATTCATTGTGTGTCCAGGTGCACCTACACACATGATACTAGAGGACAGATAAAGAGGACCTGGCTTACGTTCTGGGGGCTAACGTCGGGTTGTCAGACTTCGCAGCAGGCATGTTTACCCGGGGGCCATCTCAGGGGCCCATGGGTAGGGTCGAAATAAACAGCACGGTAATACGGTAATGGCTTATAGCTTCCCCTGTTATTGCGGTAAATAACGGTCTTTGTTGTTGTTGTTGTTTTGAGACAGGTTTTCTCTGTTTAATAGCTCTGGCTGCCCTAGAACTTGCTTCATAGACCAGGCTGGCCTCGAACTCTCAGAGATACACCTGCCTCTGCCTCCTGAGGGCTGGGATTAAAGGCATGCGCCACCATGGCCTGGCAAATAATGGTCTTTTTAAAGTTAAGACTAAAAAGAAGAAAATACATCCTGCTAATAGATTATCTGTTTCTTTTCAAGAGGAAAACAAAATTCAAAATATCTGTTTCTATATTTTTAAATACAGTTTGAGTAGACCATTTAACACAAAAATTCTTTTAGCACCTTCCATGAATCTACTGACTATTATGAAGAACTAGGCTCATTCTAAGGAAACTTCCCAACACTCACATCACTTGGGGGGAAGAACTGAAATGGAAAAGAGGCTGAGCCTGAGTCTTCTCTCTGCACCCCCCCCCCAACCATCTTGAAGTCTCTCCTCCAAGTGCTCCCTGAAGAGCGCTGCTCCTCCCACCCTCCATGGTTGCTCAGTTGTAGAATTCTCTACATGTTAATTTTCAAATCCTTCCAAACAGCAACTTGGTACCCTTCTCCAGGAACTTGAAATGAGAGCACAAGACAGTGTGTGACAATCAGGTACCTGACAGAGGGTGGTCTTGGCCCATGGTTCCGGGAATCCATCATCCACCCAACGTGACACTCTAGAGGGGGGCTGGTGCTGTGGCTCGTCTTCCTCTTTCATGGACTCTAAAGGGAAGGAAGTCAAACATGGCAATCTCTTTTGGTAGTATGAACTTCACAAGGAAATGAAAAGCCTCTGCTGTCGAGCAGCTCACACATTCACACTGCAGGTGGCACATTGTGAAATCACATGAAGTCACAAACCCCAATCATCTTGCACACAAGTTACAGAGCTTAACAAGAAGGACCCTGACTCGGGTGGGGTACACGGCTAAAGGAAATCAACACAGAGTAATTCACTATGCTCTGACTTTTATCACGTGAGCCTGTATGCGGAGGTCCTGCTCAGTCTGAGAAAAGATCACTATGGTAAGGAGCATTTTGAAGGGACTTGCTGCAGTTTGGAGATGCCTCCCCTCGCACTGCTGGAGGCACGCAAAGCAGGCCTCATATTTCTGGTCGTTTGTACCTTTCCATCGATGGCTCTTGGTTCTTTGACAACAGGATAAAATCTCGGTGTTCTGTTGGGACCTTGTAGCCAAGGCCTTCGATGTGCTTTGGAAGTCCATGCAGGATGAGTCCTGGGAGATGCAGGAACTGCAGAGGGCATTGCATCAGTCTCTGCAGCTGAAGCCATTTCTGCAAGATCAAACAGCTTCTAAGCTCATTTGTCAGTCAAATCTGCAAAGTAGCTCTTGAAATTATTTAGATGCTAAAAAGAAGATTTTACTTTGGCAGCAAAGACAAATCTGCAATTGTCTAGGCACAAGAGATTTTTCACCAAAACATTTCAAATCTCTTAAAAAGAATAAAAAAAAAACTACTTGGTAACTGTTACCTGGTTTTACAACGCAGCGAGCAGGCGAGATGGTTGCCCTTCTACCAAGGCTGATGACCTGAGCTCTGCTGCACAGCGCATACGGTCCAGGAGAGGACAGAGAACCGCAAGCTGTCCTCTCCGTATGCATGCTGTGGGGGTGTGCACCCACACACATGCACAAGCACATAAATAACACAACTTAAAGGAAGGCTCAATCCCTATCGTCATGTAGACTTCAATTTCCTTCTTGCTTACCCCCACCCCCGAGATAACTAAGCTCTAAAACACACACACACAGACACACACATATATAATTATTTTCCCGATTGGCTTTGTCTATAGGACATTATACTTTGTTGCATCTTCTAAGGTGAACATGTCTGTGTCTCCACAGTCTTGGGACTGTCCCTAGGCTGACCGCCTCACCACTGTCCACAGTGGTTCACCAGCTGACACTCACCAGCAAGCAGCACAGCAGACTTTTGCCAGTCTCACCCCCAGGTCAAAGCGAGTTTTTCTTCAGACAAGCACTTTCCCACCACAGGATCGGAATGTTATTTGCATTTCCTGGTAGGTGTAGTGAGTGACATTGAGGGTGTTAGCCCAGACCTAACGTCAGAATTCCCCTCCGTGAGCTTATCACTGGCTATCCTTTGGCTATTTTTCTATTGCACTATTTGCCTTGGTGATTTATGGTAAGACAAGTGAGCAAGAAGTCGGATCGAGTACCAGTGGCCAACATGCAGACTCTCTCTATCTCTATGATAGAGATCCATGCCCATTTCTTCTTTTAGCCCACAAATACTATCAAGCACTTACTATCTGCATATACTCTGCAAGTTTGTCAAGTCAAAACTGAATTTACCTTCACCCCACTATTCCTAAGATTTCTCTCATGTTCACCAGTTGTTCTGAAGAGCCATGAGACCCGCCTCCACTCAGAACCCATCTTTCCTGATTTGCTCCATCTATTCCCATTCTCTGCTTCAATTAGGGTTTCCCAAACAGCTGTTCTGCTTGCTTGATGCATAGTTTTCCCTTCTCTCTGAAAGTCCTGTTCTTCATCTTGTGTACAGCCAGCTGGCTCTGTTTCTTTCAGTGCCCAGCACAGATCTGGGTGTGTGAGACACTGCTTGGGCACCCCTTGCCAGCAGAGTAGATACTCTGTGTCCCCCTGCACTTTATCCAGCTGTTGCCCTGTTACAGCTTGGATCTGGAATATCTCCCAGAAGTCCAGGTGTAAATGGCGTGCTACTCAGATGGACACTGGTGAAAACTACCACAGACGTAGACCTTCCTGGAGAGTCAGGTCCCACAGAGGCATGCCTCTGTCCCTCTCCTTTCTGGGCCTCCCATGCCCCATGAGGTGGAAAGGCCCTTTGCTCCCAAACTCCCACCATAGGTCCAAAGGCAACAGGGCCAAGTGATCATGGACTGAATTATTGAAACTCTATGCCAAAATTAAATGCTCCTTCTTATAAGTTTCTCAAATATTTTGTCATAGCGTTAGAAAGCTGAGCCACAGCTTCAGGTTAGCCCACTGATATATACTCCTATCTGTCATCTCAGGAGACCCCTGGAAACAGACTCACTGAGCACCAGGGAGAAAGAACGGTAAACGTAATTCAGTTGTGTTTATGCTGTTTTACTTCTGCCAGAATATCATACAATCATGAAAATAAGAATGAGCATATACTAGAACAATGTCAAATCAAGCACCGAGGTGAAAGAAATGCCAAATCTTTAGGATCAACAACATCCTGCAACAAATAAGCTCCCTGGGGCCGAATATGACCTCTGAGAGGTCTGCCCGAGGAAGTGATGACTCAAGTGACGCACAACATAAGCCTTGGGAATCCTGAGCCTCAAACCCAATACCACTAAATTATTAGAAACACATATACGAAGGGAATGAGAACAAATTAAATGATAACAACCAAGGCCAAAGGACAGGGACAAACTAGGAATCTCACCAATCATCAGCCATGTAGCAGCTAAGCCATGGCTGTGGCAGGTCCTAAGGAAGCAGGACACGAGTTCCACAAGTCCACAATGAAATGGTAAGGCTCAGGTATACCCAAAGGTGGCTGGGAGTCCAACTCAATATTCTGAAAACTGACAAACTGAACCAGAGCAAGGGTTTGTCACTTGCTTTCCTACAAAAATTTAGTTTTATTATCATTCTGCAACGTATGTAGAAGTATTTCCAGGACAATGCGACTAGGAGAGTATGGGGTACCAGAAACAGACGGTGAAGGCTAGCCAAGATAAAGAAAGAGCGCCAAACCACCAACATTGATGGACAACAGGTCAGACTGGCATGTGGAACCCCACAGGCTCTCTCCTCCACTTCATCTGTATCTGAATATTTCAGAGATCAAATGATAAAGGTCTTGTAACTACAGTTATGTACTTTATGTAGGGGGTGTGAGAGTATGGAGCTCAGGGGACCACTTGGAGTCGGTTCTTCCCATCACACGAGACTGAATTCAGGTCATCAGGATTGGCAGCAAGCACTCTTTACCCATTTCCACTGCCCAACCCAAAGTAAAGTCTTTTTTCATTTATCAACTTGATTCTAGATTAATATCAATTTAATATGCCAATAAGAATAGATATAGCAATTTAATGAAGACTAAGATCTATGTTTTTATTTTAAATTTGTGCAGCCCATTATTAATAATGATATAGAATTATCACTAGTTCATTTTAAATGAAATATTTATGGCAGGCATTAAAATACCATTAAAAATTTGCATGTATAAGGATTGGAGGGATGGCTCAGTAGTTAAGAGCACTGGCTACTTCTAGAGGACCCAGGTTCAATTCCTAGTGCCCACGTGGCAGTTTGCAACTATCTGTAGCTCCAGTCCCAGAAGATTGGTCACCCTGTTGTGGCCTCCATGGGCAGCAAGCACATATGTGGTACACAGACATACATGCAGAGCAAACACACACACAGATAAAGAAAGCATTTAAAATATGCATAAATGAAAGAGAACGAGCACATGCCAATGCTTCACTGAGCGCTAGCCTGGCAGAACAGAGCAGCAGGAAGCGGGTTCTCAACACAGCAGCACTGCTGTGCACGGAGGCGTTGCTGATGTGCAACACAGCATTTACTGAAACTCAAATGCCTTCAAGTAGATACATTTTTAAAAGATTTATTTATTTTAGGTATATGATGAATGCTCTATCTGCATGTAAAACTTTATGTCAGAAGAGGGCATCAGATCCTACTCTAGATGGTTGTGAGCCACCATGTGGTTGCTAGGAATTGAACTCAGGACCTCTGGAAGTGCAGCCAGTGCTCTTAACCACTGAGCCATCTCTCCAGCCCAAAGCAATTGAATTTTAGTGATATGTAAATTATATTTCAAAAAGCTATAGAAACAAATCAGGCCACCTGCTCTTCAGAACACCACATTACAAGCCATCTACCATCCATCCGGATTTTGCTAAAAGCTCATGAAGGAGTATCTCATAAGCTAAACAGTGGCTAGCAAAACGTGGTCCTAAACAATACCCTGAGATGGGGATTTGTCATCCATGTGCATCTGGATTTGGTCCATAACTCACTGGACCAGGAGTTTGATGTGGAGCCCCATTTTAACTAGTTTCCCAGTGAATAACAGAATGCTTGCTAAATCTAAGGGCCGCTGAGCCTACTCTCCTACAAGGTGAGAATTTCCAAACTTCACCCCCACCAAATCGAAGTACAGCTCAGTGCATTCCCTTTCCACACTGTTTGCTGTTGCTCACAGGAGCTGTCTTGTACAACAGCAACACCATATTCATGGGAGACAGAGACTTCAAAGGTTTTCTCTTTGTCAGTTTGTTTTTAAATCAATAAAGGTGTCACTAAAGCCAAGTTCAGCAAATGCCAGAGTGTAAATACTTTTGGCTTTCGGTCAGGAGACCTCTGTTAAAGACAGCTCAGCTTTGCCTCTGTGTCATGAGACTAGTCCTTAGTCCTAATAATGGAAGGTTATGACCAACTACCATAGGTCAGAATATACTGACCACAAACTGAACTAGAACAGCCAGTCACACTGGGCTTGTTTTCTTCTTACATCCCAACAAAAGTCCCATATCTTTCACCACCACCACCCGCCACCCCCATCCTCTCTTCCCTCATCCAATCCTCCATTGTTTCTCTTCAGAAACAGGTGGGCATCCCTTGGATATCAGCCAGCCATTGTATATCAAGTTGCAATAAGAATAGGCCCCTCCCCTCCTATTAAGTCTGGACGAGGCAACCCAGTAGGAGGGAAGGGTCACAAAAACAAACAACAGAGTCAGAGAAAGGCCCTGCCTTCACTGTTATGCGTCCCACAAGAGGACCATTGTAACGTATGTGCAGAGTGCCTACGTCAGTCCCTTCCAGGCTGTCTGGTTGTGGGTTCAGTCTCTGTAAGCCCCTATGAGTATTCAGGTTAGTTGGTGCTGTGGGTTGTCTTGTGGTGCCCTTGACACCACTGGGTCCTGCAATCCTTCCTCCCCCTCTTCCCCAAGATTACACAAACTCTGCCTAATGTTTGTCTGTGGGTCTCTGCATGTTTCCATCAGTGACTGGGTGAAGCCAAAGAGAAACAGTGAAAGTAAGGCATACAGAAGTAAGAAAGGTTAATATGCTCTGAGACAAAGGTAAAGAGAAACAGGTTAAGTTAAAAGAGCTAATTTGTAAAGATGTGTTGCATTTGTACTAATTAAATAAAGTTAACTTGGACTCAGAGAGGCAGGGTTAGCAACTGGTTGACAGGAAGTACCAGGGAGGAGTTTAGCATGGGATTTTTTAGTTGGGGTGGTGTGGAAGGGAGTAGCTTCCAGAATGCCAGCAAGGGAAAGTTAGTCAGTCGCTAGTCTAACTCTCACAGGTTTTTAACCACAACCTTTGACTCTCCATAGAAATTTAGCTAGAACTACCTTTCGTGGCAGCAACAGAGCCATTGTCTGGTGGAACAGAATTCTCTCCAGGATGTAGCCTTAGCGGTTGGGCCGCTTGTAGTTTAAAGCACAGCCACTGTAACAAAGGCGAAACAACACAAACACACTAGCAGCACTAGGGTCATTCCTAAGAAGCCAGTTTGGTGACAGTGACACTCTCACTGGATGTGACTGGTAGTACACACCTGTCATCCCACCACTAAAGAGGCTGAGACATAAGGATCGCCCTAAGGATAGCCTGGGTTACAGAGGCAGCTACTGCCTTGAAAGATAAGGATTGCTCTTTGGGCTGACGAGGGAGGGGAACTTAACTGGGGGAGGGGGAGGGAAATGGGAGGCGGTGAAGAGACAGAAATCTTTAATAAATAAATAAATAAATAAAATAAAACAAAGAAAGAATAATATCTGTACTGAACTAAATTTCTGTATTCCAAATGATGGAAGCCAGAAAGAGGTAGCACAATGATTTAAAGAAAGAACTGTCAACCCAGAATTCTACATCAGTGAAACAGAAGGAAGAGTTAGCGGATAAGGGAGAATTAAGAGAAATCACCAAATACACTAAATTGCTACAGAATGGAATAAATTGCTAAAGAATGGACTTTAGTAATAAATAAGGCATGATACCAGAAGGAGACTTAGACCACCAGAAATGGAGGGAGAACAAGAGTAATGTGTGTACTGAAATAATGTCTGTGCTCTGTTTTAAGTTCTTAAAAACATGTTTAATAGTTAAAAAGTAAAACATGCATATGGACTGGCAGTGGTGGTGCACACTTTTAATCCCAGCACTCGGGAGGCAGAGTTCAAGGACAGCCTGGTCAACAAGAGCTAGTTCCAGGACAGGCTCCAAAGCTATAGAGAAACCCTGTCTTGAAAAACAAAACAAACAAAAATGTGTACAGACCAATGGGCTTTTAATTGTATGAAGACATAAAGAGGAAAACTACTGAGTAAAGAAATAAAGGGAGGGGCCTGGAGAGATGGCTCAGTTAAAGGCACTTGCTGCTCTTGAGAAGACCTGGTTCAAGTCTCAACACCTATGTGGTGTTCCCAAAACATTTTAAAAAAGAAATAGTTGGGGAGACAGTGAGATGGCTCAATGTGTAAAAGTATTTGCTGTTAAAACCTGACAACCCAAGTTCAATCTCTAGAACCCATGTAAACACAAAAACAAAATTCAGATATCAGCACTCCCAAGAGGAGGTAGAGACCACAGAAGGGCCTAGAAGATGGTGGGTCAGCTAGTACATAGGATGGCAGAATCAAGAGATACTTGGTCTCGGCCAGGCAGTGGTGGCGCACGCCTTTAATCCCAGCACTCGGGAGGCAGAGGCAGGCGGATCTCTGTGAGTTCTAGGCCAGCCTGGTCTACAAGAGGTAGTGCCAGGACAGGCTCCAAAGCTACAGAGAAACCCTGTCTCGAAAAACTAAAAAAAAAAAAAAAAAAAAAAAAAAAAAAAAAAAAAAAAAAAAAAACAAGAGATACTTGGTCTCAAAGGCAGGGGGAAAAGAAAACCCATTCCCAAAAGTTGTCCTCTGACAAACCTCCCCTTCTGTGTGCATGAGGCTATCCACACAATCACACACACACACGTGCGCATACACACAGAGGGGGAAACGGAACAGTACAGAAAGCTTATACACAATTTTATTGGAATAGTAAAATATTTATGGTCCAAAATCTATGAAAAGTTACGTTTCACAAATCCTAGAACAACCACTAAAACCATTAAACACACACGTAGACATATTTCTAAGTTCAAAATAAACTAAAAGACATCAAAAAATTAGAAACAACCAACAGAATGCAGGAGAAAGGAAAAAAACAACTCAGGGAATAGAAACAAAGAAATAAAAATGTAAACCTAATATTAAGCAGAAAGAGAGTTCAAGTACTTGATATGCCATATTTGATTGTTATCCATGGAGGAATGGATGGGGATGTGGAGGCAGAGAGAAGGTGGGGAGAGAGACTGAGTGGAGAAGAGGGAGGGGAAACTGTGGTCAGGATGTAAAATAGTAATAATAATAAAAATCATTGAGAGAGAGAATGCATTTATTGGAGGAAAGGTGGAATTGGGAGAAGAGAGAAATTGAAGGCAAAGAATAGGGGGTGGATTGGATCTAAGCATGTTGTATACATATATTAATATTAAATAGTAAATAAAAAGTATAACCCTAGATCCCAACATATTTATTACATTAAAAGTAGTAAGTATTCCAGGCCAATTGGCACATGACTTTAATCCCAGAACTTGGAAGGTATAAGGAGGATCTCTCTTGAGTTTGAGGCCAGCCTCGTCTACATAGTGGGTTCCAGGATATCCAGGGCTATGTTGAGATATCTTATTTCAAAAACAAACAAACAAACAAAAATGAATGAAAAGTAAGTACTCTAAATATACCAACTAAAAGGTTGAAAATGATCATTATCCAGTTATATAACATAGAAACTTTACTTTAAGTATAATGATAAGGAGGTAAAAGGATAGAAAATGATATATCACACATATACACAAAAAAAATCAATAAAAGCATGGAGTAAAATCGACAAATTCCAGAACAAAGAGAAGTATTAAAAGACAACACGGATCAATAGGAGGGTCAATTTGCCAGTCAGCCACAATAAGTCATGTATTCAGTGCATTCAACAGAAGAGCTCCAAAGTAAAGGCAGCAGAAACACTAATAAAATGAGAAGAGATTTCAACTTATCCTCAGAAATAAATATAACGAGCAGACAGAAAATGAATTCATCAATACCAGCAATCAACTGGATCAAATAGAGATCATAGAGCAGTCCACTAAACAATAGCATCTAACTCCATGGTGGAGTGATCCCATAGCTTGTGAGGGGGCGTGGATTTAACCCCAGAAAAACATATGCATGCACACAAGACAGACTGCCATAGCCACGAAATCGCTGAAATAATGTAGAATATGTTCTTCATAATAAAATAATGAATACAAAATAAGATTGTCATAAAAAAGAAAAATTTCCAATTGCTTGGAAATCAAATAACACATTCCTAAATAAAGATGAAAGTCAAAATCTTAAAATATTATAGAAATCATTACAAATGAAAATAAATACACTATTATGCGATCATAGCTACAGGATGAAGATTTTAAATTTCCTTTATTGTTTTCAACCTTTATCTTATCTTCACTCTAAGCCCTCTCTCTGTTCTTTCTCTTGTTGAGCTACACCCCCCCCCTTTCATTAAGCAAACTCAAAAAAAAAAACATAGGGTCTTATCACTCTGGCTCCACTTCTTTCATTGAAGAATTCCAATGTTAGTTTCTGGAGCAACAGCCTGCCTCTGCCACCAGATCCCTTTCCACCATCAGCTATGTGACATGTGCACACTTTAAAAGTGCTCGTCGGGCAAAGCTCGTTCTGTCTGTCTCCTGCCTTTTACTCCTTTGTCTCTAATTTCCTCTTTCACCAAGTCTGTTGCATGTTTGTTTAATGGCATGCCTTGGAGGAGCCTGTCAAAGGTACCCACTTAACTAGGGTACCCACCTGTTCCACCTGCAACAAATCTGCTTCTCATCCACTGGAAGTTTCACCTTCCACTCAAGACTGGCAATTGGGTGTCTGTCTCTGACCACTCCCCTGGATGGGAAGCTTCATTTCTCAAGCACAGTCCTCTCCTTGCCTTCTGGCTTTTCTCAAAGTCCTGGTGCGAGGCGACTCTGTCTGTCTCAGGCTCAGAGCCCTTGGCCACTATTCTTGCATGATGATGTATTGAACAACTTGTGCCCATTCAAAATGATACTCCCTGGATCTGTCTGGGCAACTGTGAGGCAAGCAATTCCTTAGTGTCCTGTTGCCCATAGTCTGCAGAGGGTTTCTTTTCTGAGCCCATTATGATAAAAATGTTTTATTTTGATAATAGTAGAGCTACAATTAAAAATCATTATTTTCAAAGCTAAACCTGATAGGAAAGTAATGTAAAGTCCTAGTCTTCTGGAAGCTGCTAACTTATTGTAGACTGCTAACGAACACAAATTAATAGTCAGTCATTCTTATAAATCTTTTTTTTTTTTTGGTTTTTCGAGGCAGGGTTTCTCTGTAGCGTTTTTGGTGCCTGTCCCGGAACTAGCTCTTGTAGACCAGGCTGGCCTCGAACTCCCAGAGATCCGCCTTCCTCTGCCTCCCGCGTGCTGGGATTAAAGGCGTGCGCCACCACCACCGGCCTGATCAAATTCTTTAATTGCAGTCATGTTAAGTACTGATGAATTAAGTACAGGGATAAGCCTTACTTAGTCCTCCATACATATTTTCAGGGTTGGAGCTTAAAACAAGTAACTAGAAACAAAGTTTATCTACTTAGATATAACTAATAGACAGTCCTCAAATGCTCAGAGATCTGTAGCATATGGCATTTAAAATGTTTAATTAAAAAGCTTTACATGATAGAGAGACATGCCAGCTCCTGGCAGCACCCCTATCTCCTCCAAAGAAGATAGATGGGCACAGTAAGTTCCACCTAGAACTTACTTCAAATTTGGCAACGTCAGCCACCAAGCAAAAACTGTCTTTCACCTAAACTGCTGTCAAGTCCCTCTGCAGATCATGGGCAACAGGACACTAGGGAACTGATTGCCGCACAGTTGCCTAGACAAAGGTTGGCTGGTCCACCACAAGTTCCAACTCCACAGGAAGTCTATTAGATATTCTGGGGCCTGGCAGACCTAGACCCGTCAGCCAAAGACAGGTCCTGTTGCCCTGAGACCTCTGCCCTCAATGACTACGAAGGACCCTGGGGTGGCTGTCATTTTAATCACTAACTCGGGTACAATTATCGTTCTCAGAGATCTGATGCTGTTTGATTACTAGGCTAGAGGTAGCTTTGTCAATTTAGCAGCAGCAACCAAGGCTTCAGCTGACTTTTTGGTTCTCTGTGTAAAATTCAGGTCGCAGGCCTCACTCTCCTAGAGCTAATAGTAAGTCTAGACACAGTTCACCTCGTTACCAGACTCAAAAAAGAGATAAAGTCACAAAACAGATTTGAGTGTAACTTCTTCCCATTCCTTTGTTAAAGGAACTTGCTTTGCAGCGACTGCCCTCAGTGGTCTGCCACCCGCATCTCCTGGGCAGTTAGATAGAAGGGGGCTTTAAGGCTGGTTTATGTGAAGATAGGAAGGTTGAAGTGGTGATGAGGAGACAGTGATCTGAGATGTATAAGAGAATAAAAGGTTTCAGATTTCTTCCCCTCACTATGCTACGGTTATATTAAGACTCCAAAGTTCATAGTGTCAGCAACAATAATCAAAGGAATTCTAATAAGCTATTAATGTAGCTCTGGCAGAGTACTAAACACAATACTATGTGATCATAGCTACAGGATGAAGATTTTAAATTTCCTTTATTGTTTTCTAATTATAGACTTAAAAGGTGTTTTTCATTGTGCTAAAAACATCTGTCAGCCAGACGGTGGTGGCGCACACCTTTAATCCCAGCAACTTGGGAGGCTGAGGCAGGAGGAGCTCCATGAGTTGGAGGCCAGTCTGGAACAAGAACTAGTTCCAGGACAGCTACAACTGTTAGACAGAGAAACCATCTCAAAAAAAAATCTGTCACAGTTTTCTAGATAGAAGAAAAAACGTTAATGCTCTCAACCAAAATCATTTCTGGCTGAGTATTCTGCCAATTTTACAACATGAATTTCAGTATAGGTTATAAACAGTGGAAATGTTAACATGTCTAAAACATGTCTTCACAAACTAAAGCATTTTTTTTATTAGTTAAAAAAAATACCAATCCAAGTTCCCATTCCCTTCTCTCCTCCCATTCCTTCTACATACCCCCACCCCACCCCCATCTAATCCTCAGAGAGGGTAAGGCACATTGCCTTGTGGAAGGTCCAAGGCCCTCCCTACTATAACTAGGCTGAGCAAGGTAGCCATCCAAAGAGAATAGGATCCCAAAAAGTCAGTACATGCAGTATGGATAAATCTCCAACCCCCAAGTGGGTCTATATGTTTTCTTTGGGTTCACCTTATTACTTAGCTTCTTTAGGATCATGAGATCCTATAGGCACAATGTCCTTTGTTTATAGCTAGTATCCATTTATGAGTGAGTACATACCATATTCATCTTTTTGGTCTGCATTACCTCACTCAGGATAGTGTTTTCTAATCCCATCCATTTGCATGCAAAATTCAAGATGTCATTTTTTTTTACTGCTGAGTAGTACTCTAATGTGTAAATGTGCCACATTTTCTTTATCCATTCTTCCGTTGAGGGGCATCTAGGTTGTTTCCAGGGTCTAGCTATTACAAATAATGCTGCTATAAACATAGTTGAACAAATGCTTTTGTAGTATGATTGAGCATCTTTTGGGCATATGCCCAAGAGTGGTATTGCTGGATCCTGAGGTAGGTTGATTCCCAATTTTCTGAGAAACCTCCATACTGATTTCCAAAGTGGTTGTTTGCATTCCCACCAGCAATGTATGAGTGTCCCCCTTACTCCAATACTCTCCAGCATAAGCTATCATCGGTGTTTTTTTATCTAAGCCATTCTGACAGGTGTAAGATGGTTATCTCAGAGTTGTTTTGATTTGCATTTCCCTGATGGCTAAGGATGTTTAACATTTCCTTAAGTATCTTTTGGCCATTTGAGATTCTTCTGGTGAGCATTCTGTTTAGTTCTGTACCCCATTTTTAGATTGGGTTATTTAGAATTTTAATATCTAATTATTTTAGTTATTTATATGTTTTGGAGATCACTCCTTTGATGTGGGGTTGATGAAGATCTTTTCCCATTCAGTAGGCTGCCTTTTTGTCTTATTGTGTCCTTTGCTTTACAGAAGCTTCTCAGTTTCAGGGGTCACTTATATATACTATCATATCATCTGCAAGTAATTAAAGTTTGACTTCTTGCTTTCCAATTTGAATTCCCATGATCTCCTTTTGTTGTCTTATTTTTATTGCTAAAACTTCAAGAACTATGTTGAAGAGATATGAAGAGTGGACAGCCTGATTTTAGTAGAATCGCTTTGAGTTTCTCTCCATTTAATTTGATGTTGGCTGTCAGTTTGCTGTATATTGCTTTTATTATATTTAGATATGTTCCTTGTATCTCTGATCTCTCCAAGACCTTTCTCATGAAGGGGTGTTGGATTTTGTCAAATGATTTTTCAGCATCTAATGAAATGATCATATGGTTTTTTTCTTTCAGTTTACTTATATGATGGATTAAATTGATAGATTTTCATATGTTGAACCAGCCCTGCATCTCTGGGATGAAACCGACTTGATCATTTTTTTGATGTGTTCTTGGATTTAGTTTGCCAGTATTTTATTGAGTATTTTTGCATCCATGTTCATGAGTGTAATTCTCTTTCTTGGTTGAGTCTTTGTGTGGTTTTGGTATCAGGGTAACTGTGGCCTCATAAAAGAGTTTGGCAATGTCCCTTCTGTTTCTATTATGTGGAACACTTTGAGGAGTATAGGTATTAGCTCTTCTTGGAAGTTCCAGTAGAATTCTACACTAAAACCATCTGGCCCTGGGCTTTTATTGGTTGGGAGGTTTTTGATGACAGCTTCTATTTCCTTGCATTTAATAGGTCTATTCAAATTTCTCACCTGGTCTTGATTTAATTTTAGTATATGGTATCTATCTAAAAAATTGTCCTTTTCTTTTACATTTTATTTGTGGAGTACAGGTTTTTGTAGTAAGACCTAATGATTCTCTGAATTTCCTCAGTGTCATTTTTTATGTCCCCCTTTTCATTTTTGATATTGTTAATTTGGATGCTCTCTCTCTGCCTTTTGATGAAACAGCTCTTTTTTGCATTGATTCTTTGTATTGTTTTGTTTCTATTTTGTTGATTTCAGCGCTCAATTTGATTATTTCCTGTCTTCTCCTTCTCCTGGGGTAGTCTGCTTCTTTTTGTTCTAGAGCTTTCAGGTGTGCTGTTAAGGTGAGCTTTCTCTGTTTTCTTTATGTGGGCACTCAGTGCTATAAACTTTCTTCTTAGCACTGCTTTCATAGTATCCCATAGGTTTTGATATGTTGTGCCTTCATTTTCATTGAATTCAAGGAAGTCTTTAATTTCTTTATTTTTTCCTTATCCCAGGGGTGGATCAGTAGTTCACTGTTCAATTTCCATGAATTTGTAGGCTTTCTGAGAGTAGTATTGTTAAATTCTAACTTTAGTCCCTGGTGATCCAATAAGACACGGAGGGTTACTCCAATATTTTTGTATCTGTGGAGGTTTGCTTTGTTACTGAGTATGTGATCAATTTTAGAGAAGGTTCCATGAGGTGCTGAGAAGGTATATTCATTTGTGTTTGGGTGGTATGTTCTATAAATGTCTGTTAAACCCATTCGAATCATAACTGCTGTTAGTTTCTCTGTTATGTTTATATCTGGCAGTTCTATCCAGTGGTGAGAGTGGGGTGCTGAAGTCTTCCACTATTAGTATGTGGGGTTTGATGTGTGATTTAAGCTTTAGTAATGTTTCTTTTACAAATGTGGGTGCCCTTGTATTTAGGGCATAGGTGTTCAGAATTGAGACTTGATCTTGATAGATTTTTGCTGTGACATATATGAAATGTCCTTCTTCATCTCTTTTGATTACTTTTAATTTGAAGTCTATTTTGTTAGACAGGAGGATAGCTTCATCCGTTTGTTTCTTAGGTCCATTTGATTGGAAAATCTTTTCCCAACCCTTTACTCTCAGGTAATGTCTGTCTTTGACGTTGAGGTGTGTTTCTTGTATGTAGCAGAAGGATAGATCCTGAGGTGTGTTTCTTGTATTTAGCAGAAGAATGGATGATAAATGGAATGCGAAAGAAATCAGAGAAACATCACCCTTCACAACAGCCACAAACAATATAAAGTATCTTGAGGGTAACTAACCAAACAAGTGAAAGACCTGCATGACAAGAGCTTTGTGTTTGAAGAAATGGAAGAAGATATCAGAAAATGGGAAGGGGAAATAGACAAGATCTCCTAAGTAAATTGGGAGCATTGGGGGAAGGGTGGGTGGGGGAAGAGGAATAGGATCAGGAGTGGTTGTCATGAAGCAAACAAATAATCAGGAGGATGTGAGAAAAGAGCTTGTTCACTGCTGGGGGGAGTGCAAATCAATAGCTGTTATAAAAATGCGATTGGAGTGTCCTCAGAAAGTTAAAGCCAGAACTACCCTATTAAAGAGAACTGCCCAGTTCTCCCAATTCTGGGCGCATACCCTGAGAATTGTACATCTGTCCACAAAGATATCCACATATCCATGTTTACTGGTACTCTGTGTACAGCAAGAAATGGAACCAGCCTAGATGAGTGTCAACAGAGAAGCAGATGATGAAATCTGGCACATATGTAATTACAAAATCTGCTGGAGTAGATGGAATCGGCAGTGCGCAGTATTCTGAGGGAACCCAAACTCAGGGAAAAGTACACGTCTCCCTCCTCTGTGGCCTAACTTACGATGTATACATGTACATCATAAGAGACAGCTGTAGGAAAGGACAATATCTGGTGATGAAGAAGGCAAAAAAACGAGCTGTGAAATAGGATATAAAGCTAATTTTCTCCTAGCTTCAACTCATAACTTTTTCTTTGTGGCTGAAGAATGCATGTAACGGTCATAACTGAAATAGTTCACTGACATGTCCACGGTTTGGGACCATGTTTTTGTTAGAGTGGCTAACTTAGCTATGTGCTATTCTCGTTTGTGAGTTCACTAAAATGTGATGCTTTGGGAACTCATTCACTCCACAACTGTTTGAGTACCGGCCCATCACGGCATGGCACTACATGTGGACTGACAAGCGCAGACAGGAAGTGTGCTCCCTCTCTTTGCTAGTAGTCTGAGTTTCTGTGTGCTCGACAGAGCAAAGGACCGAGGTGGTTACATTACTGTGAGTGTTCCCCAAATAAACAGTTGTTCTCCTTTATTCTGGGCTCTCGTGGACAGCCTTAATCACGTCTACAGTGACTTAAGTCTCCTTTGGCTATCAGCAGCAGCACTGGCTTTCTCGTGTTTAGTACAGTACACACTTATTTCCTCTTCTCACAAAAAAAAAAAAAAGAATCATGTTCTCGGGTTCTGTACAAAGCTTTGTCTAAAAGCAAGCACTATGTCAAGAACTTAGCAGTACATTAATTTATTTTCTAGGCTGAAAAGGGGAACTAGAACATAAGAGAGCAAGAGAATAAATGAGTGCGAAGAACCTATGGGGGAAATGTTATGAGAAGATTCATGGCGGTGGGATGCACAGGAAGGACAGCACCTAAAGCTGCAGGCCAGAAGTCCATGGGGTTTCCTAAGGCACCCAAACAAAACAAAAAGACAGGAAACAGGATGGGGTAGATTTTCCTTTTCATGGTAAATACAACAAGTGAGATGCTTCCAAAATGGTAAATACAATACATGAGATCCTTACAAAATACAAGGCACAGCCAGGCGGTGGTGGCATCCCAGCAGTTGGAATGCAGACAGGCACATCTCTGAGTTCGAGGCCAGCCTGGCATACAGAGATTTCCAGGATAGGTTCCAAAGCTACACAGAGAAATCCTGTATTGAAAAACCAACCAACCAAACAAACAAACAGCCAAAAATCCACAAGGCACATACTTCAAAACTTAACACGCTACTGGTTATATACTTGGAGAGTCCCACAGAGACACTGGGGACTATTTGTATACACTAAGTTAGTAAATCAATAAGAGAAGCAAGGTAAGGACAGGATCCAGAAAGGCAACATTTAAAAGCAAGCAGTGGCTATCAAGATGGCTCAGTGGGTAGAGATGCTTTGGTGCAGGTCTGACAACCCAAGTTCAGTTTCCCTTATCCTTTAAGACAAGGGGAGAGGAAGACTCTGAGAGCACTCCTCTGATCTCCATACAGTAAAGTGGCGTGCACACACACACACACCACACACACACCACACCACACACACACCACACACACTCCTAAACTGTTTAAATTAGTCCTTTTAAACTGGCTGCAGGTTGGTGATATGGTACAAGGGGTATATGTGCTTGCAACCAGGTCTGATGATTGCAGTTCTATATTCCCAAGGTGCAAGGAAAGAACTGACTCTCACAAGTGTGCACTGTGAGATACATGTGTTATGTACACATACACAAAAAATAGATACACTAGTGAAATGTTAACACTTTAAATTAAGTAAGCTTTATGACAAGCAGAAAACTGAAGAACACACACAGAGAAACAGGCAAGCACAGTCCCTTGTTGTACCTTTAAGTATATAGGTACTACACAGGAATGTGCCAGTGTACACAGAAGCCACCTTAAAAAGGACTCTAGCTTGACAAGAAGTGAGATATTTTGAACATCAGAATGAACAGAATGAGAGAATTCATTCCAGAGCCATTCTGACAAGGGTGCAGATAGATTACAAATATTTTTAAATGGAATAGAAAGTTCGGTACAAAAGAATGCTGTCTAGTTAATTTGGAAGAAACAACAAAAATGGCCATCTAAAGTAAGTGTAAAATGAGCCAGGCAGTGGTGGCACACATCTTTAATCCCAGCACTCAGGAGGTAGAGACAGGCCAATCTCTGTGAGTTTGAGGCCAGCCTGGTCTACAGAGTAGAAATGTAACGTATGATTCCTGGCTACAACCATTTTTTTAAATTCTGAGATAATTTTGAAAATATGAGACTACATACTCAATAACACAGTCCATGTGTCAATGTTAAATTTCCTACTCGATTACTAATATTGTGTAGGAAAATGCATTGCCTTTGAGTGGATAAGGGCTAAGTGACAATCCCTATCACCAACTTTCAAATATTTCAGGAAAAAAGTACATATATGGTATATATTTGTAATATGCTATGAGGACAAAAGGAATGTGATAAGATATTAATTAACAACTGAGCTGTTGGAGCTCCATGAACAGTTCAGGTAATTTGTTTTATTATTGCAACCTTTTTGGAAGGCATAAAACAAGTGTATTGTTAGTGTGGAAAGAGGGTGGTAAGATTAGTAGAATCTCTTATTCTGAAATTCATGGTGTAACAAACAGGAGAGAAAATGAAGAAGTCATGACTTTTTTAAAAAAAACTTTCTGTGCTTTCAACTTTATTCTGCAATGTGAGCTAGAGCCTGGTAGGAGGCATACAGAGGCCAACAGAAAGGGACCAGCATGACCTTAGGAGAAGCCAACAGAAGGAAAAAGTAAGGCCATAAAGCTACAAGTGAGACCCCTATATAGGTTATGATCTCAGAAAACATTTCCTTTGGCTTCTTCAGTTAAACTGTATATAATCAGCTATTTTCTCTCAGAATGAGGGCACAGGGGGTCAGCTGATTTCTGTTCTGAAAAGCCCAATCATTTCTCCAGCTTTCTTTCTTGCTATTAATTATATTCCAAAGTATATGTTTGGACAATCTTATCATCACTGGAACTTGGTGATAAAAGCTACTTGATATGGATACATGTCAAGACATTAATCTAAACTTTCCAAATCCAAAATCAGCATTGCTGTGATAAACTGTACTGATCAAAAACAACTCTGAGGTTTATTTGGCTTATAGCACCCTGTTACAGTCCATCACTCTCAGGAAGTCGCAGAGGCAGGGGCTTAGGGAGGTGGTCACATCACATCCATAGTCAAGAGAAACAAATACATCAATGCTGCCTACTTTCTCACTCTCACCATCAGGGCCCACATGCCTATGGAATGGGATCGCCCACAGGGTGTGAGCCTTTTTTACATCAACTATCAATTAAGACATTCTTCCATGAGCCAACTTGGTCAGATAATTGCTCATTAAGGCTCACAGATTATTTGTACCAATTTTAATCCATTGTGCTTTTGATGTCAACTTAAGAAAACTTTTTCCATTCATGAGGCCCCAAGTCCCAATATGCAGACATGCATGCATATTTGCATGCATGTATGAGCATGTGCAAGCCACACACACCTGTTTCCTTTAAGGTTCTTATAGTTTTGTCCTTCCTTGGGAGAAATCCAAGTGACAATAAGCACAGGCCTGCAAAACTCACTTCACTTTCAGCATTATGTTGAAAACTTGCCTGAAATTTGACTGTCACTAAGAAAATTTGCCTCTATGGTGATGTGGCCACTCCACTACTCCCCTGTGGCAACAACACATGTTCAAATTACGTTGCCCCACCTTTAGGATATGCTAGAATGTCTGTTCCTTATACATCCACGTCAAGTTTGTACACATGTCAGAATCATAAAAGAAAAAGAGGGGCTGGAGAGATGGCTCAGTGGTTAAGAGCATTGCCTGCTCTTCCAAAGGTCCTGAGTTCAATTCCCAGCAACCACATGGTGGCTCACAATCATCTGTAATGAGATCTGGCGCCCTCTTCTGGCCTTCAGGCATACCCACAGACAGAATATTGTATACATAATAAATATTAAAAAAAAAGAAAAAAAGAAAATCAAACTTGAACTGATTTTAAAGTCAGTTTGATGAACATTCTTTTTAGTGCATTATCTATCAAAACATGAACTCTGGTACTTTCTGTCTTACTGTCTATGAACTATTATAATACACAATACTCTTTTTAAAGGTTTGGTACAAGTATTTAAAAATTTACCCCCTTGTAGACAGAGAAAGCCCCTCAAACAAGCCCAGGTCCTCTAATCCCTTTAATTGAATGTTTCAAATGTAGTTAAGACTAATAATTAGGGGCTGGAGAGTTGACTCAGTTAAGAGCACTTGTTGCTCTTTCAGAGGACCCGGGTGGATTCTCAGCATCCACATGATATCACAGCCATCTCTAGTCCCAGTCCCAAGGTGTCTTAGTCACTCTTCTACTTGCTGTGACAAAATACCATGACCCAGGGCAACTTATAAAAGAGTTTAATTGGGTTTATGGTTTCAGAAGGCGAGGGTTCATGATGGTGAGCAAAACCATGGCAGCAGGAATAGCGGAGAGCTCATATCTGAATCTACAAACAGGAGGCTCATGGGAATGGCATGAGTCTTTTGAAAACTCAGTCTGCTGACAGTGACATGCCTCCTCCAACAAGTCCTCCTCCTAATCCTTCCCAAACACATCCACCAATAGTCAAACACATGAGCCTGTGGGGGGTCATTCTCATTCAAATCATCACAGGAAGTCTGATGCCCTTTTCTTGCCTTGATGGGCCCGAGACAAGCATGGGGTGCATATATATATATATACATATATACATATGCACATATTTATATACATACCATTATATTATACTTATATAGCATACATATAAATATATAAATTATATAAATAATACAAATATTAAAAAACTTTTAAAAGAGATTACTAATAACCATACAATAACTGTGAACTGGGGATACAGTTGACAAGGTACTTACTTAGCATCCAGACTCAACCCCCACCTCTGTATAGGGCAGGCATGGCAACACAAGCCTCTCCATCACTGAGGAAGTGAAGGTAGAATACGCAGCTACATAGTGAGTTCCAGAACACCCTTGAGGCACTGTCTCAAAAACAGCAGCAGCAAAAACAAAAAAAACCCAAACAAACAAAAAAACAAACCCAAAAAAACCCACCACATCAAAAAATACAAGCAGTTTATTGTGGATTGAGCAGAGTGTTTTCTTTCATATACAGACCCCAGATTGTACACACATGCATTACACCTGGTATGGAAGTAGACAGGGCTATTTGGGAATAGGAACAGGGCTAGTAATAGGAGACAGGAGAGTGTATGGGGATAGAATAAAGTTGAAGCATATGATACACTTGAACAAAAGTGTCATTTGAAACCCATCAACTTGTATAATGGATATATGCTAACTAATAATTTCTGAAATGTTAAAACTTCACAGGATGGATTTAGAGCTATACTAATTTGATTCACTTGAGTGTTGCATTGTCGGATTGCAGGTTACCGCATTCCCGATTCGATTCACACTGACTACATTCCAGAAGTACTTATCACAAGGTCTGATTGAGAGGGCAGCAAGAGGCTCCTTTAGGCAATTTAGTTCAGTCTCACTCTCTAGTTGACTGTTTTAGCATATAAATCACTCCTTGGGTAAACGTTCCCCCTACCAAATCTGCTGACCTGACTATAATCAAGGGAACAAGCTCCAGCAAGCTGTCCTCAGATCTCCACAAGCAGGCACGTGTGTATGCGTGTATGGCTGTGCACGCTCACATGTGGTTTATCAGCAAATTCGTGAGAAAACAATGATGGAAGTAACTCTTAATACAAGTTGCAAATTCCAACACCTTGTTGAGCCTTTAAGAATGAGCAGATACCAGGCTAGTTCACTTGGACATAAATTTGCTTTGTTTCAGCCTTTCAATTTTTTTGTGAGTGGTCATGGACATAAGAAACAGGTTCTTCATGATTTTCAAACTAAAACAACTAAGTTACTCTTAATAACTGCTTCAAAAAATAAACTTGAAAGAGATAACATATCCTTTCCAAGACACTATTTTATCTTTATATCACATTTTCCTTCCTATATACACTGACCTTTATATGTAATTTCTGTATTTACTCCAGGAACTCTGGAAGAGGAGCCAGTGTCCTTAAACACTAAGCCATCTCTTCAGCCCCTTGAGTTTGTCTTGCACAACAATTACTACTCAATTGTGTTTGAAACATGTTAGAAAGTTCTGCTAGTTTTCTCCAATTTTCCTAAGGTTTTACACATTGCAGATTTTCTCTATTTCCTTGATAGCAATATTACCTCAGTCCTTGCCATGGTTACTTACTGCCTCTTCTCCATGGCTAAGGTTAGACTATCTTCCTGTTGTCACATGGATTTTGGGAACATGCATCACCAAGCCCACAAACTTGGTGCCAGTAAAGTCGAAAATATCAAATACAGCACACTAAGGCACCAGCTCGGATATAACTGTAAGACATGGCTTCGTCTTCTAGAGAATCTCCTAGTGGCTGAAGCAGTCTACATCTTTCCTATCTCACAATCAAAATCGGCTAACGTGAACAAGTTTTGTTTGAAGCCCTTGAGAATTGGATGCATTCATTCATAGATTTATTTTTCCAAACAAGACACTGCTCCAAAACCTACACTGGACTTGAATGCTCTCCCTGCCTCGGCTTTGTTATTGCTAGGATTACAGATGCATAACACCCCATCTATCTGGGGGATAATTGAGTCAAGGATCGTGCTGGAGACTGGCTTGTCTTTATTTGCTGCATCTCTTAACTTCAGTGTGAATGTCCACTTAATCCTTCCCTGAGATGGTATTATTTAAAAATAATGTTTTCAAGCAGGACTAATCAATACCTTTCCTTTTGTTTCTAATCATCATTTTAATTCCTAATTAAAACTTGCTTTAAAGTCCACTATAGGTCAAGAAGCCATGGATGGCCGGACAGATGGCTCAGTGGTTAGCAGTGAAACCAGCTCCTACAAAGGATCCAAGTTTGATTCCCTGAACTCACCTTGGGCAACTCAAAACATAAACATAGCCATATACACACTCATACTTTGGAAAAAATAAAGTCTCAGGCACAAAACCGTTTCTATACTATTTTTATTGCATGATTATCCCATATATACTTATAGAATTAATCACTTTGACAATGGATTTGTTCTGTGAACTTTTTCATTTATCCAAAACATTTTTATTAAATATAATGAATTATGTTACATCTTTTTTGATGAATTTCAACCTAAATTTACACTAATGGGGATTGAACCAAGGGCCTGGAACACACCAGGCAGGTAAGTGCACGACCACCAAGCTTGTCCCCGGCCCTAACTTGCCCTCTGCCACTGCAACAGGGTATTTCCAGCACAAGTAATGCTTTGTGTCTTCAAGTTATTTCTGAGTACATTCTGATTCATCTTAAATTTTCTTTTGGTGATATTTGTGAAGAGGCTTTTACATTTTAATTTAAAAATCATGTAAAGTTTACCATCTTAACTATTGGTGTGCACTTTATTACTGTTAAGAATAGAGACATTGTTATAACATTTCTAATATTCTCATCTAACAAAACTGGTATCATATATTCACTTAATAGCAATTTATAATTCCCCTCTTCTCTCAGCTTTAACAGATGTCCATCTCTAGCTACATGCTCCACATTCATGGAATCATGCAGTATTCTCTTTTGACGATGAGTATTTCTCACAGCATGCAGTCTTCAGGTTCATCTATGTTTTATCTTGTAGCTAACTGATTAGAGCACTCTCTCATGGGTTTATTTACATTTATATGCTTGATGAAAATGCTGAACAGATTTAAAAATATTTATAAACCATTTTTCTACATCTTTAAGAAGTTATCTATACAAGTCCTTTGACCATTTTGAAAATTAAATTATACTCTAGAGTTGTAGGTGTTCTTTATATATACAAGACAATTCCTTATCATGTTTTATACATGTGATATACAAGAAACTACTGATTAGTGGAATGTCACAAAGCTCTTCACTTACGGCCGGCCTTCTTCAAAATTAGTACCATCTTGATGCTGTGCCCCTTAAATACTGTTCCTCATGTTGTGGTGAACCCAACCATAAAAATCATTTTATGTAATAAAATGTAACTGTAATTACATAGCTGTAATTTTGTAATGCTATAAATCATAAATTGTCTGGTATGCAGAATACCTAATATTCGACTCCTGTGAAAGGGCTGCTCCACCCCCCCCACACCCAAGTGCTGCAACACACAATCTAAGAACTGCTTTCCTAAGTGTTCTATAGTTATGGGTGTTATATTTAAGCATTTCATCCAATTTCAACTTTTTAAAAATATAGTGTATTGTTTTTACATTTGGATTCATAGTTTTTTTCAATACCATTTGAGGAGATTTTGTCTCCATTGACTGTCCTTGGTACATAAAAAAAATCATTTGAGGTTCAGCAAGATGGTTCAGTGGAGGAAAGGCACTTGTTTATGCCTGACGTCTATTCAACCTTTGAAACCCAGCCGGTTCAGCGAGAAAATGGACTCCTGCACGCTTTCCTCATGTCATAAGCTGTCACAGAAGTATTCAGCACAACACCCAACATCAACCTCTGGCTATCATACATGCACGTACACATATATGTACATATTCACACACAGGATTCTTTAAAATCATTTGGTACACCCATGGAGGTCTCTTTCAAAGCTCTCCCCAGAATTCTGTAGCACATTTGGAGTGTCCTTCTTTCTCTGCCATTAATAGTTGGGCCTTTAAGTGTGAGTGCATGCCTAGGGCTCAGAGCCCAGAAAAGGGTCATGGATACACAGGGGGTTGTGAGCTGCCAAGCACAGGTGCTGGGAATGAACTCAGGTCCTCTGCAAGACCAGGCTGCACTCCCAACTGCTGAGCCATCTCACTAATCTCCCCTCCCTTTGAGACCATTCTCATTAGCAGCCTCTCTTTCTCCTTGCTCAGTCTCAGTGCTGGCGTTACAAGCTTGCGCCATATTCAGTTATTTCAACTTTATTCTTTTTTGAGAAAGTTTTACAGAGGGCATTAAGTTTTTGGTCAAATATTTCAATGCCTGAAAGAAAAAAGTGCTGTCAAGATTTTGACAGGGACTGGAGGTTCTAGATTAATTTGAATAGTACTGATATGCTAACAGGGTTACATCATCCATCGACATGAATGTTGGATTTGTTGACGCTCTGGCTGAGACAAGGTCTTGCCATGTGTATGCTGCTGAGGTTGGCCTCAGACAATCCTGATGTAAACTGGGACTACAGGCACATGCCACTCCACCCCCTCTGTTATCATTTAACATGTATAATTCACATAGACAATTCAATCATTTTTACACACTTAGCTCTTAGATTCCCAAAGATGGCCAGCACTCATCAGCATTCACTCCACATTTCTTACATGCCCCCAAAACCTGCATCCCAGGAAACTGTAAAGTACACTCTATCCATGGATATCCTGTATAAAGAGGCTCAAAACCTATGGCCCATAATCTTTCGTGCTGTACCCCTCACAACAATTACTAAATGTTCTACTTTAGGTATACACCACATCTATCAGCTGCAGAGATTTGAGTTTTTGCTTTTAACATGTTATAATGAATATTTGTGCTCAAGTATTTTTGTCTTGGTTCACACATGTAGGAATGGGATTGCTGGGTCATGTGATTACCAAACTGTCTTCCAAACTGGGTGTTCTATTTTATATACCGGGGGCAGGGGGAGAGACTTTAATTCCTCCCCATCCTCAATGGCACTTCAGTATCTGTCTTCTGTAAATAGTAACTAATAGCCATGTTATTGGTATGAAGACATGGATTTTTGATTTAGGTTTTCACTCTCCTGATCCTACATCTTCTTTGGAAAAATGCTTAAATTCTGCCTCAGTTTTAGGTGGGTTGTTTGACTTGTCTTTACATAATCTAAACACAATTCCTTTAGGAGATACGTATTTCTAAGTACTTTTGTACACCTTTAGTACAAAAGTACCTTTAGTACTTTAGTACTTTTTGTACACCTCATTTGTGTACAATAGGCCTTTGTATTTAGAGTAGTTTTAGGAACAGAGCAGAGCTGGGCAAAGTACAGTTACTGTCACACATCACTGCACTCATGCAAGCACGCCCTTCCCACTGTCAATGAGCAGTCCAGAATGGCACACTGCTTAAAACTGACAAACTGACATCAACATCAAAGTTCATAGTTCGTTCATAAAGGAGCACATTCTACATGCTGACAAACTAATGATCAGCTAGCTACACTGCCCTAAGAGTCGTCTGCTGTCTTCTCGACCCTTCCCAAGTCTCTGGCAAGCTCTTTTTACTGTCTCCAGTTGGTTCTCCAGAATGCCACAGCTGGAATCACATGCATTGAGCAGCCTTTTCAGATTGGTTTCACTCAGAAACACAATCTTAAGACTTACCTCTGTATTTCCTCAACTTGATTGTTCAATTACATAAAGCAATAAATAAGAATTCATTGACTGAATGCACCATGGCTTATTTTCTGACCTCCTTTGAGTTATCTTGATTATATCCAAGTTTAGGCAATATGGCTAAAGCTGCTAATATCCATGTACATGTATGGTTATAAACTCCAATTTGTGTGGTAAATTTGCTTGCTTTATTTTTGTAAAAGTTATTACAATTTATAAGAAACAGCTGAAATAATTTTCAAAGGTGACCATGCTTGTTATTTTGCACCCCCACAAGCTACCCACTTCCAGTCATTGCATTTGGTATGCTCACTGGATTGATGTTTGATGATCTTAATGGGGTGTTATAGCACCTTGTGTTCTGACTGTAACTCCCCAAGTGGAACATCTTTTCATAGTCTCCCTTGCTACCTCTTTTTCTTTGGCTTTTGGGGCAGTTTTGTCTCGCACACAGAATCTCATACAGTCCCAGGTTAGTGTCAAATCTGTTACATAGTAGAGGATGACTTTAAGCTCTTGATCCTCTTACCTCTCCTTCCAAGTGCTGGCACTTCAGGAGTATGCGCTGTGCCCAGCATTTTTGACTACCCTTAAACCAGTTTGATTTCTTATTTTAAATGGCCTTTGTACATATTTTTGGTCAGGGTGCTTTGTCGAGCTTTTTTTTTTTGACAACTATTTCCTCCTAGTCTGGTTGTTTTTCCTATCTCTTAGCAGTTCCTTTCATACTGCATGTGTTTTTAAGCTTAATGAAGTCTAGTGTTCAGACATTATTTCCCTAGATAAAACTTTGCTATCATACAAAAAACATACAATTCCAAGGACATTCAGATTTTCTCATATAATCTGAGTTTCCGTAAGTTTTACTTTACATTTATGTATAAAACCCACTAAGTTAATTTCCATCAAGAATGTGAGTTTGCATGTAGATTATTCTGTATGCTAATCTTAAATTCTTTATTGCATTTCCTTCTCTGCTTTGTGAAGAGTGTCAGCGTCCATTCACAGCACAACAAAACAACGCCAACAGAAAATGTGTTTCATGCCTTTTGCACTAACATTTACTCTTCTAATCCTAGTAATCATTTTGTTTTGTTTGTTTGTTTTCTTGAGATATGGTCTCATTTGATTAAGATGGCCTCAAATTTACTGTGGATAGCTGAAGATCACCTGGAACTCCTAATTCTCTATCTTCCACCTACCAAGTGCTGGAATTAGAAGGCACAAGGCCCAGCCTAGATAATTAAAAAAAAAATTCTGATAAAGGGGAGGACCTAAACAACTTTATTATTTGGCATAGATATCCAGATTTCCTTCCACTACAAACAAATATTCTTCCCCCATTAAATGTAAATTGATTGATAGACATTTAAGAATTTTTGACACATTCAAACACACATATACCTAAACCTTATGCTAGTACTACTGTCTTGGTAATTATAGTTTTATTAAGAACAAAGCTAAATACTTTACTACATTTTCTTTCTTTCATTCTTTGTCTGGCTGTGCTAAGAACACAATACAGAGATTGCTAGAGTTCAAGGTAAGCATTCTCCCAGTGAGTAGCATCCACAGCCTAACTTTGTTCTCTGTAAAGTTTGTTCTGACTATCCCAAATTATTTAAAATTTCACATGAATTTCAGATCACTTTGTTAACTGTTGCATGAACATACAACACACACACACACAAAGCCATCTGGATGCTGATGGAGATTGTGCTGATCTGATGATGTACACTTCTGTTCATCTCGATTGTCTCCTCAATGTCTCACATGTAAATGACTGGTTGTACTTTCATAAACTCTTGACAACCTGCTTACATCAGCTACTTAAATATTTGTACTAAACAAACCACCCCAGCAGCCTTTTTTATTTTTCTTTCTCTCTCTTTCCTTTCCTTCCTTACTTATTTTCTTTCTTTCTGGTTTGTAGTTTGCAAGTTTTTTTTTAAGGGGCTGGAGAGATGGCTCAGAGGTTAAGAGCATTGACTGCTCTTTCTGAGGTCCTGAGTTCAATTCCTAGCAACCACATGGTGGTTCACAACCATCTATAAAGAGATCTGGTACCCTCTTGCATCTGCTTTTCATGTTGCTTCTGATTCCCAATCTCCCATGTTCAGTCTTCATGTTTTCTACTGAATCTAATTTACTGCTAATCCCATCAATTGATTTTTATGCTTATTATTTGTATTTTTTTAATTTCAAAGAAATCTGCCTGCCTCTGCTTCCCAAATGCTAGGATTGTGTGCCACGACACTCTGCTCTTGAGTAAGTATAGAAAAACACAGGCAATCCACATTTGCTTAAAGTAATCCAGCAATTACTTTAAGGGATGGTCCTCCTGTGCTCATTCTCACATGTGGCAATTATTAACTCTGTGCTACTCTTTCTTTATAAAACAACTTTAAGTAAATACCTTGTGTTCCAGAAATAAAGCTGATTCAAAGTGATCTAAATTTGCTTATAGTGGGCACCTGTGAAATTGACAGGTTCTCATTAACTTTTTAAAGCATATTTAATAATTGATATTTATGTGTTTGTGTGTGTACATGTGTATGCACATGCATGAGGAAGCTCTCCACCTATTTTTTCTAACTTTTATTTACTTTTATTCTATGTATATGAGTTTTTTGACTGAATATATAAATGCTCACCATGTGCGCAGAAGACAGTTTTGGGAACTGAACCGAGGTTCTTTGGAAGATCAGCTAGTACATCTAACTGCTTACTCCCAATCACTTCAGTCATTCAAACAATATACTTGGGCTACAGGAATGTGACTCTAGTGTAATTTTTTTCCTTCCCTATTCTGCTTAAAACAATAAAAAAAAGTTCTATTCCCTAAGGGAAAAGAAGAAAAGGCAAATTAAGTTCTTTCACTGAGAATGTATTTAATGTTTGTTTTGTTTTTGAATTTAGGGAAGAGCATAAATACAGTCTCCCACAGCCAAACTTACACAGTGGAGCTCAGTCACAGTCTTCGGAAAAACAAGCTCCTGCATTTCACTCAGGTGCCTTATAGACCTTTGGAGATTTTAAGATGTCTCGTCTCATCGTCTATCACGTGGCTACTTCACTGGTTTTACCCCAATAAAGATATATGCACCTGCCCCTATCACACCCGTTCAACACAGCTTCTGGAACCACCAATACTTCTTCATTAATACATCCTGGCATACTCTGCGTACCTACAGAACCAACCGTCCAGTTTCTGACACACCTGATTCTTCTCTCTTATCCATCAAGGCTCAGATGTAATTCATATTTCCTGTGCTACCAGTTTAACTAAGATTATCATTCTCCATCTCCTAGACGGAAAACCTGTTAATAGCCTCCCGCCATTTTTGTCCCCATATAACCTATTTCCTGTGCTATGGACAACAGTGATCCTTTAAAAAAATAAAAATAGGATTATGTCATAGTGTATCTGTAAACCTGCACTTGAGCTTTTGATAATTCCACACTATTTAACGTGGTCTACAAATTCTAATCTAATCTGACTCTGCCTTCACAACCTTAATTACCATTTTATACAGCTATGGGCAAACTGGTTTCTCAATTTTCACAGCTGCCCTTTTTCAGATCACTGACACTTCAGTGACTCCTCTTCCTGAAATAATTTTTCCTGCTTTTTGCTCATTTCATTCTTACATATCTGATTTCACTCTAACTTGACTCTTTCCAGAGGCCCATTCTATCTAATCCAACACCAACCTGTTTATTCTTTTAGATACAAGGACAGTGATTTCGTCATGGAAATAGCCTCAAACACGCTATACTGAACTATATCCAAGTTCAGGCTACCCTTGAACTTATACTGCTCCTATTGGTTTCTTTGTGATTGATTATACAGGCCTGCCTCCCAGCCCAGCAATTAGTAGAATATATTTATGCTTCTGTTACAAAAATGATTCCACACAGACATCACTTCTAAAAACAAGCATCAGAAACAAAAGATGGCTCAACAAGTAAGGGTGCTCCCTGCCGGGCCTGAGGACCTGAGTTCCATTTCCAGGATCTACACGGAAGGAGAAAATCAACTCCTTCAAGTTGTCCTCAGACCTCCACACTTGCAATGAGACATGAGTGAATTTGCCCACCTTTGCATGCATGTGTATACACACACAAATCAATTTTTATGAATAAAACCCTACTATCTAAACCTTATAAAAACATACATACAAGAAAGATGGGCAGTGGTGGCGCATGCCTCTCATTCTATCACTCCGAGGCAGAGGCAGGTGGATCTCTGTGAGTTCGAGGCCAGCCGGGTCTATAGAGCTCGTTCCAGGACAGTCAGAGCTGTTGCAGAAAAACCCTGACTCCAAAAAAAGAAAAACAAAAAAAAAAAAAAACCCCACAAACAAAAACCAAAAACAACGCCCCCCCCCAAAAAAAACAAAAACGAATGAAAACAAAAATCATACTTCCTTTCCCACAGTAGCAAGGCTGGCAGAAAACTGTATAGGCTTTAAAACATTTGACATGACCTACCTGAGACGGTTTCTCTGAAAAGGCAGTGGCCATAAGCAGTAATGAATGGTGATTCCAAGGAGATCGTGTCTCTTATTCACAAGCCCAGGATAGGCAGTCCCTCTGTTCAAACACTAGCTGGCAGCTTTTCTTTCTACGGCTGCCTGATTTCCCTCCTATTTGAGGTCACCTTCCCCCATTGTTTCAACACTCACTCTCATGTTTACCTTTGGAAGCCTCTCTGAAAAGTTTAACAGCAGAAAAAGACCTGCTCACACTCCTACAAGTTAAAGAGATCTGGAGCCCAGACAGCTATTCTGGCTCTCTCTTCTACCTTAGCTTAACATTTAGGCAAGAGAATGGAATGAACATATCAAGTAGGCCTGTCTATAGCAACTTTTTTATTCCTTCATGAGAAATTACATTTTTTAGTCAGATAATTCTATTTTTTGATGCTGACAGTATTCATATATCACTTAAAATTACTCCTCTGGTTGTGACTATTTCCAAGAATTTTCAAATTGTGTATAATTTTATACAACAAATCTTATGAAATAAGTAAGTTTAAGAAAACATGTAATACCATGCAATCAAAGCAAACTATCAGCAGAAAGATGCTCACCAGAAATCGTTACCTTTATGGCTGTGCGTGCATTTTCACTTTCCGTCCACAGGTCCTGTTCATAGTAATACAAGCCATCGTTAATCACTTCACCAAGTTCTGATGTAATGTTTGCTTATGATGTATGGGTGCCTGTTCGATCGCCTCCATGGTGCTTTCTCATATAATGTGGTGTCTGAGTCACAATCAAAATCTTGTTTAAATCTTGGTAATCAATTTCAAAATCTGAGTCATCATCAGACCAATCATTGACAGTCATTTTCCTTCTTTCTGTATGTTCCATCTCTTCATCAAACAAAAAGTCATGTTCGTCTTGTTCTGGGTCTGGAAAGGTTAGTTGATTTGATGTCTCTTCAAGTATAGATATTGATTCCTAAAGAAACAAGGTAGCTTGATATATATGTATATATATATCAGATATGCATGAATATCAGATATATATGTATGCACATATAATACATATATGTACGTACATATGTACTTTGTAAAAACCTTTTTTCTTTTAGGACAAATGTTGTATACAAGTAGGCAAATTCTAATAGAAAGCTAAGCAGTATTGTTTTGGATTAACTGGAGAAAACACGAGGTTGAGTAAAAGAATTGATGCAGACTCCCTGGAGTAGTCCCTAGATCATCTACAACATAGCACTCTTGAAGGACACAACTTCAATTTTTACAAAACCTTGGGGGGGGAAAATCCATGTATGATAAACAGAAAACTCATTATACTCAACCAAGGCACACATTTCATTGGGGTTTGTAAACTTACCTTTAATGTGACTGGGGATGGAGGATGCCTCTCTTTCACGTCTACCCATGGTTCTGAGTCCAGGTCAGGCAGGCTGGCAGACAAACCTCTCGACATCACTCGGAGAGTACTTGTTTCAGTATTGTTCTTTGGGCTCAGTGGACTTCCAATTCTTGGAGAGTTTGTGGCAGACTCTAAAATTTTAAATCAGTTCTGCAATTAAAATATTGGTTCCTCTTTCCTATAAACTCAATTTCATCTTGCCTTAATTTGGATTTTCCTGCACAAAAACATAATAACCAATTTCAAAACCTTCCTATGATTTTCAAATATAAAAGGCTTGCAAGATCTACTCCAAATATTCAAAAGGAAAATCATCGAATGAAAGAATGTTACCAACACTTATACAGAACGTCGCATTTGTTATAGCTTCAAGAGTCGCCAATTAAAAGCCTGCACATTCAACTACAGAATTGTCAGCTGCTAGTAAGCCACAGGTAGTCTAAATACACATATTTCCTGACAGTAGCCAGTATTCCTATGTCTACATTTCCTGAATTAAAGACAGTGTGTTCATTTACTTCATGCCTCATGTTAAACACTGCAACACACATGCCACCACAGTAATGCACACAAATCCACAATAACATTTCAAAGATTCAGAATTTAAAAGACCTTTTTGGGGGGTTGAAAAATGGTTCCATTGGTAAGAGTTGCTCTTTTCAGGTCTCAGTATCTACATGACACCTCACAACAAACTGTAATTCCAGTTTTAGGGTTTAGGGTGCCTGACTCCCTCTTCTGACCTCCACAAGCACCAGATATACACATGGCATACATGCATGCATACATGCAAGCAAATAAAAACAGTAAAATCTTTCTTTACCTTACTTTGTCAGTTATTTTTAATCAAAATAAATATAAACTCTATTGAATCTAAATTGTTTCCTCTAAAATGTTTTTCAAAAGTTTAAAAACTACTTAAGTGCCTTTTTTTTTTTTCAAGACAGAGTTTTCACTTTGAGCCTGACTTAGAACTTGCACACTATAGACCAGGCTGGGCTCAAAGTCAGAGATCCGCCTGTCTCTGCCTCCCAAGTGCTGGGATTAAAGGCACGTACTACCACAGCTATTTAAGTTACAATTTCATTCCTAGGTCAGAAGAAAACCTGGAATATCTTAATAGAGGGAGCCATTATGGGATTAAGCCTGGGGCTACAAAAATTTCCAGGAATTCAAAGGATAATACGCCCCCCCACCCCCAATTAAGACTCCTAGCAATAGTGGAGAGGGTGCCTAAACTGCCCTTCCCCTGTAATCAGCTAAACAAATACCCTAACTGTCATAGAACCTACATCCAGTAACTGATGGAAGCAGATACTGTGATCCACAGCCAAGCACTGGACTGAGCTCCTGGCTTCAGATGAAGACAGGGAAGAGGCATCATATGAGTAAAGATCATGATGGGGAAAATCAGAGAAGGCTGGCCTCAACAGGTAGCTCACGGACTCTGAACTGACTGCTGGGGAAATGGCATGGAACAGAATTAGGTCTTCTGAATGTGACAGTTATGTGCCTTGATCTGTTGGGGGAGAGATGCTTGGCAATGGACCCAGGACTTATTTATCCCGGGTATCTGAACTGGCTTCTTGGAGCCCATTAACTATGGTGGGATACCTTGCTCAGCCTTGATATGGGGTGCTTAGTCCTAACTCAACTTGGTATTCCAGACTTTGCTGACTCCCCAAGGGAGGCTTTACTCCCTCTGAGGAGTGGATAGGGGCAGGGGGAGATGGAGGGACAAGAGAAGGGGAGGAAGGGGAACTGGAGCTAGTTTGTAAAATTAAAATAATTTTAAATAAAAAGATTTTTAAAAAAACTTTAAGGGTGAATGTTATATGAAAGCTGAAACGGATGAACAGTGAGCCTTTTACTTACTAAAGGCACAATGCAGGAATACGTGCGATGAGGGTTACAACATTTATTTCCATAAGCATGCTAAATTGGATTTGGTATCCTCCCCCTATGACACACGGATGCAATAATCATCAAATCGCTGTTATTTTTAAAGAAGCAATTTGATTTAGAATAGAAGTCTCCAGAATATCCCAACCAATACAGTAGGCATGGGCATGCAAGCACACAGATAAAGGGAGGCCTTTGCATTTGATACCCAAAACCACAAAAAAAGTTTGTTCAATATAATAAACTCTAGTTATAAGGAGCCAAGAACTGGAAATGGGGCTAATATGCTAAATGAGCAAAGATTTATATTAACCATGTTAATAATAATAATGTCACTATATTAAATAAAAATATCTATGACAATATTACTGAAATTAAATTAAACTGCAAAGTTGGTGTTTTTGTTCTGTTTCATTTTTAGACAGTCTCACTGTGTAGCCCTGCTGGCCTAGAACTTTTACTAAGTAGACCTGGAACTCATAGTCATCGGCTTCCCTCTGCTTGTCTTAGGACTGTGAAGGTGTATGTCAACAACCTGACAAATAATTTCAAGGCTACTAAAAACTTTGAATTTATATGTAGGATTTATATATCCTTCCTGGGACATTGTTGCTCTATAACATTCTCCATAAACAGCTCATTTATCACCAATTCACCAATAAAACCAGTACAAATGAAACAAAGAGGTTATACTCTTTCACACTGATAAGAGAGTATAGGAGAACTGTTATTCTAATACTAGGAAATATTTACACAATGACCGAAGTTTTAAAAGAACACAAAGAACCACTATCTGTTAACTACGGGGATGATTTAGTTCCTTATACAACTATCACTGAACTGCATATATAGCTAAGGTGTAAATGTCAGAACAGTACTGGAACCATACATAGTAGGAAAATCAAAATTGTGGACTTTTAATGTTTATTTTTATTTGGGTATGGGTACCACCTGTGTGTGGGTACCCGACAAGACCAGAAGACAGTGCTGGATGCCCTGGAGCTAGAGTAATAAGAAGCTGTGAGCTGTACTACATGAGTCTTCTGGCCGCCTACTCCAGCCCCAGTAGTTTGAATACACAAGGTTAGTCTTCTTATACTCACCTCAGGGTTTATTATACAATCACATCTTCATGTCTCCTAGGCTTGAATTATGAGTGTACCATGGAGTGTTCTAGCATAGTAAACACTATGTACTGAGAAATGCAATGATAGTAAAATATTTGCCAAAGGAAAAGTTAGTACTATTAGAATGAAAGCTTCAAGTTGTTCACTTTATGCTTAAATTTACACTGAAGCCCTGTCGTGTTTTCTGGAACCTTAATTTTTTTATAATTAAAATATTTCAGAGTACCTATTTTTAAAAAGCTAAAATCAAAAATTTGAGTAAGCTTTGGAGTTTCTGACATTACTTTACATAGATAAAAGTGGTTTAGACACATACCTTGGCTACAACTGGTGAAACTACAGACAATTTACCTTTGCTGATTTTTGTATTAAATGAAAAATATCAGCCTGGCTCTCCAAAGACAAACGTATGTTTTGATCTAGTGTGTTTTTTTTTCCTACTGTGGGACGACTGCACTTCTGAGTAATGAGGAATTAAGAACCTCAACAAAAGTTTTCAGGAAAAGCCCCCCAGCCTATTCAGTAGCCATTAGGCCCTCAAAGGTCACAAGCTGACAGTACACCGCACCCACAGCAAACCCTGCATTCCAGAAGTCATCTTACCAGTCTCATAATCAACCTTTTGTGGTGATTAAGATCTTCTGCTCAGTGGCAATGCCAACCCATGTTACACAATTCAACCTCCAAAGAGGAAAAAGTAGATATTTAAATTTCTGTGATGAAAAGGATCAATTATGTTAATATTTTACCATACAAATGGCACAGAAAATATAATCAAAAGTTATCAAGATACTATAATTTGGAATTAAGGGGCATTAGATAAAAGCTTCACTCGACCTTTACTCCACCTAGTTACATAAGGCGATCTATACACCCTACCTTATTTCTTCTCCTGCACATAGTGACAGACTACTTCTTCAAGCAGCCTACAAGTAGACTAACGAGGTCATAACGTGACAATTCAGAGGAAATGGTGGTGGACAGAATTACTCCTATGAACTAATGTGGGTCAGCATGTTTCTATCAACATCCCATATTCCCTTATTTACCATCTATCAGCTCTCTGTATAATCTAAGGAATCTGATATTAATGTGACATCTATATTGACTTATTTGTATGAATATGAAAACATGTCAAAAAGTAAAATGTACCAAACATTTTTTATTCTTGCAATTTTATTAATAATACACAAATGGTTAATGGAAAGGTAACTTGACTGACCACCTTAGCTATCTTGTGGAAAAAATACTTTGTATAATGCCAACATTCCCAATAATTGTTCATAAGGTAGTTAAAATATCATCTTAAACCCCAAGATTACAGCTATCTTGTGGAAGAAGTAGTTTCTATATTATACAACTTCCCAACTAATTGTTCATAGGACCCCAAGTTTACACAACAAATCTTTCATAGTTATTTGTTAAATCATTAAGTATAGAGATCTAAATTTCACTTTTCTTTAAAAACATACCCTAGTTATTGCAGAGAGAAAAAAATTGCAGAGAGTATAAAAGATCTGAACAGAGATATAACTTTGGGGCACAAAACATCTGAAACTTTCAGATTGTACAGAAATTAGTTCTTTGTAACAATGAGTAATAAATTCTATGCACTTTGTGCAATTATAATTAAAATATCTTTATATTAGAATTAAGTCATATGGTGTTTTAAAGGAAAAAAGGGATTATTTTGATTTGACCATTACTCTTCACTGATAGGCAGTGTATTAGCTACCTTTTTATCACTGCAACAAAACATCTGACAAGAAGCAACTTAAGGGAAGAAGGATTTATTTTGGCTCACAGTTTGAGGGGTTGAGTCCATGATGGCAGGGAAGACATGGTGATTGATGGGAACATGAGGTGGCTGGTCACACTGCGTCTACAGTCAGGAAGCACAGAGAGATGAATGCTGGTACTCAGGCTAAGCATCCAGCCCATGTTTAGGATGGCTCTTCCCTCTTCAGTTAAACCTCTCTGGAAATGCCTTCACAGACATATCCAGTCAGGCTGTCAATGAAGGTTAATCACCACAAGTACATTCCTTTGTCACCTTGAATCTCAAACAAAACACTTTTAAACCATTACATTTAATCTCTGATCCCCATATGCTCATAAAGCAAAATGAATTCAGTCTCACTTCAAAAGTCTCAATAGTCTTTAGCTGTCCCAACAGTGTTCAAAAGTCCAACGTCTCTTCTGAGATGCAAGGCAAACTCTTAATTGTGAGTCTCTATAATTTCAGAAAACAAGTTACATAGTTCCAATGTACAATGGCACAGAGTAAACATCCCCATTCCATTGGAAAGGAATGGGGTATAGCAAAGGAAGATTGGACCAAAGCAAGACCCAAGTCTAGCAGGCAAACACTAAACGTTATAGCTCTATGCCCATCATTTGGGGCCTGTGATACTATCATCTGGGTTCCAGTGACCACGGGCAGCTCCACTCCTTCAACTTTGTCACTTGAAGCATAAACAGCGTCTCTCATGGGATGACTCTACTCTAGTTTTCCTTGGCAGATGTTCCACAATTCTGGAGTTTCCAATAGCTAGGAAGTCTGCTTTGTAACTTAACCCTCACAGCTTCGAACAACGGTGTCTCAGAATCTCTTTAGCCACACAGTGGGCTTCCGGTGTAAATCTCCACGACCCTGTATCTTACATTTTAAATGCATACTAAACTAGCATGGAGTGGATGAAGCATTCAAGTGCTACTGGCAGATTGGGGAGTTATCTGCACCCCTCCTAACACAGCTGTAAGTGGTCTTTGTACAACTTTGTTACCAAACCAGGTGAACATTTCGTTTCGGAGTTTACATAGCAAGGAACCCCATCAGCTCTTCTTTCAAATCAATGTCCATTTCCACAACTTAGAAACTTCCAGGTTTTACCCACACTGGTGCAGTCTTAGTGAAGACTGTAAGATACCTCACTTTGGACTAACAATTAAGCTTTGTGTACACCCGCTTGATGGCAACTTCAGATGACATACCCCCTACCTATTTCCCCAACTGCACATTTCCCAAACTTTCTGCTTTCTCCTGTTATAGATCTCAAAAGGGCAGTGATGCTATCTTAAAACTGCCTTTGCCAAACAAATTGCAAATCACTCTATGACATTTTCAGGAATGGACATTCTTCATCAGAAGAAAACACAAATAGCCTTTGACTCAGCTTCCCCCAAAGTCCTTGCCCCTCGCTGAAAACTCCTTAGCACAATGTTTACTTTCCACCTTTTCATTGACACACTGGTCTCCCACAAGCCCAGAATGGCCCACTGAGCTCTACTTACAGTGTTCTAAGGGTTCTCTTGCCTACAGTTTAGGAGTCTTTCATATCCCTTCTAAAAGCCAGTTTCAAATGCCTACAAACCACATGGTCAGGATTTTCAAGTGACAGTTCTACTCCTCGGTACCAACCTTCTTTATTAGTTACTTATCTCATTGCTGTGACCAAATTCCTGACAAAAAGGATTTATTCTGACTTATGATGAGATGCATAGGCAGGCAGTGCTTTCATATCAATGTATGAAATACAGTTTTGAGACCAGCCACATGGCTCAGAAAGTAAAGGCACTTGCTGTGCAAATCTGACCACCTGAATTTAATGCCTGAATCCCACAGTGGAAATAAAGAACTCTCAAAAGGTGTCCTCTTACCTCCACACACACACACACACCATGGCACACATGTGCCCACACTCATATCATATACACACATATCATGTATACACAATAGTAATAAATAAAGCAATAAGAAAAGCCCTTAAATAACAATCTTAAAGCATAAAATGCCCTCATTTATTTAACTTAAATTTTTTACCCCTTAAGTATTCACGTTAATACATCTTATAGTACATGTGAAATATGACAACATGTGAGTTATGCAAAGTATACTATATTAAAGAGCAAGTCAAATAGCAAAGGACCTAACAATTTTGGAAATGCTACTCAATCCTCTCTTTTTCTGCTTTATTGATCTGGGCAAAGTAATAAATGCCTGGAAACAAAAGATAGAATTTGCAGTATTTCCCCAATGATAACAATGAACTTTCCCACCATGAATGAAGTAGCCCGTGCAGCCTAAGCTAATGACATAGAAAGGAGAAGCTCCTACAGTAACGACAGCAGTCCTCTGGTCTGTCATCATTATCGTAAAGGTGGTTATCTCCACTGCAGGCTGGCCCAACCTTCTCCACAAGGGGGTGGGCGTGGACATTCTTGCACAGAAGACAGTATGGTCACTCTCGCTTCTGCAGCACGATTTGCTCTCATATTTACATGGTATTTCAGGGAGTCACTTACTCCACTGTACATTCCGATCATATGACATCCAAGAGCATCAGTAGATCATCACCCTGACTGAAAAAAGGTTAAGCATACATATTTTTCCCAAGAGCAATTATCTTAAAATGAACCAGGCCAAAAAAAAAGAAAGAAAGAAAGAAAGAAAGAAAGAAAGAAAGAAAGAAAGAAAAAAGGAAAAAAAAAAGGCTTAACACGAATGTAGTTTTTGGAAACTCAAAAGAACCAGGTTAAAGAAAAATCCCAATTCTATTTTAGAATATGGGTTATTTTCTATTTTCAAGACAAGATTAAAGTACATTACTGACAAAAGTAAAGGAAGGCTAGCCCACTCTTGATCACAAATTTTGGCTCTTTTGGTTTTACATGGAGAAAAGTGGCACTATATATAGTCATTTAGTAGAATTAAAAGAAGATAGAAAAAAAGCCCAAAAGATAACACAGACAAAATCTATGATCAAGAAATATCAATAGAAAAAAAAAGAAATATCAATAGAACTTTACCTATGTTCTGAATAATTACAGTCTAGCTGGGAGATAACATAAGTAGAATTGGGAGGACCAGCAGTCATTTGCTTAGCTTTAGTTTCCCCATGAAAGCTCAATAAACTACAAATAGATAGGCAAACTCAAGCAGCCCACTGTTACACTGTTTGCACTAGAAGAAAAGCAGTTACCTGTATGGGAGCCAAAGGCCTGCCCTGGTATGAACTCCGGACAATCAATCAACTGAGAAAAGTCTGTTTGTGGCACATTTCGTGGAGGAGGGCCTGGGATTGGCCATTTTTCTGGTTCTATCTTTTTTCTCATTTTCTCATCCACAATTTCTACTTCTGTGCTATCCTTCAGTGCCTGAAATAGACAATTTAAGCTGTTAAAGTGGCATTCAGAAGGTTTTAGTTATATGCCTTATACTTCTAAACTGAAAATTAAAAAGTTTCAAGTTAGTAGACTGTAATACAGTTAATGACTTTAAAAATAACCATGAATTGTGACAGGAATAATGCAGACGGATTGTAACGAATGCAGACAGCTTTAATGGGGAAATAGACTTACAGAACCACCGTTCCTGCGGAGACCAGGAAAGCAGAAGCAGCGTCTGGGAGCGCGCTCGCCAAATTTATAGGCAAATATTAGCCAGAGGCGAACACGCCCCCTAAGGGGCGGGACTTATCCCTACATCTCCCCTTTTTGTCTAAATAAGACAGAACTAAACCAAATACAACTATATACAATAATAACAAATAATAAATATAACAAACAATATTGAGAATCAAAAGTTTTGCTAAACATTCTATCTCAAGGAGTCTAAATAATGTAGAGAGTAACTACAATTATATAATCTTCAACTCCATCAAAGATCTGAGAAGGGAATAAATATTACTTAACAAACGAGATATATCCAAAATGTGCAACAATTGACAGAGACAACTGACTACCTGAGCAATCATCCAAAAATAAAGAAAGAAAGCTGGGCAGTGGTGGCACACGCCTTTAATTCCAGCACTTGGGAGGCAGAGACAGGAGAGTCTCTGTTGAGTTCAAGGCCAGCATGGTTTACAAGAGCTAGTTCCAGGACAGGCTCCAAAGCTACAGAAAAACTGTCTTGAAAAACAAAAACAAACAAAAAAGAAAGTAAGTAAATAAATAAATAAAAATAAAACTCAGGAAGTGGGGATAGGGGCTAAACAGTGTAGATGAAGTTCTCCTAGTCATTCTAGGCTACATAGTGTGCTTGAGGCTAGGCTGGGCTATATGAAACCCTGTGCTGCCCAAATGCAGCTGTCAAAAAAAGTAAGTGAACAAAGAAGGCTTAAGACGTAGCTCACTTGATAGAGTACTTCCTAAAACGACAGATGTCACCATGTCTGGTGACTCATGCTTATAATTCCAGCACTCAGGAGGTAGGGGCAAGAGGATGAGGCGTTGAAAGAGTATTCAAAGTTACATATTCTGATATGAGCTCAAGACAAGACCCCACCTAAAGAGGAATGTACAAAAAAGAAGTCTCACAGACTGTCAAGAAAATAGGTGACTAGTCCTGGAGAGATGGCTAGGGGGTTAAAAGTACTGGCTGCTCTTCCAGAGGAATTGGGCTGGATTCCTAGTACCCGCATGGTAGCTCAAAACTGTCTGTAACTCCAGTTCCAGGAGATATAACACCTTCACACCAATGTACATAAAATAAAATTTAAATAAAACAAAAGAAAACAAGTGATTGATTATTGGTCAAAGATGAGACAAAAACTGTTTGTTACTGATCCTGTGTAGAAAACAACCTGTGGTTTTCACATATAAGGCTTTACATACTGTCCTTAGCAAATCAACAGGTGGAAATCAAATTTATTCACAATTGATGCCTTCTTAAAAAAAAAAGGTACAGAGTACATATACACCAAGGGCAGGGTCAGGCATGATGATTCATGCCCATAATCTCAGCACTAAGGAGGCTGAGTAGGAGGATTATTTATTACTTTATGTCAAAGAAACAAGCAAACAAACTAAGTATATGCAAACAGTTCAAGTAAAGATCTAAAACTGGCTGGGTGGTGGTGGTGTACGCCTTTAATCCAGCACTTGGAAGGCAGACGCTTTGAGGCCAGCCTGGTCTACAAGAGTTCCAGGACAAGCTCCAAAGACAGAAATCCTGTCTCGGAAAAAAAAAACAGAAAGAAAGAAAGAAAGAAAGAAAGAAAGAAAGAAAGAAAGAAAGAAAGAAAGAAAGAAAGAAAGAAAGAAAGAAAGAAA
>JABTXL010012463.1:13352169-13424645 GCA_025134845.1 Neodon shergylaensis
CACACACACACACACACACACACACACACACACACACACACACACACGCGAGCGCGCGTGCGCATACAAAAAACTAGCATAATACAGGGTAATATGAAAAAAATGAGAAAATTTGCTAACTTTTTTCAAAGAACATCTAATTTAACAGAAAAAAAAATCTCATATCATACATCTAGGGTTTCCTCGACCCCGGCCTCTTCCGCGGCCCCGGCCTCTTCCGCGGCCTCTTGCAGAACCTCGGATGGTGCCACCCTCACTTCTCACACTCGATACTTCATCTTGATCATCTCTCTTTTCTCTATCCCGTCTCCAACCTTAAAATAAGATAGTTTTTTAACATTTAAATTTGCAATAAAATAATACGATCATCTCTATGAAAACATAGTAATTACCTTCCACCATTTTTTTCCTCTTTGGATTTTATAGTATTTTTTATTTATTCTTTGATAATTTCATGTGTTTACAATGTATTTTGATTGTAGTCATCCTCTACTTACCTCTTTGGGATTTTTTTTTCCACACAAGGCCTCACTATGTAGCTGGGACCGGCATTGAATTCATAGATTTGCCTACCAAGGAATGGGGATTAAAGCTGTTAACCACCAGGCCTGGCTTCCCATGGTGGGTTCTCAGATAGTGTCTGACTATTCATTCAGTCCAGGCTGGCCTTGAACTCTAAGATCTTCCTGACTATGACTTCTATGAAACAGAGATTATCAGGCAGGGTTTCTCTGTATATCTGGAGCCTGTCCTGGAACTTGTAGACAAGGCTGGTCTCGAACTCACAGAGATCCACCTATCTCTACCTCCTGAATGCTGGGATTAAAGGTGTGCCTGCCTTAAAGATTCTGTAGTAAGTAAATGAAACATTATAAAGACAAAGAGGTCCTCTGCTAAGAATGCACTGATATGTACATGTTCAGTGCTCCAAGGCTATTGAATTTACATGTAAAACTCCTCCTGTAAGAAATGCTACATTTAAGTAAAAAGCTTTTGTTTTAAACAAGAGAAACTGAAAGCACACACACACAAATCCAGATAAGACACATAAAGAACAAGAGGAACTAGATCCATAATACACATTCTATGTGTCCTGTCCATATCTGGCCCCCTCTGCCTCATTTTCCCTATATTTTTTTTTGTCTGTTTGTTTGTTTCTTTTGAGACAGGGTTTCCCTGTGTAGCTCTGGCTGTTCTGGATACTGCTCTGTGGTCTCTGCCTCCCAAGTGCTGGGATTAAAGGTGTACACCACCACTGCCCAGCCCATTGTCTCATATGTACCACAAAATTAGAAAATAGCTAAAAGGCCAAACAAGAATATACAAGTAACCAATGAACATAAAAAATGATGCTCCATCTGATTGGCCCTGAGGAATGAGCCACCTATCTAGAATGACAGGCATTCTAAAGTCCTACAATAGCAAGTTTTTTTTTTTTGGTAATATAGAGCATTAACAGTGCTAGCTTAGCATTCTACAACCAAGGCACATCATAAGCCCAAAAACGCTGACCAAAACAGAAGATAGTACGTTGTGTACTATTAGTGAGAGTGAAAACATCAACTTTAAATTGGAATAATCCAATTAAATTATAAAAACAACCAAATTATAGATAAGGTTTTTCAACTGGTGAAAAGAGGGTTAAATGGAGTTACAGTGTGTGCTATTTAGATGTTTTACATCCCCCGTCACTTTCACTATTAGACATCAGCCGTCAGTAAAGACATCCAACATTGTCTCCCCCATTGAGAGCAAACTGCCCTAGACCCTATAACTTCATCCTCAGTGCCAATTTAAAATTCCTTGTAACTTATGTGGATATGGATGTCTACCACATCTGAAGAGCCCACAGAAGTTAGAAGGGCCCCCCTGGGTCCCTTGGAACTGGCATATTACAGGGGGTTGTGTGCTGCTGCTACCATGTGGGTGCTGTAACCTTCATTGACCTTATACAAGAGCACTGAGCGTTTTTAACCCCTGAGCAATCTCTCTAAATATTCTTGCTAAAAATGGTTGCACATACCTACAACCCCAGTTATTGGTATGGTGAGGTAGGGGAATTCTGAGTTCAAGACCAATCTGGGCAACAATACCCAGTAAGATCTCATCTAAGATAGATATTTCTTTCTTAATCCAAAGTAGGCCTTATTTTACAACACACCATAATAAACTCACAAAAAGTTTAATATTTAAACATTTTATAGAGTATTTGATGACAGCCATTGTTTGTGGTACACTTCTATTAAAGCATTTGGGAAACAGGCAGGTTGATCTCTGGTCTATATAGAGAGACCCTGGACCCGCAAAAAAGTATCGAAGATTCCTACTATTTTTAAGTTCAAATCCAATCATAAAAAAATTACAAAATCCAAACTAAAGAACAGCTGCTTAAAATAATATTATTTTGCCGGAAACAGTGATGCATATCTTTATCCCAGGACTCAGAGGCAGGCCAATCTCTGAGTTCAAAGTAAACCTGGTCTACAAAGAATTCCAGGATAGCAATAATAATACTATTATCTTATTAAAAAGATCAATGTCAGGAAAAACAAGGCAAAAGAACTGTTAAAACAAGGATGGAGACTAAAGAGAAAGACAACTAAAGCAAAGTGTAATACCAAACCAAAAAGGGAGACATAGGACTACAAGCCCAGAGTGATGACATCTTTCTGTCATCTTAGCATGTAGGAGGAGGCTGAGGCAGGAATATCACAAGTCTGAGGTCAGGCACATAAAAAGTGCCCAGCTAGTCCCATAGTGAGATCCTGTCTCAATATAAAATAAGATATAGAATTAAAATGAAACCAAAATTGGACAAAAAGTTATTGACAGTTACACTGCTAAAATTCAGCTTTGTTAAGTGCCATAATTACATTAAGATATGCAGGGTTAGAGATGTGTCTGCAGTTTACTCTATACAGCTCCAATGATAAGCCCTAAAACTATGTTCATTCGAATATCATGGCACTCTTGAAACGACACTTACTTCGTGTATCACTTTTCCTATTACTGTGAGCTGGCTTATTTGCTTCAGGTTGACATCTTGAGCTGTTCCGGGACCCAGGTCTTTCCTGGCTGTCTGGTCTCACATCATCTAAGTGTAGTGGTACCCATTTGTGCTTATTAGCTTGAAGAAACAAAACAAAATAATTTCATGACAATGTACAATTTTTATTAAAGCTCTGCAATTTTGAAAGCACTCTAAATTTTAATTAAAGATTCAATTGTCTTTAAATGGATTATCTGTAGACTACCAAAACCTTTTTCATTCTTATAGACTGATTCTTGATAAGTTTGTGTAGATACTTCAAGTAAAATAATAGCAAGTGAAAAGCCAGTAATTAAAAACAAATCAAATAAACAAATATGTAAGGGTCTCGGAAGGTAAGTTAGTAAAACACTTGCTGGTCAAGCACCAGGACCTGAGTTTTACCCCCAGCACCCACCTCAGATCAAGGCCTATGCCACTAACACTCAGGGATGGGGAGGGTGAGACAGGAAGATCTCTGGGGCTTGCTGGTCAGCAAGTTTCAGGTTCAGTAAGAGAACCCATCTCACACAAGACAGAGAGCACTGGCCTCCATACACATATGCACCCACATCCACATATACACAAACACACAAAAACCATAAACAAAACCTTTGGTTTTAGAACACTGTCTGAAGCAACCATTTGTTCAGTCTTACTACTAAGTGGTTTCTCAAAGTTTGCGAGGAATAAGATGCTATTCTCTGACACTATATTTTTACAGTTATTATATTACAGCTGTTACAGATACAATGAAGATGAGAGAATATGAGCAAAGTGGATCTTGCATCTGAGAAGCTGAGGCAGAAGGAGGATTAAGTTCCAATCTATCCTGAGATACATGCCAAAAATCTAAAGAAAAACCAAAGTGGTTGTGAAGTTAATTCCTTTTCCCTAGGACAGGGTCTCATTATGTAGTTCTGGCTGTCCTGGAACTCTCTCAGTAGACCATGGTAACCTTGAACTCAGGTCCACCTGCCTCTAACTCCAAGTGCTGAGATTAAAGGCATGCGCCTCTACTGCACAGCACTGCTGTTAATTTCAATTGTCAACATGAAGGGATTTGGAATCACCAAGGGAAAGAGACTCTGGGCTTCTCTATAAGGGATTTTTCTCGATTCTGTTAATCAAGGTGTGCCTCAATTAACAGAGGCCAGCATGATTTTATGGGCTAGAGCATGGGAGGAAGCAGAGCAAAAGTTTCATGGCCTACTGCTTCATGACTGTGGTGAAATATAGACAGCTGCCTCAAGATCTTGTCTCCACCATGAAAGAAAATATCCTTTAATCATTATCCTAAATAAATCATAGCATCAGGAAAACAGAAAGACCCTATCTGCATAAAAAGACAGAAGACGGGCATAGGTAGAAAGAGGAGAGGGCAGGAAAGGAGGAAGAGAAAAGAGATACAATCAATTGGCTTCTGTTGGGACTGGCAATATAAAAATTGTTTTGGCTGCCAGGCATGGTGGTGTAATTCTTTATTCCCAGCATTTAGGATGCAAAGGTAGAGGGAATCTCAGAGTTTAAGTCCAGCCTGGGCTACATAATGAGTCCTATGATGACCAGTGTTAGATAGACCTATTCTGAAAAGAGAAAAAAATTGTTACACTATAGTAAATTTCTGAAAATCTTTTTTTTTTTTACTGATTCCATCACTAAGGTATCAAAATGCTTAGCATTTGGCCCAATGTCTATTTTTCTACCAAATTAAAAAATATGTAGGACAAAGAAAAGATGACCAAAGTACTGACAGGAAAAAGAATATTATGACTGGCAAGATGTCAAGAAGATAAAGGCACCTACCAAAAAGCCTGATGTGGAAGATTTGTTTACGAGATGCCTAACTACTGGCCATTTAGCTCAATTAAACCAACTGAGGTGCCTTGGCAAAGACACATCTTCACAGTGTAAACAAATATGTGCGACTTCTCAGGACAGAGAGAGCTCTGGGAAGAAAGGTAGAGTCTGGAAGACACGGAAGATAGGATAGGCAGTAAGCAACAGAATGTAGACTAAAATAAAGAGCTAGTGAGACAAGCTAAGGCTGAGCTTTAATAATTAATAATTAGTCTCTATATCGTTATTTGTGAGATGTCGGCACAAAGGAAAGTCTAATTACAGCCCGACTGAGTTTGAGCCTTAAAACTCACATAGAAGGAGAAAACTGACTCCTGCTAGTTGCCTTCAACCTCTACATGCATGCTGTGGATGCACAGACTCAGGTCTGTGATGATGGTGCATGCCTTTGATCCTTGTAGAGGCAGACGTAGGCAGACTTCTGAGTTAGAGGCCAGTCTAATCTATGAATCAAGTTCTAGGATAGCCAGGGCTACACAGAGAAACCCTGTCTCCAAAAACAAACCAACCAAACAAAACCTTAGATAGTATAGAAAGTCTGCATCATGCTATGTACCTTTCCATCCTTGTCTGCTTTATCTTTTTGGTTTTTCAAGACAGGGTCTTGATGTATAAGCTTGGTCAACTTAGTACTCACTAAATAACACAGGTTGGCCTCAAACTTGCGTTTTGCTTCCTGTCTCTGGTTCCCAAGTTCTTTATGTATGCGTGTATGCATGCACATGTGTCATAGCTGCATGTTGTACACGGAGATCAGAGAACAACCTTTGGAGTCATCCCCAGGGAAACCATTCATCCATCTCCTTTGAGACTAAGTTCTTCACTGACTTTCAGCTCATTAATTATGCTGGACTTGATGGCCGGTAATCCCTGCAGAACCTCCTGACCCCAACTCACAAGTTCTCCCCTTGTGCCCCATTTTACACCTGGGTTCTGGAATCAAATTCATATCTTCATGGGTGGATGTCAAATACTTTCTGGCATGAGCTAACTTCTCAGTCACATAACCCTTCTTTAAAATAACAAAAAACAAACTAGGCACGGTGGTGTATGCCTTAAATCCCCTAACTAAAGAGGCAGTGACAGTAAGTTTCAGGCCAGTCAGAATTATGCAGAGAGACCGTGTATCAAAAATAAATAAATGAATAAAGTAAAAAACATACAAACAAATAACAACAAAAACCCAGCATGTGCTCGATTTTATGTGCTGGCTTTGAATTAAAAAAAAAAAAGAACTACTCTGGTTGGTTGGTGGTGACGCATGCCTTTAATCACAGCACTCAGAAGGCAGAGGCAGCCAGATCTTTGTTTTCCCTAGGTCAGCCTGGTCTACATACAGAGCTAATTCCAGGACAATCAGGGCTACACAGAAAAACCCTGTCTTGAAAAACTAACAAAAAAAACCAAAACTGCTTTCAAGCCTTTCGACCATTGTTAAATAGCTCAGACTTACATGGTAGGAGAGACAATTCTGGCAAACTATTTTTTCCCTCCACATGTATGCTGTGGCATGTGCATGCCCCATAAGTAAAATATTAAGTTTGTCAATATTATCTTCATAAAAAAGAAACACACGTACAAGCTAGAGAGAAGGCTCAGCGGTTAAGAACTCTGACTGTTCTTCAAGAGGACCCGGGGTTCAATTCCCAGCAACCACATGGCAGCTTACAACATTATGAAAATCCAGTTCTAGGGGAACTGACACCTTCACACTGATTCACATAAAATGAAGTTAAATAAATCATAAAATTTATTTAAAATTTTAAAAAAAATACATACATATTAGTGCACAATTCATGGCTCAAATATGATCTAGACTCTTTTTTTGGGGGGGGGTTGTTTTTCAAGACAGGGTTTTACTATAGCTATCAAATCTGTCCTGGACCTAGCTTTTTTTTTTTTTTTTTTTTTAGTTTTTTGAGACAGGGTTTCTCTGTGGTTTTGGAGCCTGTCCTGGAACTAGCTCTTGTAGACCAGGCTGGTCTCGAACTCACAAAGATCCGCCTGCCTCTGCCTCCCAAGTGCTGGGATTAAAGGCGTGCACCACCATTGGACCTAGCTCTTGTAGACCAGGCCTGTCTCTGCCTCCCGAGAGCTGGGATTAAATGCATATGCCACCACCATGATCTAAATTTACCTAGCTATATATAAAGTACCAGACATAAGTATTGGCCAACTGATTTCAATTGAAGCAACAAGGACAAAATTTAGAGCGAAGTGACAGGTCTTTCATAAGTATGAATTTCAGACAGCCATGAAGACAATTATATTAGAAGCAGGAAAAAACGCTGAGTGGTAAAGCAATTAATGAACAGGGAGAAACTTTTCAATTCTTGCTTATTCTGCTCTACTACTTGAAAGCAGTCAAGCTTTGCTCATTAGATCAAAGAAGTCTAGCCCTTAACTCAACAGCTAATATTCTTTAATAAAAGACAATGTTCATGCCTTTAATCCCAGAGTCAGAGGATCTCTGAGAGGCCAGCCTGGTCTGCATAAAGAACTCTAGGAGAGCCTGACTACATAAAGAAACTCTATCTTAAAAATTCAATATAGATTCTGCAGTCGTGACCCAGACACAGAGGAAGCAAGATGTGATGGCCTCCCCAAGAAAGGTACCAAACCACGTGGCTAACATAGACATGAAATATGGGCTAATATAAGTTATAAGAATTAGTTAGGGCCAAAAGCTACTGAGAAACCCTGTCTCGAAAAATAAAAAAAAAAAAAAAAAAAGAATTAGTTAGGGGCTGGAGAGATGGCTCAGAGGTTAAGAGCATTGCTTGCTCTTCCAAAGGTCCTGAGTTCAATTCCCAGCAACCAACATGGTGGCTCACAACCATCTGTAATGGGGTCTGGTGCCCTGTTCTGGCCTGCAGGCATACACACAGACAGAATATTGTATACATAATACATAAATAAATATTAAAAAAAGAATTAGTTAATAAAAAGAGCCTGAGATACTGTGTCAATCAGTTCATAATTAATGCAGACTTCTGTGTGATTTCATTGGGGCTGAATGGCTACAGGACCAGGTGGGACAGAAACCACAGACAACAAATGGTGCCCACATGGACAATTGCATTCACATAAAGCCTGAGAGAGCTTGGGAGTAATTCTAGACAGAACAGAGTTAAGCACGGCTTATTAATATCAGCATTTTCTCAGTTGAGCTCTTCTTGCTAGAGGCAAGTGCTCTCATTTAAGAGGTTTTCTGACTCAGCATTAGCTGCAAAACCTTGAAACTCTTTTAAGAGGTCCTGCCACGAAATACTTAAATGGTGTTGATGAAAAGCTGACTGACTACATGCTTTTTGGTGGTGGCAGGGACCTTGAAACACCATAGAGTTGTGGCAATCTCAGAAAGCTAAAGAATGGGCTGGATACAGGCATCAAAGCCACGGCTTTAATCCTAGCCATACTGCTTAACAAATTAAAGACTCGTGTGGTCAGAAAGAGAGATATACAGTAAAGATAGATTCAAAGATGAAGAAAACCTCTAAATGATTTACTGTGTATTTAAAAATATATGTAGGCTTCGGAGGGGAAAAGGCATAAAGTCCTTAAAAGAAAAAAGGAGCAGTTGGGTGTGGTGGCACACCTTTAAATAAAAATAAAAGAAATAGAATTTAAAGTAAAGCCACATAAAGATGGAAAATACAGAATCTAGATACTGTATTTTATTATGTTGTCTTTGAATTTCTTGATAGCTGAGTAAGTAGCAACAGCTGCTAAGACATTTAAATACTTCTGGATTAATAAAACAAATATTTTGAAAATACCTTGACTTCAAAATTGAAGTCAAAAGGTATGTTACTTTGAAGAGGTTTTGTTTCCACAAGAAATGAGAGACTGTGGATTCATTCCAGATTTAGAAAAATCAGGTTTAGGGGGCTGGAGAGATGGCTCAGAGGTTAAGAGCATTGCCTGCTCTTCCAAAGGTCCTGAGTTCAATTCCCAGCAACCACATGATGGCTCACAACCATCTGTAATGAGGTCTGGTGCCCTCTTCTGGCCAGCAGGCATATACACAGACAGAATATTGTATACATAATAAATAAATAAATTTTTAAAAAAAAGAAAAATCAGGTTTAATCAAGGAAGACCCCCTGAGAAATCTCCAATAGGAGCAGATGGCCCAGATGTCTGAGTTCTACATCCAGAACAGATTCAAGATTGCTGCCCCCGAGATGATCCAGGCTCACAGGATACTTCAGTGACGACTTGATCATAATTCTAAATTTTCTTTAGGTCCCCATAAGATTATCAGCACCCTCAATGAGCAGCCTGAAAAACTACACTCACATTCTCAAAAAATGGACTATGGATATTTTCCTTTGTTTAGAATGTTGGTTACAAGTTGTTGTGGATAATGGTCAGGAGAAAAGCTAAACAAAAGAGATTCAGAGTTCTTGCTTTAAAAAAATAGGAGGGGATGCTGTGGGACAATGGTTTACACCCTGTCAATTGTATTTTAATAAAAAGCTGATTGGCGAGTAGCCAGAGAGGAAGTATAGAAGGAACAAACCAGGCAGGAAGTAGAGGCGGGGCTACGAGAACAGGAGAATTCTGGGAAGAGAAAAGCTCATTCTGCAGTCGTGACCTACACACAGAGGAAGCAAAATGTGATTGCCTTATCAAGAAAGGTACCAAGCCACGTGGCTAACATAGACAAGAAATATGGGGCTAATATAGATTGTAAGAATTAGTCAAGAAGAGCCTGAGATACTGGGCCAATCCGTTTATAATTAAAAAAAAATACAATAATTAAATAAAAGACAGACAATGACTCAAGTAAGTACTTAGTATATGATAATTTGGTATGCACAACAAAGAAGTTAATGGACAAGTGCTATACCATCAAATGTACCTTGGTGTGTAATTTCACCTCTGCAGAGTAAATGCTTCAGTGCCTGCTGTAGATTAACCCTTTTAGAACACTGTGAATATGTATTAATCTCATTGGTTTAAGAAAGAGCTGACTGGCCAAAAGCTAGGAAGGAAGAAGTGAGGTAGGAGAGTCAAACTGAGAAAATAAAGGGCAGAGCCATGGGAGTCGCCAGCCAGATGCAGAGGAAGCATATGAACATGCTGTACTGAGAAAAGGTACTGTCACAAGGTAGAGCAAAGATAAGAAATATGGGTCAGCCAGGCAGTGGTGGCGCCTGGTCTAAGAGCTAGTTCCAGGCCACTCAGATTGTTACACAGAGAAACCCTGTCCCAAAAAATAAAATAAAACAAAATATAAATTAATTTAGGATGTAAGAGCTAGTTAGTAACAAGGCAAAGGTATCCGCCAAGCATATAATTAACAAGTCTCTCCATGGTTATTTGGTTTGGTTTTTTTTTTTTTTTTTTTTTTTTTTTTTGGTTTTTCGAGACAGGGTTTCTCTGTAGCTTTGGTGCCTGTCCCGGAACTAGCTCTTGTAGACCAGGCTGGCCTCGAATTCACAGAGATCCGCCTGCCTCTGCCTCCCGAGTGCTGGGATTAAAGGCATGCGCCACCACCGCCTGGCTTCTCCATGGTTATTTGTGAGCCAGCTGGTGGAACAGAACTGACTGGCAGGACAGAGAAAGTCGGCCTACAAGTGACTTCCCAAAGAACTCAAAATCTTAATTTTAAATTACATGAACCTTGCCTATATCTCCTGCTGCTCATCCTAGGCTCAGAACCCTGAGTGAGTATAGGCTTTCATTAAGACAGTCCCTAAACACATGAAGAGTCCAGGAAAAGAAAGAAAGAAAAGAATTTAAGGCAGTAAGTTTTTCCTTCATAACGTAATTTTTCAGGGAAAACCTTGACTAAGATGAGGGCTGGAGAGATGTCCATACAGGTTATGTGCATGAGCTGTTCTTCTGGAAGACCTATTTTGAGTTCTAGCACCCATGTTGGGGGACTTAGAACTGTCTACAACTTCAGAGACTCAAACAGCCTCTTCTGGATTCCATGAGTATCTGTGCCTACACACACATACCCATACACCAACACACATGCACACACACACCACATACATACTTGCAAATAATTTAAGATCAATCTTTAAAAAACTGTCAGGTATGAACTATAGAGACAAAAAGTAGGTAAGTTCCAGGTTACCTAGAGACTGGAACTTATTATATTGAGATTTATATATTGAGACTTATATAGCGTATATAAGTATTTATATACAATATCTAAAATATATACTTTATATACAATATATAAAGACTTTATATAAGACTTTATATTATATATAAACATATATTGAGACTGTCTCAAACAAACAAAAATCCTTAAAATACTAACTAAAATTGTTCTCATTTTTTTCTCTTAGAAAACCAGGGGCTACCTGTGCGGTACGGTAATCCCAGCCCTCATGAGGCAGAGGCAAGTGGATTTGACAGTCTAGTCTAGAGTGAATTCCAGTACAGTCAAGGCTGTTTCAGAGAAATCTTGTCTTGAAAGGCAAAAAAAAAAAAAAAAAAGAGAGAGAGAGAGACAGTGACAGAGAGACAGAAACAGAGAGAAAAAGAAAACCAAGGGCTGGAGAAATGGTTCTGTGGTTAAGAGCACTAACTGCTGTTCTAGAGGACCTGGGTTCAATTTCCAGCACCCACATGGCAGCTCACAACTATCTGTAACTCAAGTTCCTGGGGACCCAACTCCCTCTCACAGGCATACATGCAGGCAAAACACCAATGCACATAAAGCAAACTTAAAAAAAAGTCTTTCATTATCTCAGTATTTTCTATGAATGAAGAAATTTCAATGTAAATTTAAAATAACAATGTCATTACACTGCTTTCCAAGAAAATATACAAGAATAAAACCTGTAAGGAATTTCACTCTATTTTGTACAGTTTAAGCAGGGTTGTTACACAGAGAAACAGTCTAAAAAAAAAAAAACAAGAAAGAAAGAAAGAAAGAAAGAAAGAAAGAAAGAAAGAAAGAGAAAGAGAAAGGAAAGGAAAGGAAAAGAAAGAAAGCAAGCTGGGCGATGGTGGCACACACATTTAATCCCAGCACTTGGGAAGCAGGAGCAGGTAGATCTACAGCAGAGAAACACTGTCTTAAAAAACAAAAACCAACAAAAAAATTTATGTGTGTGTATGGGGGGGGGGCGGTTATAGTTTGAATGCTAAATAAATAAATAAATAAATAAATAAATAAATAAAAGAGGTCAGGACAGAAGGCCAAACAAGCCAAAACCATTACTGCTGCAGGTGGGTTAACGTGACATCCACATGTGATGACAGAGATGGCGCTAACTAATACGATTCATCCCCATGCATCTTCAAAACCTTCAAGGTAAAATGAAGACACAACACAGGCCAGCTGACCTCTCTTCCGCTGGCTGCTTGACTGAGCCTCGTCTTCGCTGACATTCTCAACAGGACCATCTAGTTTTGCTTCCCGGTTCTCTTTGCTCTCACAGTTGCTTCTTTTTTCAATCTTCTCTTCTTTTTCTTTTCTAATTTGTGGTTTCTTATTTCCTTGGCTGATAACACTTTGAGACTGAAAAAAAAAGTGTTCTGAATAGAATCATTTCTATTAACATTTCACTTAAAAAAAATCAACACCTATTCTAAATATTGCTAGGAAAATAACTCACCGAAAATAAAAACCTGGAAGGGTAGAGCACTTGTCTAGTATGCATGAGGTACTGGTTTAGATTGCTAATTTGACCAACACATGTGACTACATAGCCATCAATAGTCTAAGAAATGCAAATTAACTATATTTACTACAATGGCTACTGTTTTAAAAACTGACCAAATTAGCCGGGCGGTGGTGCACGCCTTTAATCCCAGCACTCGGGAGGCAGAGGCAGGCGGATCTCAGTGAGTTCGAGACCAGCCTGGTCTACAGAGCTAGTTCCAGGACAGGCTCCAAAGCCAGAGAAACCCTATCTCGAAAAACCAAAAAAAAAAAAAAACTGACCAAATTAATCAGTACCAGTGGGAGTGAAAGTTTGGCAGTTTCTTCTCCTTTTTTTTTTTATTTGGCTTTTTTTTTGTGGTCCCTTTTTTTGTTGTTGTTTTTGAGACATGGTTTCTTTGTGTAGCCCTTGCTGTTCTGGAATTCACTTTGTAGACCAGGCTGGCCTCAAACTCAGAGATCTGCCTGCCTCTGCCTCAGTGCTGGTATAACAACATGGGCCACCACTGCCCAGTCCTTAGCAGGTTCTTTAAAAAAAAAAAAACTAAATAGCTAGTATATGATCTTGCCACTCTTCTAGTTATTAACTATGAGTGGAAAAAAGGAAATATCCATTCAAATTTTATATAGAGAGTTTCATTTATAATAATTCAATGTCCATTATATTACATTACAACCATAAAACCATAAATTGAAATGTGTCACTGATACAACATGGAAAAATCTACTGAATAGTCAAAGTACCAGGTGAATATATGGATGCAAGGGGCTAAGTGAAGCTTCCAACTAAACAGAAACAATAGTGCCCCCTATACTATTCTACATACACAGGAAATATAGCAACATTGCAGGCAGGAGCCAAGTGTTTGTTCTCAGTGATAAGTTTACTGCACAATCTGATAAAAACCAGGTGGTGGTGAAGGTGGTGCACGCCTTTGATCCCAGCACTAGGCAGGTAAGAGGCAGGAGGATCTAGGTGAGTTCAAGGCCAGCCTGGTCTACACAGCAGGTTCCAGTTCTAGGATACCTAGAGCTACACAGAAAAACCTATGTGGACAACAAACAAAAAACCACACACTCCAAAAACAAAACAAAAACAATTGAGTGAGGTAATCCAGACACAGAAAGACAATTATATGTACTTTACTCATAGGTGGTTTTTAAACATAAAGCAAAGAAAGTCAGCCTACAAACCACAATCCCAGAGAATTTAGACAACAATGAGGACACTAAGAGACTTACATAGATATAATCTACATGGGTAGTAAAAGTAGAAAAAGACAAGATCTCCTGAGTAAAATGGGAGCATGGGGACCTTGGGGAAGGACTGAAGGGGGAAGGAGAGAGGCAGGGGGGGAAGCAGAGAAAAATGAAAGGCTCAATAAATATCAATAAAAAATGTATTAAAAAATGCCAGGTGGTGGTGGAGCACACTTTTAATACCATCACTAGGGAGGCAGACACAGGCGAATCTTTGTGAGTTCGAGGCCAGCCTGGTCTATAGAGAGAGCTTGAAACAGGCTCCAAAGCTACAGAGAAACCTGTCTTGAAAAAACAAAACAACTAAAAGGATTGTCAGGTTTAGGTTGGGCATGGTGATGCACTCCTTTAAACCCAGCACTGCAACACAGGCAGGCAGACTTCCTTGAGTTTGCGGCCTGTCTAGTCAGTCTACAGAGAGAGTTCCAGGACAACAGGGGCTATGTAGAGAAACCCTGTATCAAAAAACAAAAGCAACCCCTCCCCCACACACAAATAATAATAAGCAGTAGAGAGACAGCTAGGCAGATAAGAGCACATGGTTGCTCTTCCAAAGGACCTGAGTCAATTTCCAGCACTCAGTTTCTCACAACCAGCTGAAATTAGGGAAGCAGGCAGTCCTTCTGACCTCCACAGGCATCAAGCATGCACATGGTGCCCGTACAGATAGAACACTCACACGCATTAAATAAATAATACTAACCTTTTTTTTTAAGTTAAAATGAAATGTAATCCTTTTTGTTAAAAAAAATTAACAACAAGAGTGATACAAACACCTTACCCCAACTCCTGGGGATATAGCCAGGTAGGGAAATATAAATGAAAGTAATATCTTATAACTGGGTAAAACAAACAAACAAAAAGGATAGCTGTCAAGTTTTTAATCATCTTATCAAGGCATATAAACATAAAAATGTAACCGACTTTTTAGAAATTATATCTGATCATTATTTAAAAATAAAAAGCAAAATTACTCTGGGTAAATGTTAAGCCACTAAATTCATTACTAATACTAAATGTTTCAAGTCAAAATAATCATACTGCTGAGCTATATCTTTAAATACACCGAATACAACAAATAATGCTGAGATAAGAATTCTTTTTAAAAGACTTACACACATACTCACCCCCGTGTTCGCTAATTCACCTGGTGTTGGCCAATTTGCCATATCACTGAAGTCACTAGCCTAAAATGTAATAAAATAAATGTTACAACCAAAAATGATTTTTAGAATTTTTAGATAGAAAAAATATTCTAAATGTAATTTTTGTTGCCAGTCACAATGAGACGTGCCAGAAATCCTGAGCACTTAGAGGTAGGAGAAATAAGAATTCAGGGTCAACCATGGACACAAGACTAACCTGAGCTTCAATGAGACACCCCACCCTCCCCAACTAGCACTCTAGGCCAGCCTAGTCTACATAGTGAGACCCTGTCTCAATCAAGGGGGGGGGGAAGCAACAGCAAAATCAAATAAAGTAAGAGTATTTTTCAAAATCACCTCTATTTACTTATATGTGGATTTGGCAAGCTAATTAAAATATTTCTTAAATATTTTGAAGTAAAAATTCAATATTAGGATCAAACTTAAATCAGAATTAATTTTTTTTAATATTTATTTATTTATTATGTATACAACATTCTGTCTGTGTGTATGCTTGCAGGCCAGAAGAGGACACCAGAACCCATTACAGATGGTTGTGAGCCACCATGTGGTTGCTGGGAATTGAACTCAGGACCTTTGGAAGAGCAAGCAATGCTCTTAACCTCTGAGCCATCTCTCCAACCCTCAGAATTGTTTTAAATGATTTTCAATCAATACATTTAAAAAGTACATCCTATCTATAAAAGCATACCTTGTTGGATTTCTTTGTCTTGAGTTTTCCCGCTTTTATAATTTTTGGGGAACTGAGCTCTAAAGAAAATATATAAAATTATTTTTCAACCATTTCATTTATTAAGTTTAGCAAAACAAGTATTTCAATTTTGGCAAGTTAGCAGTCATAACTCACAATAAAAGCCAAGTTTCTGGTACTCAAATTCCTTAGAAGACACCAACTATAATATGCAAATTCAAATGTTATCTGCATTTAAAAAGTAGAAAATACTAGCAGGCAAGTGGGGGCTCAAACACTTAATCTCAGCATTTGGGAGGCAGAGGCAAGCAGATCTTACATCCAGGGCTATACAGAAAAACCCTGTTTTGAAAAACAAAGGAAAATACTAATTTATACTTAACTGGCAGACCAATCCTTTTATTAAGAAAATACACTACACTGGGTGAGGATGGCTGGCACACACCTTTAATCCCAGAACTCATGAGACAGAAGCAGGCAGATCTGAGTTCAAGAACAGCCTGGTCTATATGGTGAGTTCTACTACAGCTAGGGCTACACAGAGAAACCCTGTCTCAAAAAGCAAATACAACAACAAACCAAAGAAGAAAATATACCATAATAAAACTAAAATTGCAACTTCTAAAAAAAATTCTCTACCCACTCCCTTTTAATTTAATTTTTTGGCATGTCGTGAAAGGGAAGATAAGTGTTCTACTTCCAAGTTACAGCCCCAACCCTCAACTGATTTTGTAATAGGATAAATATTTCTATATAATAGAACATTTATTTTATATATAATATATATATATTATCTTACATAATGTTTATATAAGAAAATAAAAAATGGTTTAAGACTTTAAACTACTTCTAGAAAACAAACAGATCTGGCAACCTTAATAGACCATGCCTAGTATCACTCTTAGGGATGCTGTTGCTGTAAAACACCATTACCAGAGGCACAAATATGACTCAGGTTAAGAGTACATGTTGTTTTTAAAAAAGACCCAGGTTCAGCTCCTAGTACACAGGTGATGACTTGCAGCAATACATAAATACAGTTCCAGGGAATCCAACACCCTCTTCTGACCTCTGTGTACACTAAGCACACACATGGTACACATACATACATGTAGGCAACACTCATACACATAAACTAAATAAATATTTAAAAAATACTTCCAAAACTGGGCGGTAGTGGCGCATGCCTTTAATCCCAGCACTTGGGAGGCAGAGGCAGGCGGATCTCTGGGAGTTCGAGGCCAGCCTGGTCTACAAGAGCTAGTTCCGGGTTCCTGAGGCCATGAACGAGTGCTGCTTACTGGCTTGCTCAGCCTCCTTTCTTACAACACCCAGGACTGCCAGCCTAGGGTGGCACCACAGCCGGGTCGTGGTGGACCACAATGTGTTAGTGTTAGGTCCTCCAACAAGCATTCATTAAAAAGGTCCACAGGTTTGCCTATAGGCCAATTTTATGGAGGAATTTTCTAAATTGTGGTTCTGTCTTAGATAATGCTACTTAGTTTTAAATTGGCAAAAAAAAAAAAAAGATAAAACAAAACAGAGGGCTGGAGAGATGGCTCAGAGGTTAAGAGCACTGGCTGCTCTTCCAGAGGTCTTGAGTTCAATTCCCAGCAACCACATTGTGGCTCACAACCATCTATATTGAGATCTGGTGCCCTCTTCTGGACTGCAAGCAAAACATTATATACATAATAAATAAGAGGAGAGAGAGAGAGAGAGAGAGAGAGAGAGAGAGAGAGAGAGAGAGAAAACAACAGCTAACCAAGCTGGACAGCCAGATCCAGCCACAAAAAGGAAAGTAACAGGTCTCTATAGAACTTTGTGGGCTGGGGGGGCAGTTCAATGGCAGGTAAAGAGCTTACTCAACTCGCACAAGGTCAGTGCCCCAAACAAGCAAAACAGACCATTGCATCATCTCTCCTTATCTTGAAAGAAAACACAATGGCTGATCATAAAAACTGTCTTTAAATTAAGGCTTTTAAAGCAGCATCTGTTTTTATATTCACTCACTCACTGTCTATCTACCTATCATCTATCTATTTGGGAAGTCTTCTTTTGAAGCGGGGTCTGGATGTACAGCCCTGGCTATCATGAACTGGTTATGCAGACCAGTTAACCTCAAACTTGAACCGATTCTGTCTCTGCTTTCCTCCCTAGTATTGGGATTAGAGGTGTGAGTCACCACAACTGTCATACCAGCCTGGGACTGAGAGTCTACCAACAGAATGACCTACTCTCTCTTTCTCATTCATATGCACAGGGCTTTAAACCCAGCACTCAGGAGGCAGAGAGGCAGGCACATTTGTAGGCTAACCCGATCTACACTGAATTTCAGCATACCCAGGACTACGTAGAGATTCAGTTACAAATAAATTAACTAAATGACCATATATATATACTTTTAAAAGATTATTGCTCAAAGAAAGGTAACACAGCATGGTGAAATGTACCTGTAATACTCTACAAGTATATGGAATAGATAGCATGCATATGTGCATACATACATGTACATATGGATAAAACATAACAAAGAACACGCAATGCTGGCATACATAATCTCGGCAGTAACCAGTGTCTCTTTACCTAGGCTTAAGACCTGCTTAAAAATAAGGAAATCATGCCTGGTACAGGAACTTAGCCAACAACCCAAGGTTGGCAAAGTCACTGATCTTGGAGAACCTACAACCAGCACTTTACTAAAACAGCAAAATCCCTAACCACATTCTAAATATGTCCTTATATCCAAGTGTAGTTCTCCCTATACATCAAGGAAACTTGAAACTTCTCTTTAAGAAAACCACAATCAATCAAAATGCAGAGTTGTGGAGCCTAGTCCCACTGGATATAACTACAACACAACTCACTCACCTATGACTCAAGGAACAGTGCAGAAGGAGGGCAGAAGACAGAACTAGAGATCAGGGAGTAAGTATGTGTAGGAATGCCAGACGCTTCACCCATAGAGTCTTACCAATATAAATACCTAAATACTACCTGACTGAAGACAACACCTTTGATAGACATGCCAAAGTGGACAGGGGAATTACCATAAAGCCTGAATCCTAGACAAAAAGTCACAAGTTACAAAGGAATGCCGAAAGAGGGAGAAACAGGGAAAAATACAATTGGTTAAACAATAGGTCAGCCCTGAAAACACATACACATATATATGTATGTATGTATGTATGTATATGTCATTACAAACAGAGCAGGTTGTTTATATGTAGGAATCTGAATATATATAGGAATAAAAATGAAAGGGGCCATAAATTTGAAAAAGAGCAAGAAGAGGTATATAGGAGGATTTGGAGGGAGGAAAGTAAAGGAAGAAATGATGTAATTAACATTATAATTTCAAAAAATAAATACTTTCCAAAAAAAAACAATCCATGCAATTAAAAAAAAATACAGGCATATGGGGGGAAAAAGGCAGTGTGGGTGATCAAGAGGATATAAACCTAAATCTACAGCAAAAATATTTGGGGGCTGGAGAGGTGGCTATTGTAGAAGGCCCAGGTCCCAGCACTCACATGGTGGCTCACACTGTTTGGAATTCCAGTTAAACAAATCTTTAAAGAAATATATCCAACAACTCAAGTTGGCGGTGCAAGCCTATATTTCTAGTACTGGGAAGGCTGAGAAAAAAAAAAAAAAAAGAACAGCACCACAGACAAAAAAACCAAGGCCAGTCTGAGCTGTACAGCAAGACTCATCTGAAAAAAGTAGAAAATTCCCCAAACTCAAAACACAATAAAGACTTAATTCTCTCCTATGCTAACAAAGAAAATATATAGTCACTGGAAGGCAATGTATCAAAGAGGCAATAACAGTGGTATAACACTTCATTTCTATTTACCCTAAGGTATAAACAAATACAAAAATATAAAATATAGCTTTGTCAAGATAAGGGAAGAAAACTAGCAAGGCTTAATAGGTGAGCCCTAAATTAGCTATGTGAGTTCTATCTATGGATTACTCCACAATAATAATGTGCATAATAATAATAATAATAATAATAATGTGCATCTAAATTATAAAAGATTAGCTAAATCGGACAGCGGTGGTGCCCGCCTTTAATCCCAGTCCTTGGGGAGGCAGAAGCAGGCAGATCTCTGTGAGTTTGAGGCCAGCCTCGTCTACAAAGTGAGTTCTAGGACAGACAGTGAGTGCAGGAAGCAGTCTACCAACTGAGCCCCAATAGTTTTACTTTTATAAGGATATAAAAATAATACTATGTGTAAATAAATAATAAAATAGAAATAAATAATATATATGAAATTTGCTTAAGATGAATTTCACGAAGGCACTACTGACAGCAGACTTACTTGCAGTTCCCTACCCTCCCCAAAAAAGAAAAACAGGTTGATAAATAGTAACAAAGTCAAGCACTTTAGCACAAGCCTTTAACCCCAGCACTAGGGAAGCAAAGGCATGTCCATCTGAGGTCAGCCTAGCCTACATAGTCACAAAGACATTTTTTTTTGGATTTTCGAGACAGGGTTTCTCCTTAGCTTTTGGTTCCTGTCCTGGAACTAGCTCTTGTAGTCCAGGCTGGCCTTGAACTCAGAGATCGCCTGCCTCTGCCTCCCAAGTGCTGGGATTAAAGGCGTGTGCCACCACAGCCCGGCCCTAGCCTACATAGTAAATTCCAGGCAAGCCAGGGCTATATAGGGAAATCCTTTCTCAAAACATATGGTCAAAGAATAAATATGAAAAAAATGGACAAAATTGGTATTTTTATATTCTGAGTTTTTATGAAATTACACTACAAGACTGAGTTTTACTATACAACTACAGCTACAAGCAAGTGATGAAGAAGCCATAGACTGTTACTTAATGAAGGGGCTGTTAAATTACAACCATTTAACACAAGCTTAGGGATAGTTCGAGATCTTAGATCATAAGTCTCCATACTGAATTCAAGACATTCCAAGGTGGGCCTGGCTTTGGCTGAATTGTTTTATCTGGTTTCCCAGAAGCAGCAAAACACCAGAGACATCCTAAAAGTGGAGGAGTGTCTCAAAACATGGGACCATCAAGAATCTGGCTTGCTTTTGTTCAGAGAAGGTTAGGCTGCCCATATGGCTAGCTAAATAGGTAAAGGAACTTGATGCCACACCTAACCTAAGCTTGATCCCCAAAACACACATGATCTAAGGAGAAAAACAACTCCAAAGCTCTTCTCTGATCTTCACATAAAACATTGTGGCATGCATGTACACACACACACACACAAATAAATAAATAAAATAAATAAAGAAATAAATAAATTTAATAAGTTCACGATCATATCCTAAAGACTCCAAATGCTTCCTATAATGTATCTAACTCTGATAATAGTTTATGGCAAAAGTTTGTGGATGTAATTTCTTCACTACTTGAAGACTGACAGTTTGGCTGGGATTGATATGCTTTTCTCTTTCAAGAGTATCCTATTTGGGGGCAGTGGTGGCACACTCTTTAATCCCGGCACTCGGGAGGCAGAGGTAGGTGGACGCTGTGAGTTCGTTTTTTTTTTGTTTTTTTTTTTTTTGGTTTTTCGAGACAGGGTTCCTCTGTGGTTTTGGAGCCTGTCCTGGAACTAGCTCTGTAGACCAGGCTGGTCTCGAACTCACAGAGATCCGCCTACCTCTGCCTCCCAGGTGCTGGGATTAAAGGCGTGCGCCACCACCGCCCGGCTGGACGCTGTGAGTTCGAAGTCAGCCTGATCTACAGAGCAAGTTCCAGGATAGACTCCAAAGCTACACCAAGAAACCCTATCTCGAAAAACAAAAAACAAAGAGTATCCTATCAATAGACTTAATATAGCTTAATCTACATCCTTTAAACCCTAAATGACCTCTGGACATACTTGATTTTTTTTATCATTACCGTTATTCTTTTTCTGATTTAGGGCCTTACCTTTTTTTCACTTTAATTATGTATTTATCCGTGTGCATGTGCATGTAAGTGTAGGTGCCCAAGGAGTAAGAAGAGGGTGCTGAGAGTCTCTAGAACTGAGTTACAGGCAGCTATTTGCTGCTACACCATGTGGGTTCTGGGAACCAAACTCAGATCCTCTGAAAAAGCATCATATGCTCTTAACCTCTGAGCCACCTATCTCTACAGCTCTGCCTCATTATATTGCTCTGGATGGTCGCAAACTCCAAGGTGAAGTTGATTCTGTAGCCTAAGCCTCTGAGCAGCTGGGGCTATAGGTATGTGCAACTACACATCTCATTCTTTTTTTTTCTTAATATTTCTTGCTTTTATTTGTGTCACCCATGTGCAGACACACTCAGGGATTAGAAGGCAATAGATGCTCTATATAACTGGGGTGAGCACTCTTGACATAGGTGCTAGAAGCCAAAGAGTGCTTTGAAAGAAGAGTAAGCACTGAGCAATCTGCCCCAACCCCTATATCATCCTAGTCATTTTTCTTAGGAAAATGAGAAGCCACAGTACTAAGCTTGTATGTAGAAATAACTACCGGCAGTGGTGGCGCACGCCTTTAATCCCTGCACTTGGGAGGCAGAGGCAGGCAGATCTCTATGAGTTTGAGGCCAGCCAGGTCTACAGAACAGAGTGAGTTCCAGGACAGGCACCAAAGTTACAGAGAAACCCTGTCTCGGGGAAAAAAAAAAGTCAAGAATTACCTGGGCTGGAGAGATGTCTCAGTGGTTAAGAGAAATGGCTGCTCTTTCAGAGGACCTAAGTTCAATTCCCAGCAACCTCATGGTGGCTCACAACCATCTGTAATAAGATCTGGCACCCTCTTCTGGCGTGTGGGCACACATGGAGGCAGTATGTTGTATACTTAATAAATAAATAAATAATTTTTTTTTAAAAAAAAGAAATCACTCTAGTGTTAAGAACTGGCTCCGACAGGAACTCAGTGGAGTATGGAGTCTGGGGATTCAAGGAGACAGGATCTCGCCCTTTCGGTCTGAAGTTTTGGTAGAGGTAAAAGGTCTCTCCAGTAGCTAACTGCTCTGCTTTTCTGATCTTCAACTTTAACCCCTATATTTGTCTCTGGGTTTTTATTATTTGTGCCACACATAGGTTATTTCTCTATTGCCCTAAATCCCTGTACCAGCCTTAAAATAAAAGTAACCTTGAAGTGGAAAAAAAAAAAAAAGACCTGGCTCCAATAGACCTGGTGGTGGTGCACACCTTTAATCCTAGCAAAGATCAGCCTAACTCTGCTTAGGCTGACCTTTGAGTTTGAAGTCAGCCTGGTCTACAAAGTGAATTCCAGGAAAGCCAGGGCTGTGACAGAGATACCCTGTATTGAAAATCAATCAATCAATCAATCAAACAGACAAATTGGCTCCTTAATGACCATCATCCCAGCTACTGGGAAGACAGATGAGGTCTGGATAACTCAGAAAATGTCATCTCAAAACAAAAAAAAAACAAAACAAATAGAAGACATGAACCCACCCATGTCATTAATTTACAAGACCAAAAATCTTGCCAAAAGCCAACTATCCATTTAGTAACAATTAAACTATCACCCATTGCTTTCAGCAGTTCAATGACAATTTCTTATTTATGTTACCTATTACTGGAGGAACAGCTTAGAGTCAGGGTTGCTACCCTGACATAGATCTGAAAAAAGGCATTGCTAATATTGCAGAATGACCCCAAGAATTAAGAGTTGTCAATAAAAAAATAAATTGATACAACTGAAACTCCTTTTGATTTTGTCTTTGGTTTTTGAGACCAGATCTCTATAAGTAGCCAAGGCTTTCCTGTAACTCACTGGGTAGATCAGGCTGGCCTTGAACTCAGATATCAGCTTGTCAAGTAGAGTGCTGGGCTTGGGGGCTGGAGAGATGGCTCAGTGGTTAAGAGTACTGACTGTTCTTCTAGAGGACCCAGGTTCAATTCCCAGCACCCATGTCTCACAACTGTCTATAATTTCAGTTCCAGGGGACTTGACACCCATGGCAAAACACAAATGCACATAAAATAAATATTTAAAAAAAGAGTGCTGGACTTAAAAGAGTGAGCCACCAGGCCATTCTTGATTTTCTGAGATCCTGGTCTTGAGGGTAATTCAGGCTGGACTCAAACTCATGATCTTTCTGCTGGAATTACAGGTATGGGCCATATTCCCAGTTAAGGGCCACTGTATTCCTAATGTAAGAAAGACGAAATATTCAAGGCACAAGTAGGTTAAACTGTGAAATATTTTCCCAATTAATTTGCAAATTAAAATTCCTGAGGGGGTGCAGAAAAAAAAAAAGCACGTACATACAGCTTGATGATAAAGTACAAGGCTCTGGGCTCATTCCCAATATAGGAGAAAAAAAAAGTTGATGTGGGAGTCCCTCCCCTCTGTGTGCTGTGATAACCTTAATGAATAAAGAAACTGCTCTGGAACTATAGCAAGGCAGAACTTAGGTAGGCAGGGAAAGCTAGACTGAATGCTGGGAGAAAAAAGGGCAGAGTCAGAGAGAAGCCATGGAGTCGCCATCGGAGACAGAAGCTAGGAACTTCACCAGGTAAGCCACAGCCACATGGAGATATACAGATTAATAGCAATGGGTTAAATTAATATGTAAGAATTAGCCAGTAAGAAGCTAGAGCTATGGGCCAAGCAATGATTTAAATAATATAGTTTCTGCGTGATTATTTTGTGGCTAAGCAGCCTGGAACAAACTGGCGGCCTCCTTCCAACAGAATGCCACATCTCACTTTGAAATAAACTGTGTTTAGTTTATTTATTTATTTTTCGAGACAAGGTTTCCCTGTAGCTATCGAGCCTGTCCTGGAACGACCAAGCTGCCTCAAACGAAGTCACAGAGATCTGCCTGCCTCTGCTGGGATTAAAGGTGTGCACCAGCACTGCCTGGCTAAACTGTGTTTATAAAAACTGGTTTCAGTTGGGCGGTGGTGGCTCAGAGGCAGGCAGCTCTCTGAGAGTTCAAGGCCAGCCTGGTTTACCAAGCCAGGGCAGTTTCACAGAGAAACCCTGTCTAAATAAACAAAACAACAACAAAGACACAAAAGCTAAAACAAACAAAAGACTGGCTTCATATTTGTTAGTTCAATAAAAAGCCTAGACATGGAGAGGTAACTGTCAATAAAGCAATCAACAAGGGCTTTCTTGCCAGGCGGTGGTGGCGCACGCCTTTAATCCCAGCACTTGGGAGGCAGAGGCAGGCGGATCTCTGTGAGTTCGAGACCAGCCTGGTGTACAGAGCTAGTTCCAGGACAGGCTCCAAAACCACAGAGAAACCCTGTCTCGAAAAACCAAAAAAAAAAAGGGGGGGGGGGCTTTCTTTTCTTACTAAATGTTAGAATTGGCATAGCATGTTTTCTTCACTTAGCAATGGTAGTAAACAGCTCTTTTCAGCTAGGCAGGAATTATGCCAATACTAACGGGGAGCAAAATTTAGTGTTTCTTTTTTTTCTTAAAGTGTCAAAATTTAGTAAAAATTAACAAGGAGAGCCAAATGCCTATGATCGGAAGGAGGAACTGGAAGAAGGTAGTGGCAGGAGGATCAAGGGCTCCAGACCAGCCTGGGCTACACACATAGGTCGTGTTTCAAAAGCAAACAAAATAACAAAAAAATTAATGAGGATTTTCGTGCAAAAGCTAAGAAACCAAGTTGGTTCAACATTTATCTCCCTCTACAGGGCAGATTCAACTATGACATTTGCACAGGATCCCTTCACAGCGTTTGACCCCCACAACCCCGTAAACGTACTCAACTTTAGCTGTTCCACTGACTTCTCCACAGAACAGCGAAAAGTTTCCAACAAAACAGCCTCAATTTCTATAGAAAAAGCCCAGTTATTTTAGTACAGTTTAATTTTAAAAACAAATGGGGAGTTTCAATCAGCCACCCCCCCCCCCACTTTCTTACTTTAGGTTTTGAAAGACTTTAGTAAATTGCTCAGTCTGGCTTCGAACGCCTAATCTTTCACATCAATGGGGTAACAGGCGTGCGCCACCAAGTACAGGCCAGCCTTAATCTTATTTTCCAAACTGCAGCTGCTGCAACCCAAATAAAGCCCCAAGGGCCATATTGCATTGGTCAGCATTCGAACGCGATGGCACAGCCCAATCACTAACGCGCAGGCTACCAGGAGAGCAGACTCGGAATCAACTGCCCTATGGCAGGCACTCTGAAACTCGACCGAAAATCGCCTTCGTGCCAGCTGCGCTCAGAGCCACCTCTACCTAGCAGCCAGTTCCTTCCCGAGCGAGCCCCAACTCACACACGGATCCGCTTATTCTGACTCGCTTACACTCTGGCAAGTTCCCGGAAACTTTCCCACAGTCTTCACCGCGTCCAGGTCGCCCGACACGTGAAGGCACAAGCCGAGCCGGGCCGCGCTGCCCCGTCACCCACGCCGTGCCCCGAGCCGTCAAGGAGAACCTGAGGTCCCACCTCTTCCTGTCGCTCCCGCTCCCAGATGTCCATTTATGTAAATCGGCACGTTGAATGACACCTAGGAACCCAACACCTCCCGCGGACTGCACTCACCGGCCTCCGGGGCGTCCTGAGCGGGCGGCGGCGCGCCGGTGCCCACGGGGGACAGGTGCTGCGGCAGCTTCTTGGTCCACGGGTTCCCCTTTGGCGGCGGCGGCGGCGGCTTGTCCTCGGGGCCGGCGGCCGCTGGGTCCTCTCGGGCGTCCTCGGGAGGGTCCCGCGGGGCTGGCGGCGGAGGAGGCGGCGGTGGAGCCTCCCCGCCGAAGGGACCCCCGGACGCGCGCGCCTTGTGTGCCAGGTGCAGCGCCAGCGGCCTCACGGGCACGGCCGCTTGCGGCACGCTGTGTCCCAGCACGAGCGCCGGCGACGGCTCTCCCCGCGCCCCCGCGCTGGTGGCGGCCGCGGCCCGCTCCTCCCTCGCCTCCTTGCCCTCCCGCTCGCCGGGCGCCGGTTGCTCCGCCCGCCGGCTTGCCGCTGCCAACAGCGCGTCCCGGTCGCCGGCCACGGCGGGCGGGTCCTCCCGGGGGGCAGCGGCGGGCACCGGGGCGCGAGCGGACATGGCCGGCCCCTGGCCCCAGCCTCCTGCCCAGCCGGGGGCCGCCCGGGTCCAGGGAGCCCGGCCGCCCCTCTCTCCACACGGGGGCACCGACCCGCTTCGGTCCTGGGACGCGGAACCCGCCCGCCGAGGCGTGCAGCGCTCGGCGTGCCGCTCCTCCCCGCCCGCCGAGCGGAGCGCTAACCGCCCGCCGCCCGGCCTCGTCGCAGCGCACGGCCGGAGCTCGCCACACGCGCCGGGCGCGCCCGAGCCGCGAGCCCTCGGCGGGCGCGGGCGGCAACGCGGGGCTCCGGCCAGCCTGAGGGCTCTCTCAGGCGAGCCGCGGAGACGCGCGCGGACTGAGCCGGTAACTGCCCCAGGGGGCGGGGCGTGCGGAGGGCGAGGCAGCTGGGGGCGGGGCGCGGAGGGCGAGGCGGGCCAGAGGGCGTGGCGATCTGTGGCCGAGCGGGTCAGTGGGCGGGGCGTGCGGAGGGCGAGGCCGGGGGGGGCGGAGCGCGCAGAGGGCAGGGCCCCCAGAAGGAGCGGCGTTCGGTAGGCGGAGGTGCCCAAGGATCCCGGCGAGAACCGGAGGGCGAGGCACGGTGAGGGGCGGGGCCGGTGGAGGGCGTGTGGAGGGCGGGGCACCCTGGAGAGTGACGTGGCTACACACCGGCTCCCCGAGTCGCCTAGCTAGCTGCGTGCGGCCGCGGCCTGACGGGTCTTCCCGAGTAAGGGGGCGTGGTTTGATGTGGGCCCCTCCCCAGCGGAGGCCGAAGGTGAACCTGCTACTCTTCAGGGCGGGCGCCTCCCGGTTCCTGCCTCTGTGACCCGGGGACGAGGACTTTCCCCGGGGACCGGGAGGACCAGGCGCTCCTTTTCCGCTAAGCTGAAGCGCCTCAGGCCCTGCACGGGAGCAGCGCCTCGGGACCCGGGGAAATTCCAGTGAGCCTCCTCGTCTGAGTCCCAGTGAGGAACCAGCCCAGTAATTCCAAGGAGTGCACTTGTCCGTCCTTATTCCACCCCGCAGACACCGAAATGCTCCATGGTCATGCGTAAAATAAAACACTTATCATTTCCCCCCTTTTTTCGTTTTTTACTTTTTTCGTGGGTTTTGATGTTTTCAGACAGGGTCTCCCGTAGCCAAGTTGATTTTGAACTCAAAGCTAGCCTGGAACTTTATTTTTCGCTTGTTTTTTTTTTTTTCCACTCAAGTTCAGGCTGACCTGGAAGCCATCAGCTAGACCATTCTGGTTCTGAACTCAACGGAATGCGCCTACCTCAGCCCTCTAAATGCTGGATGGGATGACTTTCAGGCCTGAGTACCACACATCAGCTAACCTTGAAATTTTTTTTTTTAATACTTTCTTCTTTTACGTTTTCCTGGCTCTGCGTCCCTAGGGCTGGTATTAAAGGCATAAGGACCACACCCGGCAGGCTTTGGACACTCATACTCTCTCCATTTCTAAGATTTATTCTTTTTTTAGAACCACCTGCCTCTGCCTCACAAATGCTTGGCTTAAAGGCGTGCACAGCCAACATGAATTATTCTATTTTTAATGATGTGCGTGTGCGCGCGCACGCGTGTGTGCACAAGTGTGCGGGTGTCCTGAGTCACCAGAGGTATTGGATCTTCCTTAAGCTAGAGATACAGGCTGTTGTGAACTGCCCAACATGGTACTGGGAAGCCAAGCAGCAAGTGCTCTTTATCTTCCAAAAGGCTCTCCAGCCCCCAGGCTTGAACAACTGACCTTGACTCCACCCCCAGGTGCTGAGGTTCGGGATGTGAGCCATCACTTCCGGTTTATTATCCAGTCCTTCATTTATGGAAATAGCACTTGATCACAACTTGACTATAGTCCCAATTTTTCTTCCCTACAATGGATATTAAAATAGTAAAGATTGGGCTGGAGAGATGGCTCAGAGGTTAAGAGCACTGACTGCTCTTCCAGAGGTCATGAGTTCAATTCCCAGCAACCACATGATGGCTCACAACCATCTGTACTGAGGTCTGGCGCCCTCTTCTGGTGTGTATGAAGCAGACTGTTGTATACATAATAAATAAATAAATTTAAAAAATTAAAAAAAAAATAAAATAAAATAGTAAAGATTTTGTTTGTTTGTTTTCGAGACAAGGTATCTCTATGTTACAGCCCTATCTGTCCTGGAACTAGCTCTTGTAGATCAGGCTGGCCTCAGACTCAAAGAGATCTGCCTGCCTCTACCTCCTGAATGCTGGGATTAAAGGCCTACACCACCGCTGCCCGGCAATGCTACAGATTTTGGTAAACATAGTAAGCCCTTTCTGCTTAGCATTGAAATTTGATTTAAAGTGATATTGGCTGTACATACTGTACTTTATGATTTAATAAAGTTATATTTTGGTGCAAGGTCATCATTAGGAGCACGTTCCTACTGGTGAGAGGTTTTTCTGCCGCCAACCACATTAAATACTCGCCATTTCACACATTACATCAGCTGTAAACAGTAAGGCTTTTCTTGTTTTCTCCACAGAAATCTCCAGTTTACCTGACCCTAAGCAACCTCTTGAAATTGGCTGCTATTCAGTGCGGACTGTACTCCATTTCTATTGCCCAATACCAACTGCAAGAGCTCTATTCCTAGTGATACTTTGAATTTTAACCTCCAGCTAGCTAGCTGTTCTTATAATGAATTTTTGTTTGTTTGTTTTTGTTTTCTCGAGACAGGGTTTCTCTGTGTAGCTTTGGTGCCTGCTTTGGAACTCGCTCTGTAGTCCAGGCTGTCCTCGAACTCACAGAGGTACGCCTGTCTTTGCCTCCTGAGTACTGGGATTAAAGGCATGCGCCACCAGTTTTAAAAAAAAAAAATTAGGAAATACAGCCGGGCAGTGGTGGCACACGTCTTTAATCACAGCACTTGGGAGGCAGAGGCAGTCATATCTGGTGAGTTCGAAGCCAGCCTGGTCTACAAGAGCTAGTTCCAGGACAGGAACCAAAGCAACACAGAGAAACCTTGTCTCAAAAGAAAAAAAAAGAGGAAATACTTAGCTCTTGTACAGAATTGTACCAACAAATGCCAGCCAATATGATTCCGAACACATTCTATTCATTTTTGCCATCAGCTTATTTAAATACACACTGAGTCCATGGAGGAAAAGGAAATGTGATGGTGTCTCTCCAAAGTTCCATTTACTGTGCTCCTGTGGGTATTTGTCATGACTGGGGGGGGGTGCTTCATACACGAGGCTGCGTGTATGAAGGTCGGAGAAGTATCAGGCAACTTCTTTCTTTCTTTCTTTCTTTCTTTCTTTCTTTCTTTCTTTCTTTCTTTCTTTCTTTCTTTCTTTCTTTCTTTATAGGTAAGTTCTCTCACTGACTTAAACTCACCTAGGCTAGGCCAGCTGTCCAGAGCGTCTGTGCTTCCACAATGCCACCACCATGCTTGTCTTCCCCTGCCCGTGGGTTCTGGGCATCTGACTCAAATCCTCACAAATACTTTACTAAGTTCTTGCCCTAGCTCTGTGTTGTCTATAGGAGTCCCAGACTTCTCAAGTCAAGGTAAAGGATGGTCAAGAAACAATATCTCGAGGAACCAGTGCTTGCTTTGCAGAGAGAGAACTGGAGGGCAGTTGTGGTCTTGGGGACTCTAGAATGCAGTGACAGGATTTAAAAGACTTTATTGTAATACATTGCTATTGCTTGTGACATGAGCTATCTTTCTATTTTTTTTCATTTACTCTTTTTTATTTTATTGATATTTATTGAGCTCTACATTTTTCTCTGCCTATTTTTCTCTATTTTTTAAATTTTTTCTTTGTTTTATTTTTTTATTTTATTTGTCTATTTCTTTATTTGTTTGTTTATTTTGGTTTTTTGAGACGGGTTTCCTCTGCGTAGCCTTGGCTGTCTTGGAACTTGCTCTGTAGGCCAGTCTTTGAACTCAAAGGTAGTACCTGTCTCTGCCTCTGTCTCTCAAGTGCTGGGATTAAAGGTGTAGGACTCCACAATCCAGCTGTAGTAAGCAACTTCACTTCTTTTTGTCCCTCTGTATTCACTCTAGCCTTTCTTTGTTCTTATTTGTGTTCTTCTTCTTTTTTTTTTAATTGTTTTTCGAGACAGAATTTCTCTCTATGGCCGGGTGGTGGTGGCGCACGCCTTTAATCCCAGCACTTGGGAGGCAGAGGCAGGCGGATCTCTGTGAGTTCGAGACCAGCCTGGTCTACAAGAGCTAGTTCCAGGACAGGCTCCAAAACCACAGAGAAACCCTGTCTTGAAAAAAAAAAAAGAATTTCTCTCTATGTAACAAACAGCCCTGGCTGTCCTGGAACTAGCTCTGTAAACCAGGCTGGCCTCGAACTCTCAGAGATCCCCTTGCCTCTGCCTCCCAAGTTTTGGTATTAAAGCTGTGTGCCACCACTGCCTGGCTCATGTTTTGTTTTTGAGGAGCAAGTAAGCAAGGTTTTATTAAGAAGCAGAGTAATATTTACCTGAGAAGGGTCTGGAAAATGGGTTGTTCTGTGTTTGGTTTGGTTCGGTTCATACTTTTTGTTTTATTGCAACTGAGTCTCATTATGTACCTCAGCCTGGCCTGGAACTTGCTGGCCTAGGCTGACTTAGAAAGAATCTGTTAGCTCAGTCTCCCAAGTGCTGCCTGAAGTCGCAATCAGGTGCCGCTACACCTGACAATCCCCAGTCCCCCTTCTCCTGCCTTTCACAGAAGTCTAACCTCCCTAGGCAGTAGCAATGTGCAGATCACGGCCCTCAGTCCGAGAGGTGGGTCACCAAAGGTCCCCAGAGCTTTCTCTCTCCACGGTCCTCTCTAGTGCCTATCTTTTTTCTTTTAGCAAAGAGATAACAGCCATCGGCCCTCAGGGTGCTCTGCTAGCCCCTGTTGATTTTTTCAAAGATTGTCTAGACCTCTGTAAATGGTCCTTTTAACAACTTCAAAAAATAAATAGAAAAACAACTTTAAATTATAAATTTTAAGTATTCATATTAGTGATATATGTTAGTGGTACCACCTAGCTGACCCAATTTGCCATTGCTAACTTCCATTTTGTTCCTTGATTTTTTTTTTCTAACTGGTGCTTTTTCCATTTGCCAGCTCAAAATCACAGAGGAGCCAGGCAAGGTACGGTGTTAGGCACTTGTAATCTCAGCTATTCAAGAGGCATGGGAGGATCACTTAAACCCAGAACGTTGAGGCCAACAGGAGCAACAGGGAGATCTATGTCCAAAACAGTGCTCGGGTGAAAACCAGGTAGGGTGTGCTAAGTAAACATTTAACTGTTGAATTAGTACTTCAGTCCAGTTGTTCTAGCTAGGGGAATGAGTCACTAGCCAATCTATGAATTATTTGTCATTGAGTAGGGATTAGTTGTTCTAGCCTAGAGGAACAAGCTATTTGGTTGAAAACTCTGCAATCAAGGCAAATGGAAAGAGAATTCTCCTAGGAGTTTGTGAGGGGAAGCTCCATTAACCAACTTCCCTTCTTTGAAACAGCCTCAAGTAGCCCAGACTGGCGCTGAACTCTTTCTATACCTGGGGGTTCCCCAGTGCTGGGATTACAGGCCTGCGTTACCACACTTAGCTAAAAGCCTTAGTGAATGGCAGCCACCTTCTACTCCTTAAAAATTAGGATCCACACATGCACATCCTTTCCTCTCCCCTTCCATAGCTAGTTCATGCACCGACAAGAAGCTGCCAGCAGCATTCGAGGCTCTCACTAAATCTTACTTCATTTGGGGTTATTAGATCCCTTTGCTGCGTCCTCCAGTGTCCCCAGACTCCTCCATGATGCTCTCACCCTCCTCTAATGATGCCACAGCCTTAGCTGACCCCTCTGCCTCCACTGAGACCCATTTCATAGTTACTGTGAGCATTATAAGAGAAAAACGTAAAATGTTAGGCAGCCATGTACATTACGAGATTACTTCCCCCTACTTCTTAATGTAAAGGAAAATCAGAATCTAGAGAACATAAGGTTGTCTCTTGAGAATGGTCCTTCAGGCCTTGAGAAGTTATGAAACATAAAATAACTTTTATACAACCTCGATGACTGAATGGATTGTTCAAATAGCCTTTGGAAGAGAAGTCCTGTTTTTCTTGTTTGGGGTTTGCTAACAAAGGCTCAGATGTTTGAACACGCTCCCTTCACCATGGCCCCTGCTGCTTTAAGACATTTGCTCCCATGAGAACATTAAGGACCGCTACTATTATCGGGTAAATTCAGCAAAAGCCCAAAGTTCATGGAGTCTTCAACGACTGCGTTAGACAGAGTGTGTGTTGGAGACCTACAAATCCAAGGAGAAAATGAAATGGAACCCAAAGATTCCTTTAAAATCCCACAAAATTATCACCTTAAAGGCAGATGGGTTTTTAAGGAAGAAGTGCTGAATCCTAGCCTCAAACTGCAGGTCTGTAGGCCTTTTGCCTTGTCTATGTTAATAGGTTCCAGGGAGTTTCCTGTTTTCTCTAACCTTCTAACAAGGTCAGTGCTGATAGATATTAGGCTTTGTATTCTTCTTACTTAATCTTGTGTGTGGGGGGCGGGGGGACGGACAGGGACAGTGATGCCAGAAGCACCTCTGCAACAGGCCACTGGGCTGTACAGGGAGTGCCAGTCCTATCTGGGCTATAGGAGACCCTGACTCAAAAACACAGAACAAGGGCTAAAGCGTTTAAAGAGTTGGCTTAACAATTAGGAGCACTTGTTTCTTTTTGTTTGTTTTGTTTTGGTTTGGTTTGGTTTTTTGAGGGTTTCTCTGTAGCTTTAGAATCTGTCCTGGAACTAGCTCTTGTAGACCAGGCTGGCCTAAAACTCAGAGATCCACCTGCCTCTGCCTCCCAAGTGCTGGGATTAAAGGCGTGCGCCATCACTGCCCAGCAATAGGGTTTTTTGTTTTGTTTTGAGACACTGTTCCTCTGTATCTTTGGAGCCTGTTCAGGAACTAGCTCTTGTAGACCAGGCTGGCCTCGAACTCACAGAGATCCGCCTGCCTCTTCCTCTGGAGTACTGGGGTGGTGTGCCACCACCGCCTGGCTCTAGGAGCACTTGTTGATCTTACAGAGGACCCAGCAACATGAGACCAAAACAGAAAACAGAAAGAATACACCTTCAAGGTTAAGAGTTCTGTTTGCAGTTAAGATTAAGTTCCTGTTTGTCCTATGTTTGGTTGACCCATCTCTACCGTTGTGTGTGCTTCATCACCCATGCGTAGGAGGCCCATGAGCAAGAAATGAGTCAGAATGGACCCTTGCCCGATGGAGGTAGGTGAGACGTGGAAAGGCAGGAAATCCATCAGGGTATATGCTTGCTTCTGATTGGACCTGATGGGAAATACGGTGGCCTTTTGAGTTTTTCTTTTTTTTTTAAAGATTTTTATTTATTATGTATACAGGGTTCTTCCTGCATGTATCCTACAATACAGAAGAGGGCACCAGATCTTTTAGAGATGGTTGTGAGCCACCATGTGGTTGCTGGGAATTGAACTCAGGACCTCTGGAAGAGCAGCCAGTGTTCTTTACCTCTGAGCCATCTCTCCAGCCCTACAGTGGCCTTTTTAAGCCTTTGGAAGCTGTGATTCATGGCCATTTTCTGGAAACTCAGGTCTCTGGACCTGGCAGAGAGAGTTCATCGACCTGGCCAGTATTTAAATTGTGGTAGTGGTCTTATTCTCAACTGGTGGAATTAACGGTACCCATACAGTGGTTCACAAATATCTGATTTCAGTTCCAGGGAATCTGACCTGATGCCCACTTCTGACCTCCATGGGCACCAGGCACATATATAGTCATATACACATATGCACAAAATACCCATACACATAAAATAGAAATCAATAAATCTAAAAAAATTAAAACATCTTTAGAAAATACCACTTAAAAATAAAACTATATATCACGAACATAAAAAGTGTTGTGCTTGCTGTGGGGTGGTGGTGCACACCTTTAATCCCAGCACTTGGGAGGCAGAGGCAGGTGGATCTCTGTGAGTTCCAGGTCAACCTGGTCTACAGAGTGAGTTCTAGGACAGCCAGAGACACACAGAAACTCTGTCTCAAAGAAACAAAAACAAAACAAAAAACAATCACAGTTGCTGGGCGGAGGTGGCACATGCCTTTAATCCCAGCCCTTAGGAGGCAGAGGCAGGTGGATCTCTGTGAGTTTGAGGCCAGCCTGGTTTACAAGAACTAGTTCCAGGATACGCTCCAAAGCTACTGAGAAACCCTGTCTCAGAAAACCAAAACAAAACAAAACAAGAACAAACACAGTCTGTCTATTTGCCAAAGCTAGCCTTAAACTTGAAGTGTCCCTTTTTCTACTTGAAAGTTCAAAGCACATGCTCCTGTGCCCAGTCTAGGTAGCTTTCTGGAGGGCAGCTTCATTGAAATAGAACTTAAAAAGCTTAAATTTAGCATCCCAAAAAGCTTAAGTGTCTTGACAAAGACTTTCCAGTCCATAAGCAGAGCTAGGAGTGATGACTGTCTATTTGCCTTTCTTTCCATACTATTTAGCGTCCATCTGTTGTCAGGGTTTTTTTTGTTGTTGTTGTTTTTGTTTGTTTGTTTGTTTGGATTTTCGAGACAGGGTTTCTCTGTAGCTTTTTGGTTCCTGTCCTGGAACTAGCTCATCTAGACCAGGCTGTTTTGTCAGGTTTTTTGAGGCAGGGTTTTGATGTGGGATTTCCCTCTGTGTGCTGTGATTACACATTGATGAATAAAGGAACTGCTTTGGGCCTATAGCAGAGCGATAGGGAAACAGAGCGAGGTGGAGAAAACTAAACTGAATTCTGGGAGAGAGAAGGCAGAGTCAGAGAGAAGCCATGTAGCCGCCAGACATGGACAGACACCGGAACTTTCCTCAGTAAGCCATAGCCATATGGCGAAACACAGATTAATAGAAATGGGTTATATTAATATGTAAGAGTTAGCCAGTAAGAAGCTAGAACTAATGGGCCTAGCAGTGATTTAAACAACATAGTTTCTGTGTGATTATTTCAGGGCCATGTGGCTGGGAACTAACTAGGGGCCTCCTCCTACTACAGGGTTTCACATAACCCTAGATGTCCTTGAACTCACTATTCTTCCACCTCCACATCCCAGGTCTTTTCTCCTTTAGAAATAATCTCTAGGGCTGGAAAGAAGACTTGACTGCTAAGAGTGAATACTGCTCTTGCAGAAGACCAGACCTTGGTTCCCAGCACCCGTATCAGGTAGCTCACAACTACCTAACTCTCTGTTCTGGCCTCCACTGGTATCTTCACTCAAGAGACATATACACATAAAAATAAACCTTTAGCTAGGTGGTGGTGTACCTTTAATCCCAGCATTTGGGAAGCAGAGGTAGGTGGATCTCTGTGAGTCTGAGGCCAACCTGGACTGCAAGAGCTAGTTCCAGGACAGCTAGGGCTGTTATACAGAGAAACCTTATCTTGAAAAACCAGGATGGAAAAAAAAGCTTTAAAACTAATACCTTATGAGGCTTAGAGATAGCTCAACAATAGAGAGCATTTGTTGCTTTTGCAGAGGACCTGGGTTTACTTTCCAGCACCCACATGGTGGTTTACATCCGCCCTATAGCTCCAGTTCCAAAGGATCTAGTGCTCTCTTCTGACCTCTGCAGACTCCAGACACAAATATGTATGGTGCATAAACATGCAGGTAAAATACTCATACACATGAAAAAAAATCATTTTTTAAAACTCACAATAATACAAATAAAGATACTATTTAATTTTTAAAAGATATTCTGGGGGCTGGAGAGATGGCTCAGTGGTTAAGAGCATTGCCTGCTCTTCCAAAGGTCCTGAGTTCAATTCCCAGCAACCACATGGTGGCTCACAACCATCTGTAATCAGGTCTGGTGCCCTCTTCTGGCCTGCAGGCATAGACACAGACAGAACATTGTATACATAATAAATAAATAAATGTTTTTTAAAAGAAAGGTATTCTGATAATTAGTAAGTGCAGAAAAGCAGAACATTTTCTCATTTCCGGTTCTGAAGGAACAGTTATGTTCTAAATTTATTTTTATGTGTATGGGAATTTTGCCTGCATATATGTATTTGTTGATGTATATATGTGCACCATGTATGGCTTGGTGTCCACAGAGCGCATCAGATTTCCCGGAACTGTAATGATGAATGAATGGTTGTGAGCTATGATGTGGGCGCTGGGAATTGAACCTGGGTCCTGTATATGAACAAGTGCTCTTGACTTCGACTTCTCTCTCCAGTCTAAGAGAACAGATACTACTGCTTTTAGACAGGTTCTCTTGGATGTCTCAGGCTGTCCTCAAACTGGGGGGCCTCCTGTCTCATCTGTTAGTGTAGAAATTATCTTCAGATTTTATCACAATCATCCACTATTTTTGACTCTCTGATGGCCAAATCTAGTTTACTATTAATTTGCCTATAGACAAGGGGTATATATGTGAATGAAATCTAGAGTTGAATCTAACTTTACAATTTTAAATTTTATTTATCACCGTGGGTATGTGTGAGAAAGAAGTGCTTGTGGGAATACGTGGAGGTCCAAGGCCAGTCTGAGGAATCAGCTCTCCCTTTACGTGAATTCCAGGGATTGCACAGCAAGCTTGATTACCTGCTGGTCCATGTGGACCGCCCTTTGATGTTTGTTTTTGACACTTCCATCAAGCATTAGGAAGTTGGTCATGTGGATTCCAGGGTCTATTCTAGTGGTCTGTGTATTGTTTTTATTGCTACAACTGAACCTTCTGAAGTATAACCAGAAGTCAGGTTATGATGTCTACAATATTGTTCTTTCTGCCTCTGATTACTTTGGCTACTGTGGGTATTTTGTTTGAGTCCATATGAATTTTATGGTTTTTTTTTCTAATTCTGTGAGATATCATTGGAATTTTGGTAGGAATTTCGTTGAATCTGTGGCGTATAGATACATCTTACTACCTTCATCAGGTTTATTCTGAGGATTCATTTTTTGATGATATGAGTGAACTATATTTTCTTCTGGTTTCATTCTCAGAAAACTCATAACAGAAGCCGGGCGGTGGTGGCACACGTCTTTAATCCCAGCACTTGGGAGGCAGAGGCAGGTGGATCTCTGTGAGTTCAAGACCAGCCTGGTCTACAAGAGCTAGTTCCAGGACAGGCTCCAAAACCACAGAGAAACCCTGTCTCGAAAACCCAAAAAAACAACAACAACAACAACAACAAAAACTCATAACAGAAAAGCTTTTTATTTATGTGTGCATGCAGAGGTGAAAGGAGGAATGCCTCAAGTCTTTATTGCAACTGTATTATTCCTTTGAGAGTCTCACTGAACCCAGTGGCAGGCTGGTGCCATCAAGCTTCAATGCACTGTCCCTTCCCTACACAGTGCTTAGCAGTGCAGGTATTTGTAATGCTGTGTCCTGTCCCTTTAAGAGACAAGCTCGGCCTTCCCTTTCATAACTCACTAAATAAATATCCAACCTTACTCTGCATAGTGTACCTATCCGTCTGCCTCTCACCTGCCTTGGCTGGGGCTCCTTGTGGGACTGGCTGCCTCAACAAGGTCTCACCCACCACATGACTCCCTGCCTTCGACCCACTAGCCCTCATGGCCCATGGGCCATTCGGGGGCTTCTTGCCTGGGACTGGCTGCCTTTGTGGCCCTCTGTGGTCTCATGGCCTGCTGGCTATAAGTCCCAAGTCCTGGTCTCTGGCCTCCATCTTTGGAGTCCCTGTCCCTATGCCTGCCAAGCCTTGACCCCTCCCCGGAGGAGGGTCAAGACAGCCCGCCAAAATCTTGACCAGTTCCCCAGTCTATTTAAACTGCCCCCCCCCAACCCAGATCTCTCGTGGTCCCCCCCCCCCCCCATCAGCAGTGTTTGCAGCTTCCAGGTCCCCCTCAGGGCCACTCGAGAGTGCAGGAATCCCATTAAACCCAGATATTTTATATTTGGCTTGTTATGATTTGGTTTGATTTTTGGGTCAGCAGAGAGCTCGCATTAGGAAAATTCCTAACACTGGCCACTGCTGCCACTCAGGGAACAGCGGCATTTTACTTTTTAACTTTTACTATTACAGTATTTGCATAGTCACATCCAGTTTTTTTGTTTGTCCTGTCCTAGAACTAGTTCTTGTAGACCAGGCTGACCTTGAACTCACAGTGATCCCCCTACCTCTGCCTCTCAAGTGCTGGGATTAAAGGCAGGCGACACCATGCCCAGCTACACACTGACTCTTTGTAACAGTGAACAAACAACAATAACTAGTGCTTCTAATTGGACACTATTTATTTCTCAAATTTGTGTGTGTGTGTTCGCGCACATGTGCCCCCCCCACAGGAGACATGGTTTCTTTGTATAGCTCTGGCCATCTTGGAACTCTGTAGACCAGGCTGGCCTTGAACTCAAGAGATCTGCCTGCCTCTGCCTCCCAAATAATGGGATAAAAGATGTATGACACCACTGCCTGGCTTATTTCTCAAACATTTCCAAGAAAGTTGGAATATCCACATGAACTTTTTCCAGTTAAAAAGTGTAGTTCTGGGCTTGAGATGGAAGTAAGACAGAGTGCTTGCTAAGAGCTTGAAACCTTCAATCACTGCTACTATAAGAAAGCTGCAGTTCTGATTTATGGGCAAACCTGATTCAGATTCAAATTTAAATGTAAATTTAAACTTACATTTCCATCAATTAATATACATATATTGCTTCAAATTTTTGAAACAAATAAACATCTTTTACCTATATTTTGTTTTTTGATATATTACAAGTTTAGTTTAGCATGCTTTTTTTTCTATAGAGGAGGGGTCTCAAGTGGCACAGGCTAATCTTCAACTCACTATATAGCTGAGGTTACCCCTGAAATCCTGATCCTCTCCGATCTTTGCCTCCCACGCTCTAGGATTACAGGTATGAACCACCCACCATGTCCGGCTTTGTTTTGTTCTCTGTTCTTTTTGAGATGGTATCTAGCTCTGTAGTCCATGATTGTTGGTAGAAGAGGGTTGTCTCAAACCTGTGGTTTTTCTTCTGCTTCAGCTCTCCAAATGGTACAACATTCCTAGCTGCCTTATTATCCTCTCTCTCTCTCTCTCTCTCTCTCTCTCTCTCTCTCTCTCTCTCTCTCCCCCCTTCCTCCCTCCCTCCCTCCCTCTCTTCCTCCCTTCCATTCTTCTTGTATGTTTGTTTTGTTTTTCAAGACAGGGTTTCTCTGTGTAGCCCTGGCTGTCCTGGAACTTGCTCTGTAGACCAAGCTGGCCTTGAACTCATAGAGGTCCTGAAGACTCTGCCTCCCCCATCCCCTGAGTGCTGGGATTAAAGGCATGCGCCACCACCGCCCGGCCAACATTTTTCTTTGTATAGTGTACAGTTTAACCCACAGTCAACTGAACTGGCACTTTACTTTCTTCTTAGGACTGGACCAGCAAAGCAAGCTGTTCATACTTTCTCACAGTTCTCATGACCAAATACTAGATTGGTCATGAGTTACTAGATACGCCTTAGGCTATCACAAAAACTGTCAAGCCCACAGCTCTGCATTAAGCCTACTTCTATGAACATCTTTCCAGTAACAGACAGTCCTAGGTGAAGAGTTGAACTGTCTAAACTACAATTCTGCAATCAGAATCACTTCTTTGAAGACTCTCCTAGTAAACAACACAATATCGTGCAGCAAGCCTCTTAACCGATGAATTTTTGTTTCAAAACAACCTATATGCACTTCTATTTGCCTTAAAATTTTTAACTTGTCTGCAGAGATGGCTTAGCGGTTAAGAGCACTGACTGAACTTCCAGAGGTTCTGAATTTAATTCTCAGCAACCCCATGGTGGCTCATAATCATCTGTTATGAGGTCTGGTGCCCTCTACTGGCCTGCAGGCACAGAACACTATACATAATAAATAAATAAATCTTTATAAAAGAGTTAACTTGTCTCAGTCTCTTTAGAGTACACATATCCTAGGTTGTAATCACTTGCATAGTTCCAAGTAAATTCACCTCTTTGAGAGTGTCTCTGCTATTAAATGTAAAGAAGTAACACTTCTTATGTGAAATCATTCATTTGAATTTCTTGTAAAATGCTTCTGGTTAAATGTATACAACAAACATTTGTGGTAATACCTTGAAATTTACTTTTTAAAGGCTTGGTTGTACTTTGTAACAAATCTTGTTTTAGCTTGAGTATTCAATTGAAATCTTTTTTTTTTGGGGGGGGCAAACCCCACCAAATCTTCCAACTAGTATTTATAATATACTTTTCCAGTCTAACGAATATAGACAACCGAGTGAGTTTTAGCCTTTTCTGATCCTTAGAATACTCAGTTTGATAAAGGTCAAGGTGGCTTTGTGACGTAGCTCCGCCTGAATAAAAGCTGAGGCGCATGCTCCACCTGCCCTCTTTAGCCACGGCCGTGGGAATGGATACATCTGCCCACGTGCGGGAGGTCAGCAGGCCATGACAACGACCACAACCACCACCACCGTAACCGCAAAGCGCTCTATCTCCTGCCCTACTGACCCTCTGCGGCTGTCCTCTCGCAACTCGCAGCTCACAGAGATGGCCACGAACAGTCAAGAGCACTTTGATGCTTATGAGGCATTGGATCTTACAGAATTTGGCAAAAACCAGCCTTGGTGGCGCAAACTTTTTGGGCAGGAGACACGGTCTGCGGGCGAGAAGTACAGTGTGGCAACCCAGCTCCTGGTTGGCGGCATCACGGGCTGGTGCACTGGCTTCATATTTCAGAGAGTTGGAAAGCTGGCTGCCACAGCGGTGGGAGGGGGCTTTTTTCTACTTCAGCTCGCAAACCATACTGGCTACATCAAAGTTGACTGGAATCGCGTAGAGAAGGACATGAAAAAGGCCAAGGAACAACTGAAGATTCGGAAGAGCGCCCAATTACCAACTGAGGTCAAAAGCAAAGCTGAGGAGTTGGTGTCGTTCGTAAAGCAGAATGTATTAGTAACTGGAGGATTTTTTGGAGGCTTTCTGCTCGGTATGGCATCCTAAAGGGGAATCACTCCACTCCTACGGTTCAGCAGAGGCTTTCCACTTCCTCTTCATGCCTGCCCTCCTCCCTGTTGTAAATCTGAACCGCCTCCATGCGCATCTGCCCATGCAAGTTAACACAGGTCCTCCCATGGGCTTGACAAGCGACAGGGCAGCGCACTCTCCATCTGGAGGTCAACAGGAATGGTCCTTCCCCCGTGTGTAGAACCTGCCCCAAACCATCTTTAAGATCTGTCCCTAACAGTCGAGCTGGAAGAACGCTGTGTGGAAAGAACTGAACATATCTGACTTTGAGCATGGGAAGAAAGTAAAGCAGGGACAGTTGTGGGAGTACCACCCGCTAGTCAGCTACTTTAGGGGGACAGTCTCCTTACAAAACTTACAAGTAAACTGATGCTTTCTTTTGCTCTGGACAACTACTCCAGTAAGCTGTAATTATAGCTATCTTAGTTTGGAACTCAGAAGTGTGACTCTCTTCAAAAAGGGCCATAATGTAAATACCTGAAAGCTTCACTAAGACCTGTTTGTTTTTCTTTTTTGGGGGGGGGGATAGGGTAGGGTGAATCTAGGGCCTTGCTCCTACTACTCTACTAGGCCAAGGGCTACCACTGAGCTATATTCCCAGGCTTTTGGGTATTTTTCATTTTGAGAGGTCTCACTAAATTGCTCTTGGGGCCTGGAACTTGACAATCTTATGTCTCAGCTTCCTGTGGAGGTGGGATTACAGGTCCAAGTCCCCGGGGAACAGCTTCCCCAAGACCTTAAGAAAGAACTGAAGAATGCATCTCTGAGTCTACTTTGCCTCTTCTCAATCTTCTCATTTGCCTTTTCCCCCAGGATTAGTTTGCCATAACCCATCTAGCTGGGCTTTCTACTTCAGGGCCTCGACTACTTCAATCAAACGTCAGCTGGGGGAAATTTTCACCTAGACGCTTCAAGAAGAAGAATCTGCTTTCAGGCCTAGGTCTGGGGTACAATTTCTATATTTGCAACTGTAGGATTGATTTACATTTTGTGCTTTGTCAACCAGAGGACCAGCTCAGCTCTGGGAGGCCATCCACACAGTTCATCTCACACAGACTTTGCTCTCGCCATACAAATCAGAAACAGCACTGACGTCTTTTCTTCATGACCAGGTGGAGAGAGAAGAGGGCCCTAGGGGTCCAACACCTCTGCAGAAAGGGCAAGTGTGTGTGTGCAATCACTGTTTCCATTGCCTGTTGGTCAGAAGGTAAAAATCATGGGTTCTGCCCAAACTCAACACTGTGAGCAAGGAAAACGATAATCGTAAGGACCACCGTGGAAACTGTATGCTACATGGGAAGAAGAAATGGTTACTTCTCTGTCTTTGAGTATGTCTGGGTTTCCACCTTTAATACCAGGATTAGATCTTCATATTTCTACCAATGGGGGGGGCCTACTAAAACCACAAACTCCGTAGACCTGAGCAACAACCATTTGTTTATAAGCCAATTGGGTCTTTACAGTTTAAATTATGTTTACATTTTTCCATTCACTTTAAATCTTACTTAAAAAACCAACCCCTCCAAAGAAAAATGTCAATTAGTACTTTGTTTTCTTTCGTTTTTTAAAGTCATTAAACAAATGGTAAATAAAAATTGGTTTTTATGGCTTTCTTTTTGAAACAGGATTTCATATAATTTAGGCTGATCTCAAATCATCTTGTAGCTAAGGATGACCTCATGATCACTGAGATTAAAGGCACACGCCACCGTGCCTGGTGGCTTTACTTTTTTTTTTTTAGACAGGGTTTCTCTGTGGTTTTGGTTCCTGTCCTGGAACTAGCTCTTGTAGACCAGGCTGGTCTCGAACTCACAGAGATCCGCCTGCCTCTGCCTCTGCCTCCCAAGTGCTGGGATTAAAGGCCTGCGCCACCACCGCCCGGCTTTTTTTTTTTTTTTGCTTTTCTCTTCTTATGTAAGTATTTTCACCTTTATGATACTCATTCATTTGTTATTGTTTTGCAGTGGCTGGAGCCTCACTAATACTAGCACTCTACCACCAAACTACAACTCTAGTCCACCTGTTTATTACATGGCCCTTGAAGGGGACTAGTTGTCTTACTGGACAGCTGCTTCCATCCCAAAGAGATCACCATATTGTAAAGGTGACAGGAAACTAGTCAGCTCTGCATTGGCTACGTGGCTTGGGCATGGACACTGTGGCCCTGGTCAAAGCCTGTGCACCCTACAGGGATAAACTACAAATGGCTTTCCCCCTTCCTCCACACCCCTGGGGATATTGAACCCAGGTTTTGAACATGCTAGGAAAACACTCTAAAAGCAAAAAGAATACTTTGTGAGACATGAAAATCATATGAAATTCAAATTTCAGTTGCAACAGTTTGAACACAGCACATCGCTGGAACACAGTCATGTTGACTCATTTCCGCGGGGCCTTTGGCTGCTTTACACTACCCAGTTATTGTAGTCACAATAGAAACCATACATGGTACTGTCATCGCTTTGTGTTACTGCAACATGGTGAACATGGAGAGTAATGGGGTGCAATTGTATAAAAACCCACTGAAAGGTCCAACTAAAAGCATTTGCTCCAGACAGGAGGGAGAGGCAGATTTCTTTTCTTTTTTAAGATTTATTTATTTAGGCCAGGCGGTGGTGGCGCACACCTTTAATCCCAGCACTTGAGAGGCAGAGGCAGGCAGATCTCTGTGAGTTCGAGGCCAGCCTGGTCTACAAGAGCTAGTGCCAGGACAGGCTCCAAAGCTACAGAGAAACCCTGTCTCGAAAAACTTAAAAAAAAAAAAGATTTATTTACTTATTATGTATACAGTATTCTGTCTGCTTGTATGCATACAGTGAAGGAGAGGGCACCAGATCTCATTACAGACGGTTGTGAGCCACCACGTCGTTGCTGGGAATTGAACTCAGGACCATCTGGAAGAGCAGCCAGTGTTCTTAACCCCTGAGCCATCTCTCCAGCCCTCAAGGTAGGAGATTTCTGAGTAAAAGCCAACCTGGTCTACAGTTAGTTCCAGGCCAGCCAGGGCTATATAGTAAAATTAAGTCAATCTGCACAGATATTCTCAGAGCCAAGATGTCCTGGTGAAAGAGCCTTGACACATGAGCATTTGCAAAAGGTTTCGATGATATGGAGCAAAACTTTGAAACAAATGTGAATTATCTCCTTCAAAAAAATAATTCCAGCCTGGTGGTGGTGGTGGCGCACGCCTTTAATCCCAGCATTCAGGAGGCAGAGGCAGGTGGATCTCTGTGAGTTTGAGACCAGCCTGGTCTACAAGAGCTAGTTCTAGAACAGACCCCCAAAGCTACAGAGAAACCCTGTCTTGAAAAACAATAATAATAATTCTACTCTCAGTTCAGCAAAATTCCAATGCTCAGGAGGCAGAGGAAGGCAGATCTCTGAGTTCAAGGCCAGCTTGAGCTACATAGTGAGTTTCAGGCCAGACAGGTCACATAGTGAAACCTTGTCTCAAAAAATCTGAGACAAAATAATAACACATATAAAATATTTATTGTATATTTGAAAAATAATATATTACATAATGTATATTTATTATTATCATTATTTACTTATTCATTATTTTGTTGTTGTTTTTTTTGAGACAGGGTTTTTCTCTGTAACAGCCCTGGCTGTCCTGGAACTTACTTGGAACTTACTTCATAGACCAGGCGGGTCTCGAACTCACACAGATGCATCTGCCCTCTGCCTCCCAAGTATTGGGATTAAAGGTGTGTGTCACCACCGCCTTTGTTTTGTTTTTTGAGACTGGGTTTCTCTGTGTAGGCCTGGCTGTCATGTAACTTGTTTTGTAGACCAGGCTGGCCTCCAACTCAGAAATTCATCTGCTTCATCCTCCTGAATGATGGGATTAAAGGCATACACTACCACCGTCTGGCACAAAATTTTTATTAAACTTATTTGTGTGTTATGTGTGCACATGCTTGCAGGTACAGGTACAAACCAACACTACAGGTGTGAGTCAGCCCAGCTGGTTTTGTCCTTTCTTTCCTCCTGTCCTTAACTTCTCCAGGGTTGGGATTACAGATATGAGCAACCACATCTGATTTCCAAACCATTCTATGGCAGCCTTTGTCCAGGACCTCATTCCTCCCAGCTCAAGGGGATCCTATAGTTAAATGACACCTTACTGCCTGTCTCTGCCTCCCCTCCCGATGCCGGGATAAAGGCGTGCGCTGCCACCACCTGCCATATGTTTGCTTTTTTTTTTTTTTTGGTTTTTTGAGACAGTGTTTCTCTGTGGTTTTTGGAGCCTGTCCTGGAACTAGTTCTTGTAGACCAGGCTGGCCTCAAACTCACAAAGATCCGCCTGCCTCTGCCTCCCGAGTGCTGGGATTAAAGGCGTGCGCCACCACAGCCGGGCCCTTTTTTTTTAATGTTTACTATTTTCAACATAATCACATCTAAGTTAAACAACGCCGAGACAAACACGGTATGCCAGAGTGCTTGTTCTCCTGGGATGGAATGGAGTAAAACCTGGCTCTGAGGAGACACTAGCACACTGATGCTGTGTCAGAGCTTCCTTGACTCATTCCCGCCTTACCACACGAGTATGAGAGCTAAAGGCAAACCCAATTAGCTCAGGTTTGGACACACGAATCAAATGATAAATGCTTCTGGTAGTTGGAATAATACTTCTTTAAAAAGAAAACAAAGCAAATAACTTCTAAAATAGATTTTTATTATGAAATATAAATTTGGAAATATCTTAAAAATTCAGTTATAATGTTAATATACATTAGAGAAAGCACCACATTAAAATACACTGATAAAATCTAATTACAACATTGGCAAATCATGAAGTCTAACTATAGAAGTACATCAGGGGTCTTTAGAGCTGAGGTGAAAATATAGAGTAGTAGTTACTTACATATAAGAAGTCTGCTAGCAGAATTGGGAATCCACACCTATTATGTACACCAGATAAAACTGGGTCAAACTGGCCTGTGAAAACTAGTTCCCTGCAACTCTGGTCTGATTGAATCTATAGTATTTATAGACCTAATCCACAAAGTGTCAGGAAAATGGCAGGCAGGACTTCTTTGAAAATACATTAATTTCTCAAAGAATATATATAACTTGTATGTGTATGCATGTTTGTATCTAAGCTATTATGCTGAGTGGGCTTAAAGAAACGTGAAAAAAAGGTATTTTTTCTCTCTGAATTAATCAGCTTAGGCAGTTTTGTGAATGAAGGATGAAAATGAATTTATTTATTTGAGACAGATAGTCCTGAGTGGTCTGGGAACACACTATGTAGACCGTATTGGCCTGGAACTTGTGACTGATCCTTTACCTCCCAAGTGCTGGAATTACAGGCATGTCCTGCCAGTGACACACAGTTCTTCCTTTTTTTTTTCTTTTTCCTCTGTTGAGATAAGGTTTCTCTGTGTATCTCATGACTGTTCTGAACTGCTTGGCAGACCAGGCTTGCCTTGAACTCTGCCTCCCAGAGCTGGGATTAAGGGTATGTCTCACCATGCCTGACTCTGCACCCAGTTCTTAAAAAATAAAAATTCTAAAATAGTCTAAGAATTCATTAAAATATCAAATTTTCATTATTTTACTAGTAGAAAAACTACATACCACAGAATGATTTTAATAAATGCATATGTGAAGAAAAATGTTGTTTTTGGCTGAAACTATGTTCAGAATCCAAAGAAATTCTCTCACTATATGCATGATAGAATGGTGTAATACATTTAATCTATTTATTTATTTATTTATTTATTTATTTATTTATTTATTTTAAAAAGACAGACAGATTTTCTCTGTGTAGTCCTGGTGGAATTCACTCAGTAGACCAGGCTGGCCTCCAGCTGAGAGATTGGCCTGCCTCAGCCTCCAGAGCACTGGGATTAAAGGTGTACACAGGTTTTATTTAAAGGATCATTTTGTTCTGGAAGTCAAAAGTAAAAGTTCTAGTCTGAATATACGAAATTGCTGTAGCTCTAACAGCTTTACTGTGATGTATGTGAAAGTCCAAGTGTCCAAGAAGCAACTACTTTTCCATCACTGACTCCACAGTAAAAATGTTTAAACAGCTGTCGGGAACTTTAGGAACAAACATTAGAATGGCGCAGCATCTTTAAAAAGCTGCCAAAGGCATGTTTACATCCACCTATCCACAGGCTCCAAGGCTACACAGAAACCCTGGCTTGAAAAAAAAGAAAAAAAATCCACATATCTCCATTAAACTTAAATTTAAGAGCAATACAGATTTCAAACAAACACATTTTAATATTACCTTTTAAACATTCTTGCTCAGAGACGTTTATTATCAGCACCATATATCTATCCATATAGTTCCCATGTCAAAAGTCAGCAGTGTATAAAGCCTCAAGTTTTTCTGTACAATGGTTCAATTTCATATGTAGCTATTAAATTCTGAAATCAAAAAGTCAAAGCTGTTAACTCAGTCTTTAAGCAACAGAAGAACCAAGTGTGTAAGAAATGCCTGAAAGAATCCAGTATCTAGTGAAAAGTTCATCTAGCATATCCATTTTTTAAGACAAAGCTCTCTTAAATATAGAGAGCATGTTTGACCCCCACCCCAGACACATACAGGTTTTCTTTCTGTTTGGCGGACTGGGGACTGGCCTCAGAGTCTTCACAGGCTGGGCAAGTACAGCCCCAGCCCTGGCACTTTTCTGACCTAACGTTTGATAACACTTTAAAGTCTGCTCTAGTCTAACTAATCTTATTTGCATGTTTCAGCATTCAGGTTGTTAGTAAAACACTACAAAGCAGTAAGGTTTTGTTTTATACTGTCGTGTTACTGTTTTTGAGACAGTCTTATCACGCAGTTTTGGCAGGCCTGCAACTTGCCGCATGGACCAGACTGGCCTTGAACTCAATAGAGCTCTGCAGGCCTCTCTCTCCTACCTGCTGGGATTGAAGGCATGAGCTACCATGCCAGACATATTTTTTTGAGACAGGGTCTCGCGTAGCTCAGGCTGGCCTCAACTTTGCTCTGTAAAGAACAATGATGGGACTCTTGACCCTCTTGCCTTCACTTCTCAAGTGCTGGGATTGCAGTTTGTACACAGAGGCACAGCTCAGCAGTCAGAATAGTTTTCATAATTCAAAGGTAACACTGATTTACACATCTTAGGTATTTCTATGGCAGTAAATTACCTAAAGTTGAAAGCTAGATTATAAACCCACTACATAGACAAAAAGGAGGAACACAGGTTTTAAAATTAAGTTAATAGCAAAAAATGCCATATAACAGTATACAGTACATATGTTATATAATCTTAGTTTCAACAATTCTATTAAAAACCAATAGGGTTCCTATTTATTCAGAATCAATAAATTATTCATAATTAAAATGTTTTTATAAATATTAACAACAGATGTCATATTGAATATATGAGATTTTCAAGAGTAACAAACACTTCAGGATTGTATGATTCAAGTACTGCTTTTACATTAATAAAATCTACAGTTGGTAACTGACCCATAACACTGGCACAGAGACTATATGGCAGCAATCAGGTAAGTAGTGCTGTCTGCTTGTTCTTCACATCATCGTAGGGTGAACGCTTTTAGTAGGATTCATTGATCCGATTAGTTAGCATATTTATGAAGGAAACGTTCAAAGGCATCATAGATGGCTTGTCTAAAATAAAGTGAAAAGAAAGAATCAGTCATTGACAAATATGGAGGACAGATAACTATTGTATTTCTAAAATGATCTCTGGTTAAAACTATCTGATAAAATAGACTTCTGGTATCTCTACAGGACAAAATAAGAGAACAGTACAGGAGAAATCCTTCTAAATAAGATTTAAAATATTTGTCTTTTTTGTTTTTGCTTTTTGGAGACAGGGTTTCTCTGTAGCTTTGGAGCCTGTCCTGGAACTAGCTCTTGTAGAACAGGTCTGCCTTGAACTCACAGAGATCCGCCTGCCTCTACCTCCCGAGTGCTGGGATTTAAGGCGTGCGCCACCACTGCCTGGCTAAAATATTTTTCTTATATGTTCTAGTCTTCCTCTGCCTGGCTAAAATAATTTTCTTATATGTTCTAGTCTTCCTATTTCCTTGTTGGCCTCCACATATTTTTTAAGCAAAAAAATATTCTCCTGAACAATCAACAAATAAATACCAATTTAGACGAATCTTCTTACCTGAAGAGTCCTTGTTTAAAGAGATAAGCACTGATGTGACCCCCTTCTAGGTACCGTATTTCACAACCAGGCCAAATTTCTTGCAGACTTCGAACTCCTGTCCGTGGAATATAGGCATCCTCTTTGGCTTGTACCACTATAATGAGGCTTGGGTCAACTGGAACTAAGTATAGAATTTTGATGCATTAAAAAGTGCTTTGAATTTTGCATAAATACCTAAAATATATTACCAAACAAAATGCACCATATATGAATCTTTAATCCTAGCTACTTGGAAGGCTGAGGCAGAGAATTGCAAGTTTGAGACCAGTATGAACAACACAGATCATGTCTTAGACCCTAGGTAGGTGGTTTTGTTAGTGTAGTACTTGCTGCACAAGTTTAGATCCCCAGAACCACGTTAAAAGCTGGATACACGGCTTCACTTATAACCTCTGGGGACGTAGACACTGGCAAAGCCAGTCTAGTGGAATTTAGTAAAATCTAGGCTTAGTGAGAAAGCTTGTCTCAAAAAATTAGGGTGGAGAGTGACTGAGGACGACACCTGTGTTGACTTCTGGCTTCCACATGTATGTGGACATACAGATGAACATGCATACTCAAAAGAGAAAAACACTATGCCACGGTACCACAATATTCATTTCATAAAAATGAAGCGCTTCTTTTTTGGTTTTGTTTTGTTTTCAAGACAGAGTTTCTCTATGTAGCTTTGGAGCCTGTCCTGGAACTCACTCTGTAGAGCAGGTTGGGCTTGAACTCACAGAGATCTGCCTGCCTCTGCCTCCTGAGTACTGGGATTAAAGACATGCGCCACCACTGCCCAGCTGTTCTTTGTTTTGTTTTTTTAAGATAGAATTCTCATGTAGTCCAGGCTGGACTGTGAGCTTCTGGTCTTCTTGCCGCTACCTCTGAGTTCTAATGCTAAGATTACAGGCATATAGCACTGTAACCATTTGAGTTTATGCAGTTTGTGGGGGATTGAGCCCAGACATTGCGCATGCTATATCCCCAGACCTAAAATGAATATTCTAAAGATATAAACAGAAAACTAAAAACAAACAAACATGCTGGGCATTGGTGGCAAACACCTTTAATCCCAGCACTCAGGAGGCAGAGGCAGGTGGATCTTCATGAATCCGAGGCCAGCCTGGTCTACAGAGTTCCATGATAGACTCCAAAGCTATGAAGGAACCCTGTTTCGAAAAAAAAAACAACAGAAAAAAAAAACAAATAAACACATAAGGGAGCTGGAATGATGGCTTGAGTTGTTAACAGCACTGACTGCTATTCCAAAGAACTGTGTTTGATCCTCAGTTCCCACAAGGTGACTCACAATCATTTGTAACTCTACTAATTCCTGGGGATCTGACACCCTCTTTTGGCCTCCATGGGCACCAGGAATGTACGTGGTGTACAGACACGCATGCAGGCAAAACATCCATCCACACGTGAAGTGTATCTAAGAAATATTTACAGAGCACAGCTGTTCCCAGTTTCCTGTGAAAATTAGTACCTGAGAAGTTTGCTACATGAGTGCATTCATCCATGACTCCTTTCATGAAGATCAGAGATTCTTTCTGAAGATTGCTTCTTTTCTGTTCTTTGCTGAGCAGGTGAGGTGACTGAGGGTTGTAACTTGCATAACGACTTTTGTTAGTTGAGAGTGTTTGATTCAGGCGTTCCATCTTAGCGGTATCTTGCAACAAGTGTCTTTTTGAAGTAGTACTAACAGATGTTTTACCAGAATTATGGCACTCAACATGCTTTTGGGACACAACTTGGTCTGTTGTATCTAAGTTTAATGTTCTGGAAACCAGATTTAGGTTGGTCAGCTTGTCTGCACTGCTAGGGAAGTGTTTCATGAAGTCATGTCCCATTTTGAAAGAATCTGCCTGAATATATGATAAAAAAGAAAACATTTTATATTAGAACTTTGTGAAACATTTAAAAACAGAAAAGGAAAAAAGAATTAGTAGGTAAAATATATAGCAGGGCACATCAATGGAATAGTCTCAGAAATTAACAACAAGCTAGAGGTAGTAAGTAGCACACACCTATAATTACAGCAGTTAAGAGGCCGAGGCAGGAGAACAGGGTGTTCTAGCTAGCCTGAGCTACCCAGTGAGACCTTGTCACAGATCTCCCCACCTCCACACACAGAGTAACAGGAGTATTTATTTTTCTTCCTTTTTCTGGCATAGAGTCCCACTACATAGGCTCCCTCCCATTTTTGAACTTCCTGCCTTGGCTTCCCAAGTGCTGAGATTGGCACAGGTCACCATCCCTAGCTCTAAAGTCCCTTTCAAGGCACATGGATGAACACTAAAGACATTATGGCATGTGAATAAACCAGGTACAAAGGGCAAAATGTGTATTCTTTTTTTGGTTTTTCGAGACAGGGTTTCTCTGTGGCTTTAGAGCCTGTCCTGGCACTAGCTCTTGTAGACCAGGCTGGACTCGAACTCACAGAGATCCGCCTGCCTCTGCCTCCCGAGTGCTGGGATTAAAGGCGTGCGCCACCACCGCCCGGCCAAAATGTGTATTCTGCTATATAAGATTTACACAGTCATATTTGGAGACAAATAAGTTGTGGTTGCTAGAGGCAGCATGAAGGTGGAAGTGGTAACTGTTGTCTAACGGGTAGAGTTTTAATTTGGGAAGATGAAAAGTTCTTTTTGTTTTTTCGAGATGGTTCCTCTGTGTAACAGCTCTGGCTCTCCTGAAACTCACTTTGTAGAACAGACTGGTCTTGAACTCACCAAAATCAACCTGTCTCTGCCACCCAAGTGCTGGGTTTAAAGGAATACGCCACACCACCTGGTACAAGATGAAACGTTTTGAGATGGATGGTGGTGATGGCTGCGCAACAGTGTGGGTTGCTCACTGTCAAAGTGCTTAAAGTGGCAGTTTTAAAAATGGTAAATTTCATGTTGGTAGATTTACCATCATTGTTACAGGGCCATTGGAAAAACAGATACCAAAATTTGAAGAGGATAAAGATAAATAGCACATTTATTTTTGAATGTTGCCTGATAAAAAATCAAAGTTGTCAGGATCACAACTTTAACCCCCCATTCCCCCCCACACACACTCAGGAGACAGAGGCAGGTGGATCTCTGAACTTCAAGCCAGCTGTGTCTACAGAGTTCCAGGACAGCAGCCAGGCTACAAAGAGAAACCCTGTCTCAAAACAAATCAAACTTACCTGCATCAGATTTTACTGCCCAAAATTTCAAAACAGCTATAATCTGCTTTAACTCCAGACTTTCTAAAAGTTTTATGGGCATACCTGAACTAAAATATACATTTAAGCACAAGAAACTTGAAATTCCCCTTTTTGGGATAGATTAACAATTAAAAAATATAAGCGAAAAAATGCCGGGCAGTGGTGGCGCATGCCTTTAATCCCAGCACTCAGGAGGCAGAGGCAGGTCTGGTCTACAAGAGCTAGTTCCGGAACAGGCACCAAAGCTACAGAGAAACTTTGTCTCACAAAACCAAAAACAAACAACAACAACAACAACAAAATGCTGCCTATGAAAGCTGTAAAAATTTTGACTTATAAATACAACATAAATCAAAATAACTATTATATTTATATATTAAGAGAAAAATAAAAAGAACAGATGACATCCTTGCAAAATCAACTTGCAACTTATATGAGAAGAAGCTAATCAAATAATTTTTTATTTTTGGAGACAAGGCCTGCCTTGCTGGCCTAAAGTTTACTATGTAGACCAGGCTAGTTTCAAATAGAAGATCTGGCTGGCCTCCAACTCAGAGATACAACATACTCATTATGTAGGCCTACCTCTGCCTCCCAAGTGCAGGAATTAAAGATGTGTGCTAGCTTACCTGGCTCACAAATAAATAAATAAATAAGAAATTCAAGATGGGCAAAGGATTTATATATAAAATGTATATATGTATCATATATGTATATATCACATATACACATGGTCTTAGCTTATAGACACATGCTCAATGTCAAGAATAATGAGATAAAAATAAAAGTATCCCACTTTTACTATCAGTTGAGTCTAACATATACCCAAACCTCAGCACAACTAAAGTCACATTGGAGGCACCATTTTGACCTTTCAACCCAGCATGTAGGCTCTAACACCTGCCAAAATGAGAATAAAGACCTAATAATCTATCAAAGCCTAGACCACAGTTCCAGAATCCAGGAAAGTCCTAAATATACTAACCTTGCTTTTTGGTTTCTGTAGTTCTACTTCTTGTTAACTGAAGTGAATAATCAGGATGTATTTTTTGTGCATAAAAGATAAAGAACTTGCTGGGCACTGGTGGTGCATGCCTTTAATCCCAGCACTTGGGAGGCAGAGGCAGGCGGATCTCTGTGAGTTGGGGGCCAGCCTGGTCTACAAGAGCTAGTTCCGGGACAGGCCCCAAAGCTGGAGAGAAACCCTGTCTCAAAAAACCAAAGGATAAAAAAAGTAAGAAAAAAGAAGAGAAACTCAGTATGTAGACCAGGCTGCCTGTGAACTCCCAGAGTTCCACCCAATTCTGCCTCTACATATTGGGACTAAAGGTGTGCACCTCTATGCTTATAATTAAAAACATTTTTGAAATTAGGCATAGTCGTAAATGCTTGCAATCAAGCATTAAGAAGGCAGAGGCCAGCCTGGACATACATAGAGAGACCCTGTCTTTACAAACAAACTAATAACAAAATCAAGGGGAAAAAATGTTTTCTTGTTATATAGTCCAGGCTGGCCTCACACTTGTTGTACTTCTGCTGCCTAAAATGAAGAATCGCCTTCACAATCTCTCTGCCTTAGCCTCCAAATGTTTGGATTACAGGCATGCATCACCATGCTTAGACAAAGAAGAGTAATTCCGAAGTTTAAAAGTATGTATTTCTTTAAAAAAATTGCCATTTTCTTTATATAACTAAATATGTAATCAACCTTTACTCCAATGTTACATGAACATTAAAATACTCACTCCAGCTGGGTGTGTTGGCCCATGTCTTTAATCCCAGTATTTGGGAAGGTGAAGGCAGGTGGATCTCTGAGTTGGAGGCCAATCTGGTCTAAAAGTGACTTCTAGGATAGTCAGGGCTATTACACAGAGAAACCCTTATTTCCAAAAACCAACCAACCAAACAAACAGAAAACTTACCCCACAGTACTCTAGCATATGAATAATTTCTTCTTCATAAACTGTCTGTGTGTAATACTGCTTTTCCAGCTCCCGCCAATTAATAGATTTACTCAATACACCCTAAAATAAAGTAAAATCAAATCATGACATAGTCTGCATAATACCTTTATGTTTATTAATTACTGTATAAGAGAGAGTTAATAATCTATTCTTTGAAAGGCCTGCCGATATATTTAAGTGGAGTCTGGGAATTTGATCAATAAGCAGCTTTTACACTGATATGCAACTTTCTCTAAATGATAGAGTGGGTCACTGTAGTCACACGGTTTGTACAAGTCTGAAATTCCTTCTCAACTGCTGGGACACTCACGGCGGGGGGTATCTAACTAGAGACCCTTAGTCCAAGAGGCTCAAAGATGAGCAGCATTTTGCCACCTGGTACAAGTGATTGCTGGAGGAATTAAGCATAAGCCATGAGATTCGGCTGAGCAAGGACCCTTGGAAGCCTACGCTAAGTTTAGCTCATGTACGTTTTGTTGATTTTCTGTCATATCTTTTTGCTAAAGTTAAGCATTCTCTCTCTATATATATATCTGTGTGTGTTCTGTTATTCCTTCTAGCAGTCACTACACCTAGGGGTGATTCTGGAGACCACCACGATAACTATATTTAAGTAAACGTTATCAAGTTTCAAGCACAATTCAATTACCGTAGTGAAGACCCCAGATGCGGTGGACCAAGACAGGCATGGAATCAATGGCATGGGCTTGGGCCAGTTGGAAACTGCTAAGGAGGCCATCTGTAACATGACAAAAGTAATTTAGAGAGTTTCTATTCATTAATGTGAAAAATACTAAATACTAAAAAGTACTTTGTTAGGAGTAGGTGAGAGAAGACAGGAACACAAGGGCTGTAATATTTATAGAATGCCCTCAAATTATAAATTCAACAACATACACATTCCTTTTAGTAAGCAAGAAACTATAAAGGCTTCGTTACGAATGTTTTTGAGCTCGTCTTGCTGTGCACACAGGCTGCTTCTCCTGCACACTGGAGCTCTTTTCCCTCAGCCTCTCCAGTGCTGGGGTCATAAGCATGCTCCTGCTACACCTGGCTCTGAGTAACATTGTGAATTTAAGTTTTTATAATTCAAGTGATCATCTATAGCAAACTTTAAATTCATTTATAAATATATAAAACACACAAGCACACACGTAATGACAAACACATGTTATGTGACCAGAGCACATTTCAGGTACTACCTACATGCTTCATGGAGGAAAGAGAGAGTGCAGCAAGCAATTACGGCACAGTACTGTGGAAATGGACTGGGGATGAAGCACAGCTGGCAGGTGAACTGAAACTCCAAAAGGGCTTCTGGTGGGAAGGAAGCTGTAAAGCTGATGTTTGGCTAGGAGATGGCACAAGGGGGCACTAGAGAGACCCGGCTATAGTCCTGTGAAGCAAGCTGGCACATTTTGAGCAGGAGAAAGCAAAAATCTGACTTAGAGCATTCAAGTTATACCAGAGAGGAAAAACTTCAAAGAATGAGTCTGGGACTCAGATTAGTATTTCACTTAGCCCTTATCAGAGGTTCTTCTGGCAGTAGATGAGAACTAACAGGGACCCACAACTGCACAGTATACAGGTAGGAGACACTGGGCCAGGCAGTGGTGACACAAGCCTTTAATCCCAGCACTGGGGGTGGGGGGTGGGGAGTGGGGCTGAGGCAGGCAGATCTCTGAGTTTGAGGTCAGCCTGGTCTACAGAGTGAGTTCCAGGATGGCAAGGGCTACAAAGAAAAACCTCATCTTGAAAAACAAACAAACAAAACAAACAAGAGACTTTGGAGCATTTGGCCTTAAATGGGATGGTTTCATCAGTCCTGTCCTCAGAGCTCAGGGGCCTACGTAGAGCAGAAGGAAGCAAAGAGGAGGTGGGAAGATTGTTAAGAGCCAGAGGCAGTGAATGACTCCAAGGAGACAGAGTCTTCCAGACACAACAAAATGAATACATATATGAAATCACAGAGACTAGCAGCATGCACAGGGCCTCAACAGGTTCAGATCAGACTGGGTACCAGCTCTGAGAGAGAGAAGCTGATTTGGAGTCACTAACCAAGAAGCTGTCTACAATTGGTACCCACTGAAAAGGGGGAAAAATGAGTCTCCTCCTGTAGAAATAAGGGCGGCGGGGGCTGTGTCCCCAGCACCCCAGCCGCCTGCTCGGCTAGCTTATGCCCCGAAATAACAACACACAAACTGTATTCATTTAAATACTGCTTGGCCCATTTCTATCTAGCCTCTTCTCGGCTAACTCTCGCACCTGGACTAGCCCATTTCCTATATTCTGTGTAGCACCCAAAGGTGTGCTTACCGGGAAGATTCTAGCCTACGTCCATGCTGGGTCGGAGCTTCATCGCATGTGTCTCAGAGAGGAGCTAACATGTCTACCCGGGAGCGCAGAGCATGGCGTCTCTGCTCCAGAGAGCAGAGCTTGTCGAGTCTGAGCTCACTTCCTCTTCCTCCCAGTATGCTATTCTGTTTATTCCTCCCACCTATGTTTCAACCTATGAGGGCCAAGCAGTTCCTTTATTACTTAACCAATGAAATCAACAGATTGATATATGACACTCCCACATCATCCTCCCAGGTCCCAAGACCAGGAGCAGATGGCCAATACAAAACAAATTAATGGTATTTTTGTAGACTTTTCAAAATCTCAACTAGCTTTGTTTGGACATTTTTTTGTATTATTGGTCAAGATAATTTGTCTATGGTTTCAGTTTTTGGGGGGGGTTGTTTATGTGCATTTTTTGTTTGTGTATGTGTATGTATGTTTTTGGGGGGGGTTGTTTATGTGCATTTTTTGTTTGTGTATGTGTATGTGTTTTCTTGTTATTTATTTATTTATTTATTTATTTATTTATTTATTTATTTATTTATTTATTTATTTATTTGAGACAGGGTTTCTCTGTGGTTTTGGAGCCTGTCCTGGAACTAGCTCTTGTAGACCAGGCTGGTCTCGAACTCACAGAGATCCGCCTGCCTCTGCCTCCCAAGTGCTGGGATTAAAGGCGTGCGCCACCACCGCCCGGCTTCTTGTTTTTTTTTAAAGAAAGAGAAAGAGTGTGGATTGGATGGGTAGGGAGGTAGTGAGGATGTAGAAGGCGCTTAGAGAGGTACAATGGAAATGTCACAATGAAACCTATTATGTTGGACAATTAATATACACTAAAAAATTAAAGAGCACCTTCAAATTCATTTCTCTTCTAACCAGTAGCAAAAGTAAGGGTATACTTTGTATATTGAAAAGACCCTTGAAAAGTTAGATTTTGTTTTGTTTTTTCGAGACAGGGTTTATCTGTAGCTTTGGAGACTGTCCTGAACTCGCTCTCATAGACCAGGCTGGCCTTGAACTCATGGAGATCTTCCTGCCTCTGCCTCCAGAGATCTAAGATTAAAGGTTTGAACCACCACTGCCTGACTTTTGTTTTTTGAAACAGGGCTTCTTTTCTTTTTTTTTTCTTTTTGGTTTTACAAGACAGGGTTTCTCTGTAGCCTGTCCTGGAACTCATTCTTGTAGACCAGGATGGCTTTGAACTCACAGAGATCCCTGTGACTCCCAAGTGCTGGAATTAAAGGCATGCATCACACCGCCCAGCTCACTGCGTGGCTTTGTAATTAGCATTTTTTTAAAAAGATTTATTTATTATGTTATAGTATTCTCAGTATTCTGTCTGCATGTATGCCTGCAGGCCAGAAGAGGGCATCAGATCTCATTACAGATGGTTGTGAGCCACCATGTGGTTCCTGGGAATTGAACTCAGAACCTTTGGAAGAGCAGACAGTGCTCTTAACCACTGAGCCATCTCTCCAGCCCCGTAATTAGCATTTAATAAAGTATTAAATCCAAAATCTGAGTTATATCTGGAGTTGTACAATATATGTTTGTCTACCTAAATTTTACAAAATAACATTACTTCATCATTGGAGCTATTACTACTGCCTATTTTCACCAACATTAAATTCATGCCTTAAGTACACTTAAAATTACCCTTATTTAAAAACACAATGGTAATGAAATATAAGCTGAAAAGACTCACATGTCCTCCCATGGATATTCCAGTCATTCCGAGAGGTCCATAACCTTCCCTCTCCAGCCAGTGCAAGAGAGCGGCTGACTCCAGAATAAGAGCGCCTCCCATCACAAACAGGTCAGAGACATTTTTTAAGCTGGATCTTCTAGCCTCACAAAACAAAATAGAAAATGATTTATTTCATGCATTTACATTTTTAATACTTTAGAAAGTTGAGAGGTTACTGTGTACGGGTGTCTATTGGTGCATGTGCACATGTATGCACGCCACGGTGTGTGCAGAAGGCAAAAGACAACTTTGTGGATGGAATGGAACCAGTTTTCTCCTTCAACCTTAATCTGGGTTCCAGGGATTGAACTTGGGTTCCAGCTTGTGCAGCAATTGATTTTGACAGTTCAGTCATTTCACTGCTTCACGGTTATATTTAGTGTTGCTGGTTTTCTTCCTGAGACAGAGGCTTCCTATGCAGCTCAGGTTAGCAGAGAGCTCATATGTACCACCTATATTTGAGTTCAGGGTTTGTCTCCAGACTGAAAATTCTTGAACTATTTAGCTTGACTGTAATTTTCACAGTTTAACAAAGTTCATTCTAACCCAGTCCTCACAGTAAGCAAGGCCCATTGGATGCTGCTCCAAAGCTTATACTTCCTTCTGGAGAACCCTGTCCCAACCCTCCTGGCTATTGCCACCTAGCGGACATGGTAAATGTCTTCAAAAGGCGGCTTCAGGATGGTGGGGAGCGTGGTAAGACCAGTGGATCCTATGAGCACAGGTCCACTGTCACACTTCATGGGCTGTGAAGTGAGTTCTTTGGTCAGATGCAGCGCTGTGTGGAAAACCACAACGGAGGATAAGGCATTGTCTAAGTCCATGCTGGTGGTTTTGGCAGAAGCATGTGCAGGAAAGGAAAATCCATAACCAGAGTAAGTATTCCAATAAGGACAAAGTTTGCCCTTTTCATAAAAGCAGGTCCAGTGTCATCAGTCTGCAGAGGACTTGGATTTGGTTCTCATCATTCATAGTAGATGTCTCACAACCACCTGTAACTCTAGCTCCAGGGGATCCAATGTTCTCCTTCTGGATTCTATGCGTACCTACATTCACATGCTAATACCAACCCCCTGCCCAACACACACACACACACACACACACTGATTTTAAAAATGTATTTGAAAACAACAAAGTCTTACCTTTTGTTCAGGTATGGTTTCACAAATAAGACATAATTTGAATCAGCCTCTAAGCTTTCTAAATCTGTCACCTTACTAGACATTAAAATGTCAAAATCTTAAAACATAAGAATTAAAGTCAATATTCTTACTAAGTTTTACAAGCAATTGAAGAAATGGTTAACTAAAGACTACCAAGCACTTGTCCTAAAGACTGCAGAAATAAAGACAGTAAAAGTGACAGATACTTACACTTGGTCCTTGGGCTTCCTGCAGCCATTTGAGAAGATGGGTCAAAGAGAAAGTTTTAAAATAATTAAATATACTCATCTCAGAACATATTATTTAAGCACAAAAGTTAAATTTGAATATAACACCCAAATAACTACTTTCCCAGTGACTTCAAAAGCTGTTTAGAAGTTTTCAGATTTTTCAACTTAGTTATTTTTCTTAATTTACAAAGCTTTACTGAGATATAATCACAAGCCAAGTAATTCACTTATTTGAAATTTATAAATTAATATACTCAGTATACTTACAAAGTCACATAATCTTACATTTATATTAAAATGAAATTTATTGATATATATTTTTTTCTTTTTTTGAAGACAGGGTTTCTCTGTGTTGCTCTGGCTGTCTTGGAACTCACTTTAGACCAGACTGGCCTCAAACTCAGAGGTTCACCTGGCTTTGTCTCCCAAGTGCTGGAATTAAAGGTGTGTATCACTACTGCCCAGTTTATTGATACAAATGTTTATTTCATAAATCCAGGGAATATAGAAAAGTATTCAAAGCTACTTTACAGATGCACATGGTTTGGGTTGTTTCTGACAGCTTTAGGTGCCGTGGATTTGCCCAGAACCTGTGCATTTGTTCTGTTACCGAGAGAACATGGTCCAACGCCCCACTTTTACATCCTGCTTTCACACAGTAAGCTTTTATTTAAACTTAACAAATGCTTAATATTTACCCAACCAATACTATTCTAAGCTGTAGTATCTAAGAAATCATCCCACCTAAAAGTGGGAAACAGACCCGAAAAGGTAAGTGGCAGGTCTGAGGGCACAGCTGCAGAGCAATAACAGCACAGCTATCTGCATGCACTCCAGTGTTAGGAACCAGGTCCCTCAGCAGTTTCTCTCAGGGCACATTCACTTCTATTGTCTTATATAAGCAAAGATATATTAGCATATTTTCTATGTGTAGTGTTTAAACTTTCTTTTGTTTTGTACTATGTTCTTAGAATAAATTTGCCAAACTGAAAAAAAAACCCACAAAACTCTGTCAAGAGATCTGAGAGATTATTTTTTCCTTATTTTCCCCTTGGTAGTACATGAAGGGCTTGAATCCAGGAGTTCACATGCTAGGCCACCCTTATCACCCAGGCACACCTTTGCCCAGCTGTGAGCTGGCTCTGTGTGTGTGTGTGTGTGTGTGTGTGTGCGCACGTGTATGCTGGTTCATGTGGAGACCAGAGGTTGTCACTGGCATCTTCATCAATCACTGTCCACCTTGGCCGATGAGCTCCAGGAATCTATCTGTCTCCGCCTCCCCAGTACTGGGGTTAGGGATGTGTGCCAAGGTCGTGTTCTTTCATGAGAGTTCTGGGGCTCTGAATGAGGTTCTCGGTGTTTGTGTGTAGGACCTTTGCTTACTGAGCCATCTCCCCAGAAAGATGTGAGTTCTGGGGCTCTGAATGAGGGTCTCGGGGTTTGTGTGTAGGACCTTGGCTAGCAGACTGAGCAATCTCCCCAGGCAGATGTGAGATGTTTTAAGCCTCCTAATACAGGTATTAAAATTACTTTTGTCTGGAGCTAAACTGATTCTCAGTCATTTGCACTCAGTTCCCTTTTCACAGGAGCTTCCCTAATACTGTGTTTGTCATTTAAGAAACACTGGTAAGGGCTGGAGAGATGGCTCAGAGGTTAAGAGCACTGACTGCTCTTCCAGAGGTCATGAGTTCAATTCCCAGCAACCACATGGTGGCTCACAACCATCTGTAATGAGATCTGGCGCCCTTCTGGCCTGTAGGTGTACATGCAGGCAGAGCACTCTGTATATATATATATTAAATAAATAAAATAAAATGTTTAAAAAAAAAAGAAACACTGGTAATTGTTGAACTTTACATTTCTTTTATTACTAGGTATGTTGTGTATCAGTTTATTTTCTTCTATGAATAGTCTAATGTCATCTTGAAAATTAAGTATTGTTCTAGATCTTCACCTTTACTATAAATATATTTGGAAATGATCATTTCTTTAATAGCGAACATTTGACTTATTAAGTCCAGCATAAGAACCTCAAGAAATACAATACAATTTATCATTATTATAAATAGCATTAAAATATTATGTTAGTCTCACTATGAAGCCTAAGCTGGCTCTAACTCACAACCTTCCTGCTTCAACCTCCTGAGCACCTAGAATGATAGGAAAGAGACACCCTATATGATGCATTCTTTACTTATTTTGAGACAGGTAGCTCTGGCTGTCTTAGAAATTGATATGTAGACTGGGCTGGCCTCAAACTCAGAGATCTGCCTGCCTATGCCTCCGAAGTGCTGGGATCAAAGGCGTCGTCCACCACCACCACACCTGGCATTTATATTTTTTATATATATTCTTTTGGCCGGGATTTTTTTTGTAGCTCAGGCTGGTCTTGAACTCCTGAATGCTACTTTTCATTACATTTCCTTTTAAAAGGTGTAAAATAATCTTACATTCTTGATTTTTAAATATTTTCGGACCTTATACTGGATTTAACTAGTTTTGAAAAGTTAGTTACCACTGGGGCTGGAGAGCTGGTTCAGCAGTGGAGAGCACTGGATGTTCTCCTAGGGTACCTGGGTTCAATTCTCAGTACCACAAGGCAGCTCACAACTGTAGTATCAGTTCCAGGGGATCTGGCCCCCTCTTCTGGTCTCCACAAACACTGAGCACACATATGGTACACAGACATAGGTGCAAGACAAATACCCATACACATAAAATAAAATAAATAATTCTTGCTGGGTGGTGGTGGTACACACCTATAATCCAGCACTCGGGAGGCAGAGGCTGGTGAATCTCTGTGAGTTCGAGGCCAGCCTGGTCTACAACAGCTAGTTCCAGGACAGGCTCTAAAACTACAAGGAAACCCCGTCTCAGAAAATAATTGAAAAAAAAAATCTTTAGAAAAAGCATTACTGATTATTCTTTTGAAGAGTAAATATATAAATAAAGATATAAAGAAACTTTTAAAATAGAACAAAAGGATATAATAAGGGTTTTCTAGCAACAATGAAGCCATTCGGGCCTCCTTAATCATAGGACGAGCCATGAGAGTCCTGCGCCTCCAGTAATGCTAAGGAGAGAGATGGCACACTTAGAACACAATAGCAAGTGCTGAGAAGACGTGCTGAGGGTTTCCTAGAGTTGAAGTCTTACATGGTCTCCTGTTCCAGCCAGATGAATGCACACAGGTCTATATCTGCTGTTCCATTCCTTAGGCACAATAAATTGGAACCTATAAAAAAAAAAGAAATGAAACCTACCTTAATGAGCTTTAGCTACAAACTATACATATATAGTTACTTAATTTATAGAGAGGGTCTTGCCATTACAGCTCAGGCTGGCCTGGAACTTACTATGTAGCTCAGGCTGGCCTCAACCTTGTGGTCCTCCTCCCACCTGAGCATCCCAATTGCTGGGGTTACAGGTGTGACTCATCATGCCTGGCTCTAAACTTTCAATTTAAAAAGTATTATAATTAAATTCTCTAACAGGATGGGCCAGTGGATTTACATTTACTTATTTATTTTTGTATGTATATGTACATGTGTAGGTGTGCCCCGATGCATGTCAGAGACAAGAGATGCAAGCAAGCATATGTTAGTTCCACCAATGTAAAGACTGGGGAGGTGGCTCAGTTGGTGGAAAGCTCCCTTCACATGCAAAGGTCTGGGTCCAATCTCCAGCAAAACATAAAACTGGCCATAAGCGCATATTCCTACAATTCTACACTCAGGAACCAGAGGCAGGAGGATCAGAAGTACAAAGCAATTCTCAGCTACACAGCAAGTATGAGGCCAGCCTGGCATAGATGAGACCATCTTAAAAAAAATAAATAGATAATAAGCCAGGTGTGGTATTCCTTTGTGTCCCCAGTACTGGAGTAGAGTCAGGAAGATCCTTGAGTCTTGCTGTCCAGCTAGCCTAGTCTAATCTGTAAACCCTAGATCCTTGAGACACATCTTAAGAAAAAAGGTGGATAATTCCTGCACAACAATATGGGAGGTGAACCTATGGCTACCACCCACATGTGGATCCATATACCAACCCCCCCCATCCTAGGTAAGATAATGTAGCACGAGTAATAAAAACCCAGAGATGGATATTGGGGTTCAATTTGAAGATCAGAAAAGCAAAGCAGCTAGTCACTGGCTCTTACTACTACCTCAAACTGAAATGGTGATCCTACTTCCACAAATCCTCAGAATGAGACTGAGTGTGAGACCTGTCTCCTCCCATTTTATATTCCTCTCTAGTGCTGGGATTAAAGGCCTGCACCACCACCACCCGGCCTCTAAGGCTAATTAGTGTGGTTGCTGGGATTAAAGGTGTACATAATGAGGCTTTTCTTGTTTTGTTTTGTTTTTAGACAGGATTTTAATATATAGCCCTTGCCTGCCTGGGACTTAGAGAGCCATCTGCATGTCTTCCAAGCACTGGTATTAAAAGCGTGTGCCACCACACCCAACACAAAGACGGTTATTGTAGTTTTTAAGATTACATGTGTTGGGATCCCATGGAGGCCAGAAGGCATCAGACACTCAGAAGCGGGAACTATAAGCCACCGTGAGCCCCCAAGTAGGGGTGCTGTGAACTGAAACCCAGTTCTTTGCAACAGTGGCAAGAACCCTTATCTGCTGAGCCATCTACAAGGATTTTGAGGTTGGCTAAAATTACTTTAGATCCTTGTCTTAACAGATCAAATGAAGCAAACAAAATGTATATATGCTTAACTTAACATTATGCCTACTGATTTAGAAATATCACTACAGATCAATATAACACAATTTGAAAACAGTAGGAAAGGAAAAAGAAGAATGTTGAAGATCCTTCTCTTCATTTTTCTCATGTATTTTTCTCAAGAAATCTTCTGAGATTTTTATTTCAGGAATCTGGATTAGTTTAAGGACCACATGCATGTGGTGACTGTGGAGGCCAGAAAAGGGCATCAGATCCCCTGGAACTGGAGTTACAGATGGCTGTGAACCACCATATGCATTCTGGGAATTGAACTCAAGTTCACTGGAAGAGTAGTCAGTTCTCTCTCTCTCTCTCTCTCTCTCTCTCTCTCTCTCTCTCTCTCTCTCTCTGTCTCAAAGAAATTTTAATTTATTTTTATTTTATGTGCACTGGTGTTTTGCCATGGGTGTCGGGTCCCCTGGAACTGGAGTTACAGCTGTGTGTGCTGGGAATTGAACCTAGGTCCTCTAGAAGAGCAGCCAGGGCTCTTAACCTTGAGTCATTTCTTCAGTCCTGCCTCATGTATTTATAAAAAGATATCAATGCCAGTTCCCCCTCCCTTCTCTCCTTCTGTTTCCCCCACCTTTCCCTCATCCCCCCCCATTTGCTCCTCAGATTTTTGTTTTGTTTTTCAAGACAGGGTTTCTCTGTTTTACAGTCCTGGCTGTCCTGGAACTTGCTTGGTAGATCAGGCTGGCCTTGAACTCACAGAGATCTGCCTGCCTCTGCCTCCCAAGTGCTGCGATTGAATGTGTGTGCTGGCACCATCAGGCCTGATTTTTTTTTTAATCAGCCATCATAAAAGCACAAAGTCAAAGAGACAGAATCACAGGAAATGAACTAAGTAACAAGAGGACACAAGTTTCTTTTTATGGGCTCTAAATAACATTTCCTACTTATATGACAATATGATAAAAGTTTAAAATCTACACAGTCTTACAAACCCAGAAATTTGTACCAGGCATGGTAGTATGTGCCTTTAATTCCAGCATTCATGAGGCAGAGGCAGGTGGCTCTCTCTGATTCAAGATCACTCTGGTCTACATAGTGAGTACCAGGACAGCCAGGGCTACATAATAGAGAGACCTTGTCTCAAACAAAACAAAACAAAACAAAAAATAAATACACCCTCCTCAAAAACCCCAGAAATTCCCTGAAAACAGTCAGGTAAAAGATGTATGAAAGGGCGTTTACTATTAGGTTGCTCAAATGGACAAAACATGCAATTTAATTATGTGCTTTGGAGAATTAGAAAATCATGGTAGTGCCACAGCAGGGAATACCAATCAGCTACTAACATGATAACAGACTATCTATTCACTGATTGGTTAGGCCAAAAAGAAAATAAGCAACTTTGTATATGAACAGCAAAGAAAAAAAGGTGATGATATATGTAAAATAGCAATGATCTCTTTGTGTTGGAATTATTAATACTTTGACTTTCTCTTATTTGCATTTTGTTATACTTTAATGCAACGACGAAAGTTACAAACACCCTGCCCAAATAGATGGGTAAAGAAGAGAAAACCAGATGTCAGTGTGCATCAGTGGGAATTCCTAGTCATCAGAATAAATGATGCTTTAAGATCAATGCACTGCCAACCAGCACCTAAGAGCCTGAGGCAAGAAGCCTGACAGTTTTGAGGCTAGCCTGGGCCTCTTTGGGAAAACATAAAAAATAAATGCTATAGCACTGTTAAAAGTTGGTAGTTTCCCTATTATTGTTCTTTTCATCAAAATAAAGAATTTCTTTAACTCTTGATAATGTTGAAATTATATTATTTCTCAAACTAAGTCTCCCCTTCCTCCCTCCAGTCATCTTAATCTATACAGTTTTCTGGAGAAGACTGAGAAGTTAAAACAGCACACAGATCCAAGGAGCATAATTACAGTATGCAGAAACAGCAATACCTTTACCATGTATTGCTAATATATAGTCTAAAGAACTGTGTGTTTATTTAGTGCTTTTTGTAGGCACTCAATAAGATTTTCATCCCTCCTATCACTTAACTCTTCTAACAACCACAAGAGATGAAGTGTTGTCATCTCTATTTTATAATATATGTTCAGAGAACAATCTGGCCCTAATAAGGTCACTGGATTAATAAGTAACGGAGCCAGGGTTCAGTTCAAACTGTTTAATGCCAAAGTCCTTGTTCTTTGCTCTATACAACACTGCTTGCATTTTATTTAGAAGTTAATAAAAGAAAAAACCAAAACCAAAACCAAAACCAAACACCCAGGTCTGGGAAGACAGTTCAGCAGTTAAGAGCCCTAGAGAACCCAAGCTCAATTCCAAGCATCCATAAGGTGAGACACAACCTTTGACAATTCCAGCCCCAGGACCTCACATCCCCTTTTCACCTCCTGGGTACCAGGCAAAACACATGACGCAAACACACACGTTAGCGAAACACCCCCACACATAAAATAAAAATGCATAAAATTTACAATATTAATATTTTAGAGTAAGGAAATAATATTAACTACAATAGTTAAAGTTATATTGGTTCCCACTTTGTTTGGCTTTTTTTGTTGTTGTTGTTTTGTTTTTTTGAGACAGAAGTTTTACTGTGTAGACCTGGCTGTCCGGGAACTTGCTCTGTAGAGCAGGCTGGCCATGAACTCTGCCTGCCTCTCAGTGAGTTTGAGTCCAATCTGGTTTACTTGATCAGTTCCAGGACAGTCAGGGTTACACAGCAACTCTCTCTCTCACTCTCTTTCTTAATAATCAATTTAAGTTTAATTTATGTGCATTGGTGTCAAGGTATGGCAATCCCTGGGACTGGAGTTACAGACAGTTGTGAGCTGCCATGCAGATGCTGGGAAATGAACCTGGATCCTCCAGAGGAGCAGCCAGTGCTCTTAACACAATCTCTCCAGCCCGAGACCCTGTCTCAAACAAACAAAGGGTAGGAGGAGGGGGGGGGGGGGACTGGGAAATGCCCCAGGGGGAAGATCTGAGTTTGGACTCCAGCACCATGTAAAAGCCAAGGGTGGCTTATGTACTCCAGTAACCTCAGAGTGCATAAGCAATCACAGAAAATATTTTTGAGATTTAATTAATTAATTTCATTGATTTATTTACCTATTTTTTGAGACAGGGTCTCACTATGTAGCCCTTTTGGAACTGGAACTCACTATGCAGACCAGTATGACCTAGAACTCAAAGAGATCTACTGGATCTGTTTCCTGAGTGCTGGGATTAAAGGCATGTGCCATCACCTCTGACTTGAGAATTTTATTTTATATGTATGAGCATTTACTTACCTGAATACATGTTATGTCTGAGCATCAAATGCATACAGTACAGCAGAGGGCACAGATCATTTGGGAGTTTCTTCAGTGTTAGTTAACCCTAGTTTCCAGTAGCCATGCTGGTGCTAGAAATTAAGTCTGGGTTCTGTGAAAGAGCAGCCAGGTTAACTTTGAACCACCTCTCCAGCTCAGAATCACAGAAATAAAAAAAAAATTCACTTTATGTGCATGAGTATTTGGCCTGCACTAATGTCTCACTCTATGTTTATGCAATGCCTACAGAGGCCAGAAAAGAGCATGGGATCCTCCAGAGCAGGAGTTCTAGATGGTTGTGAGCCAGGATGTGGGTGTTGGGAAGTGAACCTAGTTCTTCTGAAAGAACAGCCATTGCTCTTAACTGCTAAGCCACCTCTACAGCCACATCATCAAAGGCATTTAAAAATGAAATTTTATTAATTGTGTGTGTGTACGTGTATGGGCACACATGTGGAAATCAGAGGACAACTTGTGGAAATTCTCTCCTATTGTTTGGGTCCTGGGAACTGGTGAGGTGACTTTACCCTCCAAGCTATGTCACTACCCCTCAAAGTGAAAATCTGAAATAAGCAGAGCTGGCACATGATTAAAATCCTTTGGAAATATTTCTATGTGACTTTGTGCATGTCTGGATTTCTATGAAAACGGTGTTGACTTCTTAAGCGTCATGCAGTACAACCTTAATTCCATGTCAGCAGTAGGCATGAGAGGGTAATTAATCTCCCAGGGCATCGTCCACACTCCGTGCGCACAGCAGTACTTACATGTACTCAGCACCTGTGGACACGCTGCTGGAATGAACTCACTAATCTCCCTTGCTGAACAGATGCTTACCTTGCAATAACTGACTCAATTGGCATGATACCAGGCACATAGTGGGCCATGGGAGAAACAAAGTGTCCATCTAGGATCTTACAATCTGACTGTTCTTCAACCTAAAAGAAAAGAAAACCAAGGTGTATGCAAAGTAGACTAAGGTATCAGTCTCTCATGGACTTTTTAATGATAAAAATCTATTCAACTAAAAACTAACATTCTCTCAGTTCTTGTACGTAAGCCTCATATTTTATAATTTATTTATTTTTATTTTACGTGCATTGATGTTTTGACTGCATGTATGTCTATGTGAGATTGTCAGATCTTAGCGTTACAGACAGTTGTGAGCTGTCATGTTGGTGATGGGAACTGAACCCAGATTCTCTAGAAGATCAGTCAGTGGTCCTAACCACTGAGCCATCTCCCCAGCCCCCTTGAGTCTCATTTTTACCACAAGAACTGAGTTATATCCTTAGCACCAAAAACTTTTTCAGTGCTTACTATGTTTCCTTCTAAACCACTGCTTTTTCCCACCAAAAGACATATTTTTATTCAAGACTACTTATACTTTCATATTTATTTAAAGAATATCATATAACTGATATCTTCTGTAATATTTCATGCTTTTCTTTCAAACTCCTCCATTTATATTTACCTAACAGGGAATTAGCCATCATTCATGCCTTTTTAAAGACACCTTCTATTTACACATATTTGTTTTCTCTCTACTCTAGAGTCTAGTTGGGAAACAATAAATTTAATTCACACACTGGCACGCAATGTCTCAAAATAAAATACAAGCTAAAGAAATTCAGTACCATTCAAGAGGACTAGGAGTATGGCTTAGTATAAGAGCACAAGGCTAGCAGGAAGATCCTGGGTTCAACTCTAGGTACCACAAAAACAATCAAAAGCATTCAACAATATAAAAGCAATCAAAAGTACAACTTAGAAGCAGCAATAATTGTTGCAGTCTAAGCTGATATCAAGTATTCAGAGTGGTCTGATGTCACACTACCTGCTGGTGCATTGTGTAAGGAGAAAAGGGGATGTCTATCTGTAATAATGACAGTTTACAGGCAGCCATGGTAACACAGGCTTAAAATCACTATGGTTTGAAGCTGAGCCAGGAGCCTCACAAATTCAAAGCTAGCTTGGATTACATAGCAAGACCTTGTCTCAAAAAGTTCACACCGGGGGCTGGAGAGATGGCTCAGTGGTTAAGAGCACTGACTGCTCTTCCAGAGGACCCGGGTTCAATTCTCAGCACCCACATGGCTGCCCACAACTGTTTGAAGATCTAGTTCCAGGGGACCTGACACCTTCACACCAATGCATATAAAATAAAGTCAAATAAAATTTTAATCCCAGCACTCGGGAGGCAGAGGCAGGCGGATCTCTGTGAGTTCGAGACAGGACAGGCTCCAAAGCCACAGAGAAACCCTGTCTCGAAAAACCAAAAAAAAAAAAAATTCACACCAAAAAGGCAATTTGGCTAACATTCACTATCTACGCTTCCTTCTCAAGAAGTTATTCTTTAAAATAAATTTAAAAAAGCCCTATTTCGGGTCAAAGGTCAAATTAAAGTGGCAGGAAATTATCACATAAAAAAACACTAAAAACAACAGCAACAACAAAACAAATGAACAAACAAAAAAACTCATCCATGTTAGTGTCTTCAGTTCTTCAAATCCAGCATTGTGTCTGCGAATTAACATTAGTAAGAGGGTTCTCTTCCACACAGCAGGCATTCTACCAATAAAATAACTACATTCCTTGTCCCTACCATTAAAAAACACAAACAAGCTGGGTGTTCATGAAGCACACCTTTAAATCCCAGCACTCAGGCAGACCTCTGTGACTTCAACGCCAGACTAGCCTACAGAGTGAGTTCCAGGACACCCCTGTCTCAAAAACAAAAACAACAACAAAAAAACCCAAAACACCCCACCTCAAAAAACAAAAACATATACATACAAACAAAAAAACAGAATAAAACCACAAAATGTAGATTGTTGAAGAAATATCTAACAATCGAAAAAGTTTTTAAAAGGTTAAAACACTATTTCACCACACACTGTGTTACAAAGGTTTGCTTATCAGATTCTAATCAGCCTATATTTTTGCACCAGTAAAATATTATATCAGAGTCAGGCAGTGGTGGTGCATATCATTAATCCCAGCACTCTGGAGGCAGAGAGATCTCTGGAGTTTGAGGCCAGCCAGGTCTACAGAACAAGTTCTAGAACAGGCTCCAAAGAAAAACAGAAAAACCCTGTCTCAAAATACAAACAAAATACTATGTCAGTATGTGGGTGTATCTCTCGCGGTCCTGAGTTCCTTGCTCTTGCTCTCTCTCCTTCTGCTCCTGATTTGGACCTTGAGATTTCAGTCCGGTGCTCCAATGTGGGTCTCTGTCTCTGTCTCCTTTCATCGCCTGATGAAGGTTAATATTCAGGAGGATGCCTATATGTTTTTCTTTGGGTTCTCCTTCTTATTTAGCTTCTCTAAGAACCCAAATTATAAGCTCAATGTCACACACTGAGACAATGGGGATGTTCTATTGGGAACTCACCAAGGCCAGCTGGCCTGGGTCTGAAAAAGCCTGGGTTAAAACCGGTCTCGCTGAACATAGCGGACAACCTCAAGAACAATGGCAATGGGTTTTTGATCCTACAGCACGTAGTGGCCTTGTAGGAGCCTAGGCAGTTTGGATGCTCACCTTACTAGACCTGGAAGGACGTGGGTGGTCCTTGGACTTCCCACAGGGCAGGGGACCCTGATTGCTCTTTCGGCTGACGAGGGAGGGGGACTTGATTGGGGGAGGGGGAGGGCAAGGGGAGGCTACAGTGGGGAAGAGACAGAAATCTTTAATAAATAAATAAGGAAAAAAATACTATGTCAGTTAAGTGCAGGTTTACAATACTCATTTGTATATATGATTATATTAATCTCTTTGTCATTCTTCCTTTTCAGAGTATTCCTGTTCGGCTTGTACTGTCTTTTCCCCAAACAGAGACAGCTTTAACTTTATATACTATGTATCATCTTTGTGTGTAACTCAGACTTGCTTTGAACTCACTGTAAAGCCAAGGGCGTCTTTCAGCTTCTGATCCTATGCCTCCATTTGCTGAATGCTAGAATTACAGGTGTGTGCCACCACAACAGGTTTTATACAGTACTGGGTATCCAACCCCCCAGGCCTGTGCAAGCTAAGCAAAAACCCTATCTATC
>JABTXL010012463.1:13424655-13456974 GCA_025134845.1 Neodon shergylaensis
ATCCAACCCCCCAGGCCTGTGCAAGCTAAGCAAAAACCCTATCTATCGGAGCTGGAGAGATGGCTCAGAGGTTAAGAGCATTGCCTGCTCTACCAAAGATCCTGAGTTCAATTCCCAGCAACCACATGGTGGCTCACAACCATCTGTAATGGGGTCTGGTGCCCTCTTCTGGCCAGCAGGCATACACATAGACAGAATATTGTATACATAATAAACAAATAAATATTAAAAAAAATCCTATCTATCCACAATCTATATCCTCAGCTCTCCAAATTCTACAATGATTAATGGAAGCTGTGCTGGAGTAAAAAAGTGCTTAAGGAAAAATAAATCTGTAAAAGTACTAAATTTGTAATCCAAGAATTCCTCCCTCCCTTTTAAAGCATGAACATAGGTTTAGTAAGAAAAAAATGAGAAGAGCTGTAGAGATGGTTCAGCAGTTAAGAGAACTGCCTGCTCTTCCAAAGGTCCCGAGTTCAATTCCAGGCAACCACGTGGTGGCTCACAACCATCTGTAATGAGATCTGGTGCCCTCTTCTGGCCTGCAGACATACATGCAGATGAACACTGAAACATTAAAAAAAAATCTTAGCCGGGCGGTGGTGGCGCACGCCTTTAATCCCAACACTCAGGAAGCAGAGGCAGGCGGATCTCTGTGAGTTCGAGACCAGCCTGGTCTACAAGAGCTAGTTCCAGGACAGGCTCCAAAACCACAGAGAAACCCTGTCTCGAAAAACCAAAAAAAAAAAAAAAAAATCTTAAAAGAAAATATGAGAAAGAACTCTCAGGAGTAGGAGGGCTTCAAAGGGAGCAATATCCTTCATTTGATTTTTATGTTGTTTTCTATAGCTTAAGACTTCCTGCCCAAGTGTTGATGTTGTACACCTCTGGCGGGCAGATTTCTGTGAGTTCAAGGTAAGCCTAGTCTACATAGTGAATTATAGGCCAGTCAGGGTTACACAGTGAGATCCTGTCTCAAAATCATAACAAAACCCATTTTTGCATATATCTTAGAAAACTAAGTTGATAAAAGAGGCATCAGAAACTGCCATCTCACTAATACAGAGGGCAGCGACGACTAACGTGAAAGGGAATAATTCAACAGGCAATGTGAGGCTGGCTGCAAAGGAATACAGACACCTTAAGACAGACACAACTCAGCAGATAAATAATCAAACTGTGAAAACGAGCAGATGGTTCAGCAGTGAAGAGCGCTTGTTCTGCAGAGGACCAGAGTTCAGTCCCCAGCACCCGTACCAGGTGGCCCACAACTCTAACTCCAGGTACAGAGGATTCAAAACCTTATTGCCTCTCCAGTCAGACACACACACACACACCTTTCTAAAAAACGAGCTAAGAATTTGAAAAGACCTAACAATTGGCCCAATATAGTAAGAAGTTCAACACCATTCGTATTATGGAGACACAAGTACAGAGATATTTTTATTAGGATGCTGGGAAAAGTACAAGTGCTGGTGAGAATCTGGTCACACTGGACTCCTGCACAGTGCTGGCTCACACGTACAGCAAATAGAACTACTTTGTGTAGAATGTTCACACGACATTTGTACTTGACTGTTCACAGTAGCATTATTTATACCAGCTCACAAATAGTAGAAACAACCCAGATGTCTATGAATTCATGAGCAGATAAGAAATTATACAGTCACAGAAAAGAATACTGGTACATGGTACGACATGGATGAGTCTTACATACTAAGAGGGGCAAGAGAGATGGCTCAGTGGGTAGATGCAATCCTCTAATCTACTAAGCTATATGTGTGAGGTAGCATGGGTGCTCCCCCACATACACCATGTACACAGCACAATAAATAAGAAAAATTAATAAATTAAAATACTTTCTAAGAGACAAAGCCCACATATTGCATAATTCCATTTATAAGAAATGTCATAAATATGAGACTCCATAGATACAAAAAGCAAATTAGTAACAAATTAGTAACTGCCAGCACGTGGGGGAAGAATCAGTGGGAAATGCTAGCCAGAGTGTTAATGTCTTTGGGGGTCAATAGTATCATGGAATAAAACAGTAAAAAAATAGTAACTGATAGCTAATGGTTATATCTTTAGGCAAAAAATATAAATATTCCGCTGTATATGTTAAAAAGGTAGACTTTATGACACATCATTATAATTTAAATTTTAAACACTGAGGGTGGGATGTGTCTTAACTCAAATTGTTAAGATTATCTATCCTCAGGAGAGATGGCTCAGAGGTTAAGAGCACTGACTGCTCTTCCAGAGGTCCTGAGTTCAATTCCCAGAAACCACATGGTGGTGACTCACAACCATCTGTAATGAGATATGGTGCCCGCTTCTAGCCTGCAGCATACATGCAGGCAAAACGAAACACTGTATACATAGTTAATAAATAAATCTTTTTTTAAAAAAGAGTACACACATTGAAAAGTTAAGAGACTGTGATTGCCTCTGTCTGGATGGGTATTACAGCTATGGGAAGTAGGTTTAAAAAAGATTATCTGTCCTCTCTGGGAGCACAGAAAGAGGATCGGAGGTGGAGACTGGCAGAGATAAACAGAGACTTGATTTTTATTTGGCATACACTGTTTATTTAAAAAGCCTATATACTCTTGGTACGTTGACTTGTGCACATATTTCTTTGTCCATGTAACTTTGTGGGCAAGCTTACCCATGTGTGTGGGGCGACCAGAGTCATCATACGATGTCTTCCTTTATTGCTCTCCACTTATGTTTCCTATATTTTGCTTTTTTAGGTGGCCCTAGTTGTCCTAGAACTCGTTATATAGACAGGCTGGCTTTGAACTCACAGAGATCTGTCCGCCTCTGTCATCTGGGATTAAAGGCACATGCCCCCAATTCAGGCTGCTCTACTTTTGGCAACGAAGTCTCTCGCTAAGCTAGACCCTGCAGTTTCTATTAGACTAGCTGACCAGCAGTCCCCAAGATTCCTCTGTCTTTGGTTTTCCATGTCTGGCTTTTAGGTGGGTCCTGGGGATCTGAACTCAGGTTCTCATGAGGATGTAATGAGGATTTTGCCCATTAAACCATCTCCTCAGCCTTAAAAGTTTACTAATATATTTTTGAGGGGTGAAGGAATAGGGTTTCTGTGTAGCCTTTACTGCCCTGGAACCCACAGAGATCCTCTTGCCTCTGACTCCTAAAAGCCACCACACCTGGCTAAAAGCCTATCTTTATTTCCCCATCTCAAGACAGGGTTTCTCTGTGTACCCTTGACTGTCATGGAACTCACTATGTAGACCAGGCTGGCCTCAAACTCACTGAGATCAACCTGCCTCTACCTCCAGAGTGCTGGGATTAAAGGCGTGAGCCACCACAGTCCGCTCAAGAGCCTAAATGTTTGTTTGTTTGTTTGTTTATTTATTTATTTATTTTGGTTTTTCGAGACAGGGTTTCCCTGTGGCTTTGGAGCCTGTCCTGGAACCAGCTCTGTAGACCAGGCTGGTCTCGAACTCACAGAGATCCGCCTGCCTCTGCCTCCTGAGTGCTGGGATTAAAGTGTGCCACCATCGCCCGGCCCTAAATGTTTTTTGAACCTATACTTTTTAAAGAAAAAAAAAAACCCAGAGAAAAAAATGGAAATATTCACCAAAATTTGAATAACAAAGACAAATTTAAAATATAGTCTACATGTAACATCTATGGTGTAGAGAAGGTTTCCATTTACAAGTTTCTCTTTTTTTATCAGGGGAAATCTTCTGATGAAGGAAATCTAAATATATCCAATATATAAAAGATGCAAGAATACTTACTTCAGCCAAGGTCAGGGATAGGTTGGGAAACTCACCCATCTATTTCCCTTCTCCTACAATATCTCAAAGTACTCAATCACACACATTTAGATCGTATAGAAAAACAGCTGATTGCTTATGAAACAAAGCAATTTCAAAAATATCCTCTCCTTCTCCAAGTTCAGAGCATTTTCTTTCTGAGTAATGCGTTCTATTGTTGCGCCCTGACACTTCCTAATGGCTACTTTTGCCAATAATGCCTGATGTGCTGATTCTCAGGTAGATTGCTCTCTTTTAATACTTACTAGTCTTCTTTAATATTCTTCTTTAATGCTGAATAATTGAACCCTCAGGAGCCTAAGGATACAAAATGAAACTCAGAAAAATGCAGCCTAAATACTGAGTATTCAGGCAAATGCTAAACATATGTTCTCCATTATTTATGAGTAAAATTATTAAAACATCACTGAGGTAAAACAGCATTCTTTAAATATGCATAAACACTCTATGGCACTGTCGCGGTGACTGCTACAGGATTTCAGCACAGTCTGTTCTGGCATACCTTATCAATGTGCACCGGATAGTCGCTTGAAACCAGATTCTGGCACCTTTCTCGATTTCCAATCATCTTTCTGAATTCAAAGAGTCTATTAGGAGACAAAAGTTTGTATTTTTAAAACACCTTTTATGTTAACTATTATATTTACTGTTATGAATGATGAATAGTGATTAAAATTAGCAAAATCAATTAAGAGGCAATGTTCACTAAACTTTTATCACTGATAGAAGAGGGTACCTTTTCTTCTCTCTTTTTGAGACTGGAAAACTTTTCTTAAAAAATATGAGAAAGAAAATCGATCATAAGCAATGAATACCTATAAGATTCAAAATGAAAGAGGCCAATCTTGAAATAATTTTTTTATGTTTTTCCATGAGTTCCAGCGTATTCCAGTTTCATAGCCATTGAAAATTTAGGTTATCCTAGAAAGTCAATTCCTGGAAACCACATAACACTTCAACCAGCCTAGATGGTTGTTACTGATGCAAATAAACTAATTTGCACCCAAAGCATGACGCTCTAAGATAAAATGTACAGAAATAACTAAGAGGATGAAAGGAAAACTTTTTATAAAATCAATATTTAATTTTCCCAATAAGCCAATCTAGATTTGAAGCTTTTTTTTTTTTCGAGACAGGGTTTCTCTGTGGCTTTGGAGCCTGTGCTGGAACTAGCTGTTGTAGACTAGGCTGGCCTCAAACTCACAGAGATCCACCTGCCTCTGCCTCCTGAGTGCTAAGATTAAAGGTGTACACCACCACCGCCCGGCAAAAGCTAAAGTATTTTACAACTGAAATAAAAATTTAACTGTGTATCAAAACAATAAATTCAAAATAACCATTTATGGACTGGAGAGATGGTTCAGTAATTAAGAGCACTTGTTGCGCTTGTAGAAGGCTCAGGTTTGGTTCCCGCCACCCATGTGGTGACTTACAATCATTCTCAACTCCATTTTCGGGGTACCTGATGATCTCTTCTGACCCCAAAAAGCACAAGACACATACATGATACACACACATGTGTAGGCAAGAGCTCACAAGACACATACATGACACACATGTGTAGGCAAGAGCTCACAAGACACATACATGACACACATGTGTAGGCAAGAGCTCACAAGACACATACATGACACACACATGTGTAGGCAAGAGCTCACAAGACACATACATGACACACACATGTGTAGGCAAGAGCTCACACACAAAAATGACAGTTAGGCATTCACGAAACACACACTACCTCTTGAGATCTTCTGGCCTTCCCCATCCTCTGATGAAGAGCTTTGTGAGGAGAAGTCTCCGGTATAGAATATCTAACTTGCTTACACCCATGAGTAGCAGACAGCATCTAGAAGTAAAATATTAAAATAATTTCAAAATACTTTTACTTTTATTAAGGCAGCAGATCAACTTTCTAACCACGCATGTGAATACCAAGTAAAATCAAGGACTGAAGAGAAAATCCTTGAACATGTCCCTGCGAAAATACAATAGGAGATTTAGAAAAAACCCTGGAATTCAAAGCAGAGAACTTCAGCACCTAAGGCATCTCTATATGAAGAATCCTCCTAGGGCAGGTGCTCCCATCTGGAGCACAGGGACTGATGTTAAGTATCTGCTGTATCGGAAAGCAGAGTAAGGAATGTTACAGATTACTGCAGTATCAGCCAGGCTCTCCATGGACACATGGAATAGGGTTATCTGAGTTATACAGAGGAACCTGACGCACAGGGAAAACAGTTATTTATCCTAGGCCATATTGCTAGTGGAGAAGAGGGTCAAGTTTCAACTTCAGGCTTGGCTGTACTTTGTAACAAATCTTGTTTTAGCTTGAGTATTCAATTGAAATCCATTTTTTTTTTGGCAAACCCACCAAATCTTCCAACTAGTATTTATAATATACTTTTCCAGTCTAACGAATATAGACAACCGAGTGAGTTTTAGCCTTTTCTGATCCTTAGGACATCCAGTTTGAAAAAGGCCAAGGTGGCTTTGTGACGTAGCTCCGCCTGAATAAAAGCTGAGGCGCATGCTCCACCTGCCCTCTTTCCCCGCAGCCACGGGAATGAATACATCTGCCCACGTGCGGGAGGTCAGCAGGCCATGACAAACGACCACAACCACCACCACCGTAACCGCAAAGCGCTCTATCTCCTGCCCTACTGACCCTCTGCGGCTGTCCTCTCGCAACTCGCAGCTCACAGAGATGGCCACGAACAGTCAAGAGCACTTTGATGCTTATGAGGCATTGGATCTTACAGAATTTCCCAAAAAACAACCTTGGTGGCGCAAATTTATCCGGAAGTATACACGGTCTGCGGGCGAGAAGTACAGTGTGGCAACCCAGCTCCTGGTTGGCGGCATCACGGGCTGGTGCACTGGCTTCATATTCCAGAAAGTTGGAAAGCTGGCTGCCACAGCGGTGGGAGGAGGCATTATTCTCCTTGAGCTCGCAAACCATACTGGCCACATCAAAGTTGACTGGAATCGCGTAGAGAAGGACATGAAAAAGGCCAAGGAACAACTGAAGATTCGGAAGAGCGCCCAATTACCAACTGAGGTCAAGAGCAAAGCTGAGGAGTTGGTGTCGTTCGTAAAGCAGAATGTATTAGTAACTGGAGGATTTTTTGGAGGCTTTCTGCTCGGTATGGCATCCTAAAGGGGTATCACTCCACTCCTACGGTTCAGCAGAGGCTTTCCACTTCCTCTTCATGCCTGCCCTCCTCCCTGTTGTAAATCTGAACCGCCTCCATGCGCATCTGCCCATGCAAGTTAACACAGGTCCTCCCATGGGCTTGACAAGCGATAGGGCAGCGCACTCTCCATCTGGAGGTCAACAGGAATGGTCCTTCCCCCGTGTGTAGAACCTGCCCCAAACCATCTTTAAGATCTGTCCCTAACAGTCGAGCTGGAAGAACGCTGTGTGGAAAGAACTGAACATATCTGACTTTGAGCATGGGAAGAAAGTAAAGCAGGGACAGTTGTGGGAGTACCACCCGCTAGTCAGCTACTTTAGGGGGACAGTCTCCTTACAAAACTTACAAGTAAACTGATGCTTTCTTTTGCTCTGGACAACTACTCCAGTAAGCTGTAATTATAGCTATCTTAGTTTGGAACTCAGAAGTGTGACTCTCTTCAAAAAGGGCCATAATGTAAATACCTGAAAGCTTCACTAAGACCTGTTTGTTTTTCTTTTTTTGGTGGGGGGGATAGGGTAGGGTGAATCTAGGGCCTTGCTCCTACTACTCTACTAGGCCAAGGGCTACCACTGAGCTATATTCCCAGGCTTTTGGGTATTTTTCATTTTGAGAGGTCTCACTAAATTGCTCTTGGGGCCTGGAACTTGACAATCTTATGTCTCAGCTTCCTGTGGAGGTGGGATTACAGGTCCAAGTCCCCGGGGAACAGCTTCCCCAAGACCTTAAGAAAGAACTGAAGAATGCATCTCTGAGTCTACTTTGCCTCTTCTCAATCTTCTCATTTGCCTTTTCCCCCAGGATTAGTTTGCCATAACCCATCTAGCTGGGCTTTCTACTTCAGGGCCTCGACTACTTCAATCAAACGTCAGCTGGGGGAAATTTTCACCTAGACGCTTCAAGAAGAAGAATCTGCTTTCAGGCCTAGGTCTGGGGTACAATTTCTATATTTGCAACTGTAGGATTGATTTACATTTTGTGCTTTGTCAACCAGAGGACCAGCTCAGCTCTGGGAGGCCATCCACACAGTTCATCTCACACAGACTTTGCTCTCGCCATACAAATCAGAAACAGCACTGACGTCTTTTCTTCATGACCAGGTGGAGAGAGAAGAAGGCCCTAGGGGTCCAACACCTCTGCAGAAAGGGCAAGTGTGTGTGTGCAATCACTGTTTCCATTGCCTGTTGGTCAGAAGGTAAAAATCATGGGTTCTGCCCAAACTCAACACTGTGAGCAAGGAAAACGATAATCGTAAGGACCACCGTGGAAACTGTATGCTACATGGGAAGAAGAAATGGTTACTTCTCTGTCTTTGAGTATGTCTGGGTTTCCACCTTTAATACCAGGATTAGATCTTCATATTTCTACCAATGGGGGAAAACCGTACAAAAACCACAAACTCCGTAGATCTAGAAACAACCATTTGTTTATAAGCCAATTGGGTCTTTACAGTTTAAATTATGTTTACATTTTTCCATTCACTTAAAACTGTTACTTAAAAAACCAATCTCTCCAAAGGAAAATGTCAGTTAGTACTTTGTTTTCTTTCGTTTTTTAAAGTCATTAAACAAATGGTAAATAAAAATTGGTTTTTATGGTTTTCTTTTTGAAACAGGATCTCATATAATTCAGGCTGATCTCAAATCATCTTGTAGCCAAGGATGACTTTGAACTCCTGATCCACCTACCTCCACTCACAAGTGCAGGAACCACAAGCATGTACTGCCACTGGAAAATTGACCCTCCCCACCCAGAGAGGGTTTCTCTGTGTAACATTCCTGGCCTGAACTTGCTTTAGTGACCAGGTTGTCCTGTCTCTGTTTCCAAGTACTGGGATTAAAGGCGTGCACTTCCATCGCTTGGCTGAAGATTACTTCTTAAATGTAATCTATTTGCATTATATATAGACTTTATTTTAAAACAAATATTAAAATAATATAAGTATATATATATATTCTAATTTAAAACAATTATTAAAATAATTTAAGTATATAGACGGGTGGTAAATTATTTTTCCTTTAAGAATAAATGTCCATTTTATCTAATAAAGTGGAGATGCATCTTAGTGTGGTGCTTTTCTGGCGTACATAAAGCCATTCCCAGCATCATCAACCAACCAAGCAAAAAACCCATTATTTAGCAAAATGTAGTGACAGCTGCCTATAACCCTAGCACTTGTAGGTTGAGGCAAGATGGTCCTGAGTTTAAGGCCAACCTGGACTACCAGTAAGACCTCATCTTTAAAACAAAAGTATCTGAGAGGCTGTGGGTGTATGTGAAGCATGGACAAACCTAGGACTTCTATAAGATCCAGTTCCTCCCAGGGTTCTTGCTACTGAGGTGGCTCATAGTGAGCATAGTGGCAAAAAGTTTCAGGCCACCAGAGAGATAAACCACATAATTAGAAGGCTGAACTTCAGGCCAGCTTGGAGGATGGGAACTGCACGTTATGTTCTATCACTGGGCCACATAGTTTATCATGTCTGAGTAATATAACCCCAATACAGACTCTAGACGCTGGCTTTGGTGGGACTCTGTTGGACAGATATCGTGATGTCTGAATGGAGACACTCCCTGACTCCTCTTGTAGAGACCACATCTCAACATGTTTGGCTGTTTTTGTGTTGTATCTATCCTTTTATTATAAGCACTTTATAATTTAAAAAAAAAATAAGCCTATATAGGATTTTTCAGAGTTCTGTCAGTCATTCTAGCAAATCACTGATCCACAAGAAACTTAAGAAAACTTTTTTTTCCAGTATTTGTATCTTTTTTTTCTTCTTTTTTTCTTTTATATTTATTTATTTATTAAAGATTTCTGTCTCTTCCCCACCGGAGGTGGGTGGTCCTTGGACTTCCCACAGGGCAGGGAACCCTGATTGCTCTTTGGGCTTATGAGGGAGGGGGACTTGAATGGGACAGGGGGAGGGAAATGGGAGGTGGCAGTGGGGAAGAGACAGAAAACTTTTCTTAAAGTCAAGTCAGAAGGTATCTTTATGATGGCCTGGAGACCCCTGAAGTGAGACCAGCATCTAGGGCAGTGACTTCTGTGAACCTATACCTTTAGTTTGGGGGTTTGCACTAAATGGATTGTGACTATTAGGGTGAATTAAATTGGAAACAGAATAGCCAGTGTATTCTTACCTAGTTAACACAAATCAAGAGCTGCCGAGAAAGCTCAGTAGCTAAAGTACTTCCCTGATACCTCTTTGATGTCTAGGACCCACATGGCTGGAAGGAGAGAACCGGCTTCTGCAAGTGTCCTCTGGCATCTACTTGCTTACCACAGCATGTATAAACACACACACACACACACACACACACACACACAAATATAACGTTACATATGTTACATATTCCCAATGAGGTCAGCTCTTTGGATAAATGTGGTGGGATGGAGGTACAGTTTAAGGAAACAATTCTCTTTGTTTTGTTTTGTATTGTATTTCAAGACAGGGTTTCTCTGTGTAGCTTTGATGCCTGTCCTGGAACTCGTGCTGTAGATCAGGCTAGCGTGGAACTCACAGAGATCTGCCTGCGTCTGCCTCCTGAGTGCTGGGGTTAAAAGTGTGAGCCACCACCGCCCGGCAAGGAAATACAATTCTAAGTAAAGAATAGTTACTGTTATGGTTAGGATCTGAAATGTCCTCTGGATGTGCTAAACACTTGGTGCTCAGCTTATAGGGTGGTAGTACACCCACCCTTATGAGGTGGCTGAGTTCCTGGGTATGTATGCTTGAGGTGTTATCAAGAGTCTGGCTCGCTCTCTTCTCTGTGTTCCCCTTTTCTCTCCATCTTCCCAGTCTGTGACTGGAAAGGAGCGTCTCTGCCACATGTTCCATGTCATGATGCTCTTCCTTGCCATGGGCCAAAAAGCAAAGTGGTCAAATGAACAACCAAAGCCTCTGAAACCATGTGCCAAAATGAACGAGAATGGCCCCTTATAGGCGCATGCATTTGAATACTTGGACGCTAGGTGGTGAAACTCTTTGTTAAGGATTAGGAGATCTTGTGGGAAGTGCCACTGTGGGTGGGTTTGGAGGTTCAAAAAGCCTATCCCACTCCCAGTTAGTTCTCTCTGCCTCATTTTTTTTTTTTTTTTGGTTTTTCGAGACAAGGTTTCTCTGTAGCTTTGGAGCCTGTCCTGGAACTAGCTCTTGTAGACCAGGCTGGCCTCCAACTCACAGAGAACCGCCTGCCCCTGCCTCCCAAGTGCTGGGATTAAAGGCCTGCGGCACCACCGCCCGGCTCTCTGCCACATTTTTATAGATACAGATGGTCTTAGCTACTGCTCCAGCACCATGCCTGCCTGCTGTCATGTTCTTACTACAATGGTCACTTACTCAACTTCAGAAACTCTAAGTAAGCCCCAAATAAACTCTTCTAGAAGTTACTTTGGTCATACTATCTTCATAACAATAGAAAATAAAACACTTCCTCCCAGTTTAGGTTAGTTTTCTAGGTATTTTGTCACACAGACAGGAAGCTAAGGACAATTTTTACTTGGATCTTTCTGTAATGGTTTATATACTCATTACTCACATTTTTGTTCATATTTATTAAACTACAGAACAGTTGCATGTAATACAGGTCCTGTCTTTTTCTAGTTTCGCATGTAAGGGTCAACCTTCGCCTTTGGAATATCCATATACCACGACACTAAGTCAATTCCATGTGAGCAAAAAAAAAAAACAAACAAAAACCAAATATTCTCCAACAAAAAATAGTATGCTATTCAAGGGCTATTTCACTTTTATTTTATTTTTTTTGGATTTTTGAAACAAACTCTCTACATAACCCTGGCTGTTCTGGAACTTACAACATAGACCAGGCTGGCCTCAAACTCCACAGAGATCTCTCTTTAGCCCATGAGTTCTGGGATAAAAGACAAATGTCAACATGCCAAAACATGCCCAAAGCACTTTAAAATTGAACAATATTCATTATATACCAAATTGTTCAGTCCTTTCCAACCCTACACTAGAAAAGTTTCCCAAATCATTTTTCTTTCCTATGTAGTAGACCACTCCAAGCCTAAAGGCAATTTATTTCCTTGCTATATTTACCAATTCACAGAAGAGGATTAGAAAGCAAATCATACACACAGAGTTTATTATGCATTTGATTCTAAAATCTGGTATTATGCAGGTCTTCTTATCTAAATGACAGTTCTTTTTTGAAGTATGTGTGTATGTGTGTAGTCGTATGTGTGAGTGTGTACATGTGTGTATGGTGTACTGCATGTGTGTGTGTGCAGGGTCCCATGCCAGTGGAGATGCAGTGGCCAGACGACATTGGCTGTTCCTCTGTATCACTCTGCCTTGAGAGCAGGTTGCTCACTGAACCCAGAGCTAGGGCTGGCAGGCAGCAAGCCTTAACTATCTTTGTTTCCATCACTCAGATAGTGATAGCGGTTACAGACAAATGCAGCAATGCCCAGCCTTTCTCAAAAGCGTTGGACACTTGAACTCAGATCCTCCCACTTGTGTAGAAAGTGTTCTTACCCACCGAGCCATCTCCCCAGTCTCTGAAAACAGAGCTTTCTAGGCAGGGCTGGCTATGTTCAGGCTCTGCAGAACCGTGAGTTTTCTAAGTTGGGATAAAGATGACACCACTTTACCATAGAGAAATGCCATCTGGAACTGTTCCAGGTATTAAAAGCCCTCAGGTCAAGCAAGAGGGCAGTGAGATTCTGCAGAAGCAGCAGCCAATTCTGGAGTAAGAACCAAACAAATGGAAAGCGACCCATTTGCCACCTCCATTTTTAAATAGCAGGTAGGGAGGAGAAAAACAAAGTGGAACAAAAATAGAAGTATGATCACAGTGCCAAGGAATGGAATGCCTTTCCTAGAGATGAGTTTTATTGCTAACGCGGCACTCACATCTATTAATGTTACTCCATCTAGTACTTTTTAATCTCCTACTACTCTGATATCTAAGTATTTAAACAAGCATTACTCTTTCTTTCTACAGAAACCCATTTCTGCAAGCTGTCTTATGGCGTTCTCGCATGTGCACAATTTGCACAAAAATTAAAAATTTAAAATGTAAATTTCAATCTACCATATACAATAACACCCTTTTCGTTCTCCCACAAGAGACTTAATTTTCATTTCATATTTTTTAAAATTTATTTCATACGTATCAGAGCCTGCATGTATGTATATGAACCTTGTATGTGCCTGGTGTCTGTTGAGGTCTGGAGAGGGTATCAGATACCTTAGAACTGGATTGAATTTTGATCCTCTGCAAGAGCAACAAGTGCTTTTAACCTCAGACCGATCTCTCATATCTCCATTTCACACTTTCAAATCACAAAAATGTCAACGCTGTTAAAATTCACTACTCTTTGGCAACCAACTTAAGCACTTTTACCCTTACACTGTATTTGGGAGAGAGGTAACTATCTATTCTAAACCATCATTCAAGAAAACCCAGCCAGGGTTTGGGTATATAACTCGGATGACAGCTTTCCTATAGAGTATTTGCAAGGTTTAGTTCAATCTCTAGCAACAGCGAAAAAGAAAACGAGGGAAAAGACAATACCGGACAATTCCCGCATCTTTGAGTAACACATTCAGCGTGGGATTTATTTAATCTCTTAAAATTTTGCTCTTGTTTTGGTGGAGTATTAAAAAAAACCACAGATGTCTTCCCCATGTTTGCTCTGACTGCTGCTGAGAATGTTTGGAGAAACAGGAGTCGATTTCGGGAGTTGTTTATACACTCACTGCATGGGTTTCTGTGATCTGAAGTCATCACTTGGAGGCCGTAGTGGAAAGAGCTGGTTCTTCCACTAGCTGTGTGACCTTGAGCGAGCTGCCTCAACCTCAAAGTGGGAAACTACACCTGGACTAATAAATAGCAACACGTTATTTCAATTGAACAAACACTGAAAGCTTGTATTGATATTAAAAAATATGAAAAGATAGTCTTATTGGTGTTCTGTTTACAGGAAACCTGGCAGTAAAGATCACAGGTTTTGCCCTCAGAGGAACTGTTTCTTGAAGTCATTCCCTCTGCCTTCCGCTTCTGTCTACTTGGACGATCCCTCTCTTCCTTATTATAGGGATGACAGGAGGGACCTGAATAAGCATTCTTTTAACATGCACAGCACATTCTGCTTGGTGGAAGACTAGTTAACATTTTCTTCTTCCACTATATATGCGCCACAAATTGTGTCAGCCTCAGGATTAGAAAAGATAACCGTGACTCAGGAAGCAGTACCGTGGTTGGAAAATGCTTCATTTTCTACCAGTCTATACTCTTGTAACCAATCAGAAAAAGCTGCATGTTTTTGTTCCTATAAAGGAATCGGCAAGACTGAGAACGAGCAAGTATCTTATAAACCAGAGCTGGGTTCGGAAGACAATTAACAGAAGACACTTTTCAAATTTAGCCGTTCTCTAGTGGGTTAGGCCTGATTGGCTATACACGAGATGATGACAAGCGAACGATCAGAGGTGGGGTGATGGCAACCCCACACAACAGAGAGCTCATATGAGGCAGGACAAACGCTGAGCGCTCACACTAATGAAAACAACTGAGACTGGGTCCCAACTCTGTCACCTCCCCACCGGGATTCCAGGTAACTTATCTCGACCTCAGGTCGCGGTAAAGTAGAAGTGTGTCTGCTTTACACATCTCCTGGATAGAGGTGATCCAGTGAAATCACATGACAATGTTACCTAGAGCAGGCAAACGTCGTGACACGCAATGACTTCTGGCACCTATTAGCCTACAAGTCCCATGGCAGGAAGTAAACAGCATCTGGTGAATATCCGTGCTCCTGATGGTGAAAGCAGCCGGTGGGCGCTAAGTTTGGGCGAAGCTGAGGCTCGAGGGGCCGGGAGCCAGCGACGCAGCAGCAGCTGGCTGCCACCTCGGTCGGGTCCCTCAGACCCCTCAGGTGAGGAGCCAGGGGCCAGCAGGGGAGGACAGGGGCCCCCAATGCCCTCGCTAGGACCAGGACCCGGCTGCGCTCATGCTGCCCGGCACGTACACAGCAGACGCCGGGAGCGCACCGGCTGCTACTTACGGGCCGCTGCAGACGTACACTTGAAGGGGAGTCCGCCGAGGCGCCTGGCACCGCCGCTCTCCGCGCTCTAGGGACCGGACTTTCGCCTCAGCTCGGACAGCCAAGAGCAGATCTTCCCAGGTACCGAGCAGCGGGCTCGCTGCCAGCGCGGCGGGCAAGGAGGACGAGCGCGGGGCGGGGCACCCTCAGGACCCGCCCCTAGCGGGCGGTTCTGGCCTCGCCCTGCCATTTCCGGCCTGCGTAACCATGACGACCGCCGCCGACCGCCTCAGGCTCCCGGTAGGCCGGGGCCTCACTCTTGCCCCGCACTGCGGGTCCACTTCCGGCCCGTCGGCGCGCACGCGCAGTTGCGGCGGTGTTTGACAGCTCAGGCCGAGGAGAAGGAGCAGGTGTCGCGAGAGTTGGCGCGCCGCCTGGTGCGGGCTGTCATTATGGCGAGCCTGGGAAGCGAGGCCGAGCGGGAGCCTCTCCTGGGCCCCCGCGCTCCCGGAAGCAGGTGAGCAGGTGGGGTGGGACGCGCTCGGTCCTGCGTGTCCACTGCCCTGGACCCGGATCCGGCCGCGCATGCGTGGGCCGGGCCGCCGCCCCGGAGCCGCTCCGGACAGGCTCCCGGGTAATCGCGTTTACTTTGGAACAGTACGGAGCTTTGAATTTGGGGATCTGGGGTGCCCAGAAAGCCGGGGAAGGGGCTGCTCACTTAGGGGTCGGAGGTCACAGTAGCTTCGCATTGCCTTCAGGCTCCTGTCAGAGTCCTGTTACAGGAGTTCCTGCTTGAGAGCTACTTCGTTTTCTTCTCAAGTTTCGATTTTTCCTGTTTGTGTGTGTACATTATATATACAAATAATATTATTTATATAACAAACATAAGCTGCCTCTTTTACAGCAGACCCTGCATTCTGTAGACCCGCTATAGCTGACCACTGTCCACAGTTTGCAAAAGTCACAATTTGATTCCCTCGTTATGACTGAGAGGGTTTGCTTCTTTTACTTTACTGCACAAACTTCAGTTTAGCTCGCGAACAGCCCTTCCTACTCAACAAGATCAGTCAATTATGATTTACTGATCTAATTGGCTTAGGTCCTTCTTTTTTAGTGTCTAGTGCTTCCAGCTTACCTACTTTATGAGTTTCAAGAGGGCAGGGGTTGGCACACTTGCTGTAAGTGGCTCCATTGGTAGATAGCTTAGGTTTGTTCAGGCCTAAAGACAAAGTCAAGGATAGCGTGGATACTTGGTCAACAAGAGAAAATCCACAAACCATAATAAATGACGTAGATTGGTCTTTTGATGCAAGAATTTAGACTTGGGAGTTAGTGTTCTGTCCTCAAACTGGTAACAAATATTCACCTGCAAATCTTAGTATGCGCTCTCCAGCTACTGACAGGTGTTCTGATTAGGCCTGCTGGCTACAGTTTGCTAGCCCTACCTTAGAGTTTCCTGAAATGCTACCATTCAGGAACAATCCTTGTTGTAGCTTTACTGCACTCTCTGTTCCTACATTGCCTGCACCTCTCCCCCGCAACTTCTTCTTTTTGCTTCTTTCAAACAAGTTCTCATCATGGAGCTCAGGCTGGCTGGCTTATAAGTTACTTTGTGGTAGAGGTGGGCCTTGAACTTAGGGTCTTCCTGCCTGCCCTCCCAAGTCGTGCAGTAACAGTAGCAGGCAAGTGCTTTGTGCTTGTCTTCCAGTGCACTCCTTTATAGGACGTTTTATTTGTCCCGTCTCTCCAGTTCTGTACATCACCAGCCTCTCAAGAAGCAAATCCTGTTTTCTCTCGAGCCCTGAGTCTGGTTGTGCTGCTCTTGAGTAGTTGAGTCCAGAGCTGTCCTTTCGCGACACAGTGCTGCTGGGCCCTCACCCCCCGCGTCTGTGCTGAAAATACACTGTCCAAAATGTAGCTCTTTTTCCTATTCCTGTTCAGTTTTTCCCTAGTGCTCGGTTCACACCAGTGTATTGTGTACTCTTCCTGGATTTTAAGTCACACGTTTATTAAACATTCTGTCATTGGGAGCTGTGGCTCTGGAAATGTTAGACACTGCTGTTTGACTTGGGAGAGAATTCCAGTTGGAAAGTTAATGCTAGAATGTAGCACTGATAGTAGACAGAAAGGAAAAGTTCAATGGATCCCCCTGGAAGTTAGTACAGCTTTTCTTTCTTTTGCTTGTTTGTTTAGAGAGGATCTCATTGTGTAGCCCTGGCAGGCCTGGAACTTGCTCTATAGACCAGGCTGGCCTCAAACTCAGAAGTCTTCCTGCCTCTGTTTCCTGAGTGCTAGGATTAAAGGTGTGTGCCACCATGCCCAGCTATAGTATTTCTTCTTAAACCCTGGTAAAGCAGAAGTCTGTAAAAAGTAGTCTCAACCATGTTTGTGTTATCAAAATTAAAAAGATACAAGAAATGTAGAAGCTGGGTGGTGGTGGCGCAGACCTTTAATCCCACACTTAGGAAGCAGAGGCAGGTGGATCTCTGTGAGCTCGAGGCCAGCCTGGTCTACACAGGCAGTTCCAGGACTGACTCCATAGCTACTGAGAAACCCTGTCCAGAAAAACAAACAAAAAAACAAACACACACACACACACACAAAGAAAGAAATACATGGAAAAGTTGAGGTAACAGCAGAGCGAACGCCTAATACCTTTTCATTTAGTCTTTTCCACACCAATGAACTGTCTTTTTATACACACTTTTTGCCAACCTGAACTAAGTTTCAGACATAATAGTGCTTATTCCAAGCACATCTTCAAAGCCTGCCTCTTACACAACTCCATCACTCTTGTACAACTAGAAACACCAGTTCAAGAGTACTATACAATTTATACTCTGTATTGCTTATTTCTGTAGTTGTCCCAATACTATAGTAAACATACACACTCACAATCTATGTACACAAGACAATCATTGTTCATATGTTGGCTCTATTCTGTTTTAAACTCTTTAACTTAGAACTGTCCCATCACTCAGGAGGCAGAGGCAGGTGCATTTTTGCAAGTCCGAGGCCAGCCTGGTCTACATAGGGAATTCTAGGACAGCCAGGACCATGTAGAGACTGTATCAAAACAAAACAAAATGAACTGTCCCTGGACATATCGCTGCTCATGTCACAGTTGACTCCTAGTTTAGGTCAGTGTTCTTGAGGCTCTCACAATTTGGATTCATAAACTGTTCTTTCTTGATCACAAGACTGTCATATAAGCAATATTGAGAAATGCTAGTATATTCCATCAGAAGTGCAGGTTGCCAGGCCCCCATGATGGGAGACCCCCATGATGGGGAATGCCAGACTCCATCGTTTGTTACAAGGGTGAACGCTGCAGCTTTCATTAGAAATGCTCATTTCTTTTTCTGCGATTAGAGTTTAGACAGTGGGGGTTACTGTCCTCAAATAGCCCTTCAACCACAACTTGAGCATTTTTGTTTCATCCACTATATAGAAGGTAGTCATTAAATCCTAACTTTATATTTTCTCATTCCTTCAATTTTTAGGAGATAACATTTTAAGAAGACAGCTAGGTGCTGGAGAGATTGTTTAGCAGTTATGAGCACTTGGTATTCTTGCATAGTCCAGGTTTGGTTCCTAGCATCCATATGGCAGCTCATAACCATCTGTAACTCTGTTTCCAGGGGATCTGTCTCCCTCGTTCGACCTCCAAGGGCACTGCATATATTTGGTGCAGTGCACCGACGTGCATGCAAGGAAGGCATCGATGCATAAAATCAAAAGCAAATTTAATAAGTGAAAAACATGTATTAAAAAGTTTGAGGGAGAATCTTGCTATATATCCCAGGCTGATGTTGAACTTGACATCTTTTCCATGTCTTTCCCTTTTTTTCCCCAGAGAACTCCTGATACTCCTGCCTAGTTCTGAATCATTGAGGCTTAAAGCACCACCACGTTTTGCCTCAGTTGTTGAGTGCTGGGATTACAGGCTTGGCAAGGAAACGTGTTTATGTTTTCTTTTTGAGACACATCCCCACTCTACAGCACAGGCTGCCCTACATTCAGATGGTTGTGAGCCACCATGTGGTTGCCAGGAATTGAACTCAGGACCTTTGGAAGAGCAGGCAATGCTCTTAACCACTGAGCCATCTCTCCAGCCCTATGTTGTTTTTTTTAATACAGGCATCCTTAAGAAAATTTATGCAATCATCCTATTAGATACACAGAATTCTATTGCGCCAGGTGGTGGCGGCGCATGTCTTTAATACCAGCACTCTGGAAGCAGAGACAGGCGGATCTCTGTGAGTTCGAGGCCAACCTGATCTACCAAGTGCGTTCCAGGTCAGCTCCAAATCAACAAAGAAACCCTGTCTTGATAAATCAAATAAATAAATAAATAAATAAATAAGAGGCTGGAGTGATGGCTCAGTGGTTAAGGACACTGCCTGCTCTTCTAAAGGTCCTGAGTTCTATTCCCAGCAACCAGATGTGGCTCACAACCATTTGTAATGAGATCTGGTGCCCTCTTCCTGCCTGAAGGCATGCTTGCAGAAAGAATACTGTATACACAATAAATATATGTTTTTTTAAAAAAAGTCCTATTGCATTCAGCAATAGAGAAGTACAGCTGGGGAAATGATCCAGAGGTTCAAATGCTTGCTGAAAACTAGAGTTTGGATCCCCAGACACTCATGTGTGTGTCAGGTGGGTATGATGGCCCACTTCCCGCATCAGAAGTCAGAAATGGATTCCTGAGCAACCTGGATAGCCAGACTATCAGGATGTCTGCTATCAGGCCTCCACACGGGCACCATGTAAACATAAGTCTTTGAACAATGTTTTACCTCTGTAGACCAGGCTGGCCTCGAACTCACCTGCCTCTGCCTGCCAAGTACTGGGATTAAAGTGTGTGCCACCACCGCCCAGCTCAGTGTTTTCCTTAAAGGTGTCTTGTGTTTTCCATCCAGTGAAATTTAAAATGCTAATTCAGAGGTGCCAATATTAATAAATTATGTCAGTTATAGAACTCTTACCTTTAGAGAAGACAGAGTAAAATTATTAATGCATAAATACCTGCCCCTAATCACCAGGAAGTCTGCCCTTGTGCATTATCTGCAATGCTTTGGACTTTCCAGTTCTTGGATCTTTGAAGGAGATGGTACAGAGTGTCAATATGATTGCATGTGTGTTTCTGCAGTAATTCACTGGCTGAGGTCGATGGTAGAATCCCACACTCAGTTACTCTAACATTTTGGATTTGGAGTTTTGAGATTACGAACACTCAACCTGTAAACCCTCTTCTTCTTTCCACCTAGAGAATGGGACATGGTAGAAACCCAAGAGCTTTACAAGAGCAGATGGAGATCTATTAGGATTCTCTACCTCACTATGTTCCTCAGCAGTGTGGGTAAGTGCTGGAAGTTACACCCACTTCTACGGTTCAGAGAAAAATGCTTTGTGCTAGTTTTAAGATGATTTACTTATCTATTTATTTGTTTTTGTTTTTGTTTTTTAAAAAAGGATTTTTCTGTGTAGCCCATGTAGCTGTTTTGAAACTTTCTCTGTAGACTAGGCTGGCCGCAGAGTTCTGCCTGCCCGTCTCCCAAGTACTAAGAGTAAAGGCGTGCCCGTCTTCCCAGCCCCACTGCATCTTGAGTATAGTTATCCTCCTGTTGCTCTCTCCTACCCCCGTACATGAATTGTATACTTTAAAGGGGTGTGTCATTTGGTACACGAATCATATCTCAGTACATTTTTCTTATGTAAATCAATGTTTGAAGTTGGTTTGAAATTTGATGCCCCTGCCTCAGCCTCTGGAGTGCTGAGATTACAGACATGGGTCTCTACACTCAGCAGTAAACCTATCATTTAAAAATAGACTTTCTGCCTGGATTTGCCTAACATTTAGATTGAACAAATAGGTGCTTGGTTGTGACTGGCTAGTAGAGTAATACTTATCTCAAGTGCACGAGGCCCTGCGTCTGATCCCTGTCGCTACAAATAAGTTAAAAAAGATAAAGTGCAGGAGTTTTCTATTGTAATTCTCAAGAGGGGAAACCTATCAGAATCCAGAAATTTGCTTTTATACTGTGCCCATCTTCAAGTATCTCAGTTCATATTACCTCCCCTGAGATGGTGCTCTCCTTCCTCATCTTTCCTGCAGGGGATTGCCCTTTTAGACAGCGCAGAGACTAGCACTTCCCCTGACAGCGTGGCCTTTCCTCCACGTATGTCTTCTGTGATGGTGCATAAGCGTTCAGTAGTTTCCACTTAAGGCAAGAGATGCGAGAGACAACAGGCAGATCCTTTGCTCTTGTATCGAGTTGGGACTATGATTACCTTGTGTTTCTAGTTTACATTAGAGCTTATTATCCTTCTGAGAATTAAGATTTCACTACTTGATAAATTAAGCTTTTGAGTGTGTAACATTTCAGGCTCAGAATATTTTAAAATCTGTGCTATATTTTCAAAAGCTATACTTGTAATAGTGATTAAATTATTATAATACAAATAAACATTTCTGTCTCTTTGCAGGTTTTTCTATTGTGATAATGTCAATCTGGCCATATCTTCAAAAGGTTTGTACATTTAAATCTGTTCTCTTAAGAAATAGAAGAGGCAACTCTAGGGATTGTTAAGCATTGGCTAGAGAGTGTCCTTAATGTTCTATCCCAGAATAACTTAAAATAATTGTTCCTCAAAGGAGGTGCAATTTGGTCATATGCCTATTGTCCAAACGAAAACAGTTACAGCAGAAAGGGTGCTATGCCAAGAACAGACTCATGCCAGGAGAGAGGCAGGCAGAGTGAAGGTGTGCTCACCTTCTTACCCAGCCAAGCTCACATCGTCAGTACCTCCCTTCTGAAAGCTGCTCATGTAGACAAAGTGATTTCTCAAAATGTACAGATGATATTTCCGAGGACTAACTTCATGATTTTCCTGTGGAGTTCATTTGGGCTTTCAGGAGAACTTTATGAGAAGGATTGGAAATAAGGCTGTCTCTTGCTGTTCCTCTGAGATTGGTTTTCAGGTCCTCTCAGAGTATAGCACAATGTTTGGATGTGCAAGTCCATTAAAGAAAGTGATGTATTTGCACCTAAAATGCGCACATTCTCCTGCATGCTGTAATCATCTCTAGATCACCTATGATGCCTACAACAGTGCTAGCATTATGTAGTTGTGAATCTGCTCTATCCTAGACCACTGACCAGAAAGCAGTCTCTGTTCAGTCCAGTTTCTGTTGTTCGTGTTTGAATGTCACGGCTTACACTATCCTCTCGTTTCTACCAGGTTTTGTCTTAACTCTGATTACTTAGTCTTGAACTCTCTGTGTCTCATCAGCTCCCTCCTTGCTTACTGCTTTTCCAGAGTCCATCTGTGTCAGGCTTTGGCCTGTAGCAGATAAGTAGGCAGCAGTGAGTTAGACATACCTTCTTCAGTGACCCTGGCTCTGCAGGGCTGTACAGCCACCTTTCCTAGCTCCTCTCCAGCCCCTTTCCAGCCCCTTTCCATGCCTCCCGTGCTGCTTTCCTTCCTTTCTTCTTCCCTTCCTCCTCCTCCTGGTATTCACCATGCAAGCCCCTGCTCTCTCATGTCCTCTGGGAGCTCTCATTGTCATCACCCAGTCTGGGACAGGTTTTCTGTGTACAGTTGGTCCTCTTTGTGTTTTGAATCCAAAAATTCAAGGATCTGTGGTTTGAAATACTTTGTAAATCACCTGTACTATTTTTCTTGTTATTAATCCCTCAGTTGTACTGTGTGGCATCTATCTTTACAGAATATACATTGTAGTAGGTATTATACGTGATCAGAGATGACTTACACCTGTAGAAGGTATTTATATGCAAATGTTCTATATGAAGGACTTGTGTGTGCACTCATTCTGGTGTTCTTGGGAGTACTGAGTTAGTTGTGAGGACACCAAGGGATGTCTCCACTTCATCTCCGTGTCCTTAGTACTTACCATACAGTGCTATGATATTGAATGTACAGCGATGAACTCCCCCACAGTTATTAACATGTTCCAGGAGTTCTCCACAGAAATACTAACCCCCAAAGGTTCAGCTACTCTGGAATATAGCCTGCATATTTGTTACAAAGCTAAATATAGTTTCCTAACTGATCTAGAAGTCACGTTCCCAGGTACTTAGTTACCCAGTAGTCTAAAGACTTACATTCACACAAGTCTGCCTTGGAATGTTTGTAGCTGTCAGCAGCTGAAGACTGTTGTCATGTAAGAATTCTTAAAGCATTTACTTTTCTCTGCAGATTGATCAGACAGCCGATGCAAGTTTTTTGGGCTGGGTTATTGCTTCATTTAGTCTTGGCCAAATGGTAGCTTCACCTCTATTTGGTTTATGGTCTAATTATAGGCCAAGAAAAGAACCTCTTATCGTCTCCATCTTTATTTCGGTGGCAGCCAACTGCCTATATGCATATGTCCACGTGCCAGCTGCTCATAACAAATACTACATGTTGATTGCTCGTGGATTGGTGGGATTTGGAGCAGGTAATTGCGTGTGTGTGTGTCCTATTCTTCTGCTGTTCATAGCCGTGTCTCCCGTGTCTCACATCGCATACACATCTTAGGAAGAGGCAGATGTCTTTCTGTCGTTTGCCTTTGCTCATGATCCTCCTGTTACCTAAAGGTCCTTTCTTTGATTTCCATCAGTCTTCACCTTCAAGACACACATTTATCCAGTGTGCAGTTTTCTCGAGCTTCTTGCCCCTGAATGGATCCTTTTCTGCCTGTTTCTGGTCTTTGCTCGCACTGTTGCACTGGTTCCATCTTTTCTCATCAACTATAGTAATTTTTGCATTAAAAGCAGTAAATTATATTTTTTAATATTCTGTGGTTTCTAGTAGTGTCTCTACTATAAAATAAGTGCTTTATAATTAAAAAAACCTTTTATTTGTATTGTGTATATGTATGTGCGTCTGTGGAGATATGCATTTGAGAGCAGTGTTCTCAGAGGCCAGAGAACAGTGTTGAATCCCCTGGGGCTGGAGTTACAGGTGCTCGTGAACCGTCTGCTGTGGGTGCTAGGAACTGAGCCCCGGGCTGCTACAAGAGCAGTGTGAATGCTTAACCACTGTGCCCTTTCCAGCCCAAAATTCCTTAGTTTTACATCTTTAGTGGACTCTTTCTGTTTCTGTCTTCCATTATTCCATGTGTCTGCATGCTGTCTGTAACATAGTCCTTAATAGCATAACACTCTGCTGTTAATGCATGCTGTCTGGTTTTTGATGAGAAAACCTTGGTGTTAGAATGTCATTTTAATATTATCTAAGACTTTGGATATGGGTAGGCTTGTTTTATTTTGATTCCTGTTTTGTTGTGTTGGTTGGTTTTGAGACAGAGTCTCACTATTTACCTTAGGCTGGCTTAGAACTCACTATGTGGCCTAGCCTGGCCTCTGTCTCCCAGTTGTTGGGATTACAGGCATGCACCACTCAGCCTAGCTGAGTTTTTGTACAGTGATACAGTTTTTTTTAATCAGTGAAAATACTTAGTTCCTTTAGTTACGTGTTTATTGCATGAAAACCTTACACGCTTTGTAGGATGGCACAGAGGAAGACGTGACCATGGTATTTATCAGTGTTTCTTGCTCTGTGTCAAGCCAGGCAGGTGAGTATTATGGCTGATGGATGATTCCTTTCCTTGTCACGGTCTCTCTAGGAAATGTGGCTGTTGTCCGATCGTACATTGCTGGTGCCACTTCCCTTCAGGAGAGAACAAGTGCCATGGCAAATACGAGCACGTGCCAAGCATTGGGCTTTATTTTCGGTCCAGGTAGGCAGGTTTTACTTAACTGCTTAAATCTGAGTCGGGAAAACCTTTGAGGTTCAAATTTAAATGTAATCCATATATGAAGCTTTGTGGCCAAAGGGAAAAGGAGAGAAACTTTAGAAGGGATGGAGGGAAGGAGCCAGGGAAGTAAGGGGGTTAACATGAGCAAAGTACAGTGATGTTTATGCATAAAAACATAATGGAACACATTTCATGTGTTAACTGAAAAGCATAAAAATAAAACAGTAATTCCCTCAGACTGTGTGCGTGTGTGTGTGTGATACTGAAGACTGAACTCAAGGCTTCGTGCATGCTAGGCAGCACTCTACCACTGAACGATAGCCTTATCCGGGAGGACATTAATGTTTTTAATGCACTAGTATTGCTAGACTGATTTTCCTTGACACCAGAGCTCTTAGTTGAATGCTGCTTGCCTCGATTTACAGACGAGGATCCCACAGTATAGAGAGTCTGTCCAGAGCCACCAGAGAAGGTGGGGAGCCGGAGCTCAGAGCTGACATTTTTCTGGGTGCTTTGTACCCAGTACTGTTGTAAGGGCAGCATCTGTTTTTGTTCTCAGTTGAAGTTAGATCTTAGTTACTGACAGGGCCCATGGAAAATGCTTTCAACCAGGATTTGAACTGTTCCATCCAATTTTTTTACTACAGACTTAATAGTAAAGTACCACACACAGAGAAATACTCAAAATACTCAAAATTGCCAAGTGTGGTGGACTGAGTTTGATCCCTGGAGACCACTTTGTGAAAGGAGACATTAAAAGTTGTTCTCTGGCATCACAGGTACACCCTGGCAGGTGCAAGCCCTCCTGTCCCCCATCAATGTAATTATTAAAGTTTATAATTGATTCATTGAATAAATTGTGTAGATTAACTTCTATAGAGTAGTTATCTTTCATTTTTTGTTTTATAAGAAAGTAGATACTGGGGTTTAGAGTGTAGCTCAGTGGTAGGATGGGTACTTAGCAGGCTGAAGGCCCCAGTCCCAAGCGCTCTTCCTCCCCTGTCAAAAGAGGACACTAAATGGGTGGTAAATATGGTAAGAACACACTATAGATCTATGAAAATGTTATAGTAAATCCCATTATTATGTAAAATTAGTGTATGCTAATAAAAAGGATCAAGAGGAAATGATGCTAAGTTGATTGATCAAATGATATAATCTTTGTGAATGTACATATCTATATCTCATCATTTTAATACTCTCCTAAAAGAGCTTTCTTAGATGTTTGTCCTGAATATTCTAGCCTGCATGAAAATTTCATACCACACATTCATCAATATACTAATATGTTTGAATACACACACACACACACATCTATGGATTATACAAGAAAAGAATAAATTGTCTTTACCAACCAAGAGCCAATTTTCTCACTCCAGTTGAGAACCTTTAGTACACATGGTGACTTCATATAGACCCTAACAGTTTTGTAGTAAACATTTTTACAGTTTTTAGCTTATGTTTCTCATATCAATACTTACTTGTACACATAATACTTTGTTAGTTTTTCAGACTTGCTTTGCACTCATTGGAGAAAACGGTGTAACGTGGGACCCCATTAAGCTGCAGATCAACATGTACACAGCACCGGTTTTACTTGGCGCCTTCCTGGGAATTCTAAACATTATTCTGATTCTCTTTATATTAAGGTAACTACGTAGAAGCAGTAAGATATATTTGTAAATTCTAAAAGTTAACAAGCTTTCTTACTACTGAAGGATAATTGTCCCAATGAAGTGTTTTTGTATTTGTAGCACTGGGCATTGACCCTTAGCAAGCCCTTTACTATGTATCTTCCAGGCCCCTAGCCTCCTTTATAAAGATTTATTTTTATGTTTTTAATGTGTTTTGCCTATATGTATGTATATGGACCACATGCATGCATTATGCTCAGGAACCAGAATGGAGAATTGGGTCCCCTGGAACTGTAATTACACACAGTTGGATGCCAGGAACGAAACCTGGGTCGTCAGCAAGAGCAGCAAGTGCTCTTAGCTACTAAAGGCCCCCTCCTGCCCTTTTCAATTTTTACTTTTTATTTATTTTTTTTTAAATATTTATTTATTTATTTATTATACAATATTCTGTCTGTATGCCTGAAGGCCAGAAGAGGGCACCAGACCTCTTTACAGATGGTTGTGAGCCACCATGTGGTTGCTGGGAATTGAACTCAGGACCTTTGGAAGAGCAGGCAATGCTCTTAACCACTGAGCCATCTCTCCAGCCCCTTTACTTTTTATTTTGATAGAGGGTCCTCTTAACTTGTCTAGGTGCTATGAGTACCAGGCAGGCCTTCAATTTGTAGTTCTCCTGTCTCAGCCTCCAGGACTGAGATTATAGACCTGAGCTGTGAGGCCTTGTGTTTTGCTGTCTTTATATGGGTTAATAGTTTTTGATCAGCTAAAGCATGTTATACTGGTAACTGCAGTAATAAGACGGATGAGGATTGAACACAGATTACAAAGATCTATTCCTCATTTACTAACTATAAGATTCTTAGTACAGAAATGGTATTTCGCCTGGTGGTCATGGCACATGCTTTTAATTTCAGCACTCAGGAGGCAGAGGCAGGCGGATCTCTGTGAGTTTGAGGTCAGCCTGGTCTACAGAGTGAATTCCGAACAGCCAAGGATACACAGAGAGAGAGAGAGAGACCCTGTCTCAAAAATCCAAAAGAAAAGAAAAAATAAAAATGATTATTTCATTTTCTAAAGCTAGTATCATTACTCTTTCTTTCTTTCTTTCTTTCTTCCTTTTTTTAAACTTTAGCTTTAGAAAAAGTCTTACTGTATAGCCAAGGCTGCCTGAGAATTCAGGATTCTCTTGCTTTAGTCTCTGAAGTTTTGGGAATATAGGTAGGTGTATGCTACCAAACCTAATATTATTATGTTATATTTTTTAGAGAACTTCATTAATTTTTCCAAAGCCACTTACAATTTTTTTTTCGAGACAGGGGTTCTCTGTGGCTTTGGAGCTTGTCCTGGAACTAGCTCTGTAGACCAGGCTGGTCTCGAACTCACAGACATCCGCCTGCCTCTGCCTCCCGAGTCCTGGGATTAAAGGCATGCGCCACCATCGCCCGGCTCAAAGCCATTTACAATTTTTAAAACATTGAAAACCTCAAATATGTACTAAGGTAAATCATGTATGCTTCTAGGTAAATTTTGAAACAGTTTTCTATGATATCAGGAGAGTGAGGTGTGGGGATTACTCAACCCAGGTGTTTGAGAGCAGCCTGACAACAGTGCTGGGTCTTTTCTCACCAGTTATCACCCTGGAGGCCCAGCTCAAGGCTTTGGGGCACGCTTGTCTAGCATGGGTGAGGCCCTACGCTTCATGCCAAGAATTGATAAAAGAAAAAGATTTTTTTTACATATATTGGTTATATTTATTAGAAATTAATAACTCTTATTTCTCAGAAGTCAATAAAAGAAATTGTGTTGGACTGTAGAAAAGATAGGGTACCAGTAATAAGAAAACTGATTCCGGCACTGGAAAGATGTCTCAGCAGTTAGAGGTTAAGAGCACTAGCTACTCCTCCAGAGGTCTTGAGTTCAATTCCCAGAAACCACATGGTGGCTCATAACCATCTATAATGCGATCTGGTCCCCTCTTCTGGCTTAAAGTCGTTCATTCAGATATAGCACTCATAAACATAAAATAAATAAATAAATCTTAAAAAAACATGCTTCTGAATTAAGGTCTTATTAATATTATGCTTTTCTTTTTAAGAGAGCACTGTGTGGATGACTCAGGACGGCAATGTAAGAGCGTGAATTTTCGAGAAGGTACTGTTAACCTGTGTGGCTCCATTTAAGTTCTGACTCTGTTCACTTTGTATTTATATGGCTTTTGCCTCTAAGTACAATATGGTAGGTGACTGGGAATATATTCATAAGTGATAGGACTCTACATTAATAAAGGAACCCATACCTATCAGTTATGTGGTGTTTATTATTGGCAAGGCTAAAAGCCATTGCTAAAAATCACTTGTGTTCTTCAAAGAGTCAGTGTCCTAAAACTCTCGTGCTCCTTGCCATGCTTCTGGTAACCCTGGAACAGGGAGCCCTTTCTGTCTCAAGACCCTTTTTCAGTACAGTGTCTCAGAATGTAGCTCAGGACATGCTTGACAAAGCTGGCCTAGAACTTGAGATCCTTCTGCCTCAGCCTTGTATGTGCTGGGATCCCAGTTGTGCTACATATACCTGGCTTCCAGCAATTCCCATACCTTAATCATGATAGTAGGCATTCTATTATCTTATAAATGTATACTTTCATCTTTCAAATTGTTTTGTGGGTGTGTGGTGTCTGCATGAGTGCACACGTGTGTGCAGGTACCATGGAGGTCAGAGGTCCTACATCAGATGTTTGCTCTCTACCCTACTTTCTGAGACAGTCTCTCATTGACGTGGAGCTGGCCATTTTGAATAGAATGGCTGGCTAGTGAGCCCAAGAATCCACCTGTCTCTGTTCCCCAGTGCTGGGTACAGTGGTTAGCGTTTGAGTCTCACGTGGATGCTGGGATCTGAACTCTGATCTTCGTGCTTGCGCAGTAACACTTTACACACAGCCCAGTCCATAACTCTTTCTTTGGTTTATTTATAAGTTCCCAATCTGGTAAATGGGAATATTTTACTTAGTTGTTATTTAGTTACTGATTGTAGCCTTCAACCATCTGAAAAAATGCAAGATGGCACTTGCTCAGTGATTTTATAAAATTACACAAAAAACAAAGTATAATTTTACCGAATACTTTCATATAAAATTATTTTTATATTTTAATAAATATCTTGATAAAATGTATCTGGTAAAAACTTACATGATTTTTTTAATATTTAAAGATGGTCAAGTTTAAAGAAGTTTTCTTTGAGTGGGACTGTAATTTCTAATTACATAAAATTTGGGGGCAGGTGGCGTTGATGGCTCAGCAGTAGAAAGCACTTCCTGCTTTTGCAGACGACCTGGGTTCAGTTCCCAGCACCCACATAGTGGCTCACAACTGTCTGTAACTCCAGTTTCAGGGGGTCTGAAGCTCTCTTCTCACTTCTGCAACCACCAAACATATACATATACATATAAAACACTAATACATATAAAAAACAACCAATCAATTTAATTTAAAAATTGGATCAATATACTGTTGTCTTTCCTTAAAATTATCTTATTTATTATTATTATTAGTGTGTGTGTGTGTATGTGTGTGTTTGAAAGTTTGTCTTTGTAGTCCTGGCTGTCCTGGAACTCACTCTGTAGACCTTGTCAGCCTTGAACTCACAGAGATCCACCTGTCTCTGCCTCCTGAGTGCAGATTAAAGGTGTGTGCCACCACTGCTTGGCCCTAAAATTCTTGTAATTGGGACACTTAGTCAGTTTCCTCAGCTGGGATAACTTTCTGAGATTCCTTACAGCAGTCAGTCCTGGGTAGAGCCTGCAGTAAAAACCATCTATGTAGGAAATTTCAGTCTGACCGGGCATCATTTGTACTTCTTTCAAAGAAGTCAGGACAGGCCCGGGGTAGTAACTAAGAATTAGAAAGGTGTACCCCAAATAGTACAAGGGCAGAAGGGCTAGGGGCCTGCTTGTGTGAAGGGATCTGGATGAAGGTGGCCAGTACTCTGGTGTGACTGAAAAGAAGAGTCAGAAGCCACTCCCAAACCTCCTTTCGCCAGGTAGAAAGGCAGGCACCATCACAAGACCACACACAAGCTTTCTGTGTCAGGAAGAGCCACACCTGTGTCATTGACATCATTCACACTGAACACAGGAATGGGCATGAGCAGATATACGGCTGTGTATATACCTTTGAAGTTGTGTCAGGAACGTCTGTACTTTATAGAGTTTAATTGCATAGTTCAAGGCGAGAAATTATGCTTTGCCCTCTAAAGCTACTGCCCTGCAAAGATACAAATACTTTTTATATTTGAGATAGGTCTCGTTGTATAGCTCAGGCTGGCTTTCAGCTCATGATTCTGTTGCCTAAGCCCCCTGAGTGCAGGGATGACTGTGTATACCTACCAAGGCCAGCATTAACATAACTTCTAATTAGCATATTCTTAGACAGTTTCATATATGTACACAGTACATACTGACCACTCATTCCCTCCCGCCTCTCATTTGCCTGTTACCCTTGTTACCCCCTTCATCTGCACAAATTTAACATAATTTTTCAGTAACAGGGAAGAGAGAAATTAAACACTTATGTTTATTTATTTATTTTTTGGTTTTTCGAGACAGGGTTTCTCTGTGTAACAGTCTCCCTTATAAACCAGGCTGGCCTCAAACTCACCTGCCTCTGCCTCCCGAGTGCTGGGATTAATGGCCACCACTGCCCGGCCTGTGTCCACTTTATGTAAATAGCACTTGAAAACTACTTACTTTCTGAATCTTGTTACTTCTTTCCCTTTCCTTCCCTCTCTCTCCCCCAAAGCCCCTTGGCACAGGCTGGCCTCAGACTTGCTGTGATCATCCAGCCTCAGTCTCCCAAATGCTGGGGTTACAGATGTGAGCCACCACACCCAGCTAACCCTTCATATTACGTTATCATCATATGAAAATTACACATATAGGTAATATTCCTTTTCTATTTGTAGAAAATACAGATGAAGTTGAGATTCCCGGAGGATGTATTGATCAAGTTGCTGTTGTGGCTACCAATATTCTGTTTTTTGTGGTTTTGTTTATCTTTGCCCTTTTTGAAACGTAAGTTTTATTGTCTTTATTTAAACCTAATTACTTACTAATCCATGTTTCTTAATGTAGTGTTAATTTTGTATATAGATTTTGTTTCTAAAACTTATGCAAGGCACATTTATTTTCTTAAAATTTTTGGATTTTTTTTTTTCATTTCATTTTTGGGACAGGATCTGTGTGACCTGGCTGTCCTGGAACTCTCTATGAAGGACCAGGCTGGCCTTAAGATCTGATTGTCTTTGCCTTCCAAGTGCTGGGATTAAATGGATGTGTCAACATGACCAATTTGAATATAAATGCATGTAGATTTTATATCATGACATAATTAACATGTATTGTTAATTATGGTGATATTAGCTCTATTTAATCCTTGATCGATAATTATAAAATTCACAACTGTGTAGGTTTCATTCATTCTCTTTAAAAATCACATGACTCTTTTTTTTTAATTTTTTTTCAAACTTTATTTAATTTTATGTATGAGTACTCCTCATGTACGCCTGCGTGTCAGAAGAGGGCATCAGATCCCGTTGTAGATGGTCATAAGCCACGATGTGGTTGTTGGGAATTGAACTCAGGACCTCTGGGAGAGCAGCCGGTGCTCTTAACCTCTGAGCCATCTCTCCAGCCCCACATGACTCTTTTAAAAGAGAAAATATGCACATGCAGCATTACACACACACAGACACACACACACACATACACACACACAGACACATACAGACACACACACACACATAATACATACACACAGACACACACACACACATACACACACATAATACATACACACACACACATACACACACACAGACACACACACACATACACACA
>JABTXL010012463.1:13457074-13582767 GCA_025134845.1 Neodon shergylaensis
CACACACACAGACACACACACATACACACATACACACACATAATACATACACACACATACACATACACACACACAGACACACACACACATACACACACACATAATACATACACACACACATACACACACACATAATACATACACACAGACACACACACATACACATACACACATACAATACATACACACACACAGACACACACACACATACACACACATAATACATACACACACACATACACACACATAATACATACACACAGACACACACACAGACACACACACACACAGACACACACACACATACACACACACATAATACATACACACACACACACGGTAAAAAGCCACTTCACATTTTTCACGTGGGGAGGGGAGAATGTATGAAAACTCCCATAGCTGTAGTGTCAACCCTTGGCTTATTTCCATATAACTAACATTTCCGTGTAAGTAGATGTGCTTGGTGTGTATACTTTCAGAATTACTCATCCACATGAAAGTCATAACTCATTTTAGGAAACATTTTTAATGCAAAATACGCATTACATAAAATTCACCACATTAACCTTTCCCCTCTAATATTGGGGGTTAAAGTCAGGATCTCAAGAATTGGGTCCCTGAAACTGGAATCACAGATGGTTATGAACCATCATGTAGTCATGAGAACCAAACCTGGGTCCTCCGCAAGAGCAGCAAGTGCTGTTAATCACAAGCCATCTCTCCAGACCCTTTAACTGTTTTGGAAAAGTTGGATACAATGGTATTAAGTATTGTCGCAACCTTGTGAATCATGAAAACAACCTCAACATCATCCCAAACGGGCTGCACAGCCTCTCCCAGTTCCTCCCCGTGTCTTCACCAGTCTGATGGCCTGTCTCTTAAGTTGCATTGTGCAGCATTTTGCTTTATGCAGGCCTCATTTCATTGAGTGTGAGGTTTCAGGGTTCTCGTTGTGGTATATCAGACTTGCCTAACTTGCTATGGCAGTTGGCTGCCCACTCACCTGTCCACTTATGGCTCCATGTAGCTAAGCTGAGTGACACTGCTGTGTAAGTGTCTGCTGGAACTCTGGCCTTCAGCCCTTGGGCCTGTACCCAGGAGGAAGTGCCAGGGCACATGTTAACCATTTAGCCCTTAGAGAGAGCATGCATCTGTTTTCTGTATCAGCTCATCTGATTTCAGTGTCTCAGACACTGTTTATTTTTAATGCTGCATTTAAAAATAAACCGTTTTGTTGTCAGCCAACAGAAGATGGTAGACTGTAGGAATAGACTTGACAAGGAAGAAGACAGGCATATAAAGGCAGAGGTATTCATACGGAGGGAAGAAACACACGAAGTGCTGATGAAGGAAGAATCCCCTAGGCTCAGATAAGTCGGCACTAATAACACGACAGTGTGACATTGCTGGAACATACACACTTTAAGAGCGAGGGCAAAGCATCTAAAAAGTGCACTTCCAGCAAAACTGAAATAAATTTCTGATTTTGAAAATAATGTCATAGAGTCTCACCCTAAAGCTCACAGTTCCACCAAGAGAAGGGATCAGTTTCAACCACAGTGTAACCGTGAATAGTTGCTGTGAGGGTGGGACTGTAACTGACTTACGGTGTCTCCGTTTTGCAAACCTCCTGCACTGTGACTGTGCTCCTTATGTAAACGAAATGAAAAGTGCTGTATACTCTTGATGGTATTATTATAAATGTTTATACTTAATTCTTAGCAACAACTGTCATTTAAGTGAGTAAGCCTGACTTTCTCTTCTTAGAATCCTCACCCCATTAACAATGGACATGTACGCCTGGACCCAGGAGCAGGCTGTGCTCTATGATGGAATAATTCTCGCTGCTCTCGGAGTTGAGGCAGTTGCTGTTTTCATGGGGGTTAAATTACTTTCCAAAAAGTAAGTTATATGCTTTTAGTTTTATTTCAAATCTTTGTTTGAAAAAAGAAACACGAAACAGTGCTAATATAAATGAATGTGCCAGCACATTTTCTCATGTGTTACAGCTTTTGTTGTTGTTAAGGGAGAGTCTTACTGTGTACTGTGTAGCCTTGGCTAGCCTGGAACTCACTACGTAGACCGTCACCCTCCTGAGTGCAGGGAATAAAGGCATGCACCACCATACCTGGCTGTATTATAGTTCTTGAAAATTTTCAAAAAGATAAAAACTTTACTGAGAATGCATGGTATTCTTATATTTTATTCCATCATTTTGGTAAAGTAAAATGCCTTACCAAATAACTGTACACTAACTGTTGTTATATATTGTGTTTTAATGTATATATTACTAAAAGTGTATTTCATAAAACACTTTTTTTTAAGACAGGGTTTCTCTGTGTCATAGCCCTAGCTTTCCTGGAACTAGCTCTGTAGACCAGGTTGGCCTCGAACTCACAGAGATCCGCCTGCCTGTGCCTCCCTAGTGCTGGGATTAAAGGCCTGCGCCACCCCCGGACTGGCATAAAACATTGTCTTCGGAGATTGAATGATTAAGTTTGGAAAGTTCTGGTTATTAAAGCCTCCACACTGATGGCTGAGACAAGAGGACCATGAGTGCCTGCCTGCTACATATTGAGACCGCGTCTCAAGGGACAAATTGAACTTACATAGATTTTCTGTGTGCGTTTCGGAGTCAGGCCTGCATATTGAGATATATATGTCAGCCTGCCATAGAGGGTCAGCACAGGTTATTAGCTGATGAATGGTTTTAATGGTTTAATATTCTTAAAATGTTGGTTGAAAATGAGCAGAGGCATGTATAGACATGATTATTCTTCACACTGGTTCTGAGTCTCTGCCATAATAGTTACTGACAAGCTCTACTTTCTGTAGGAAAAGACAAATGCATTCATCATCTAGAGTCCAGCCCCCTAATCTGAAATCAGCAATTTATTAGAGAAGCCTTTTTTTTTTTCCCCAAGACAGGGGCTCGCTATGTAGCCCAGACTAGCCTTGAACTCCTTTCCTATGGTTCCTGCCCTGAACTTAGGTGCTGGGGCTACAGGTGTACACTGCCATGTATGGTACTAGGTGCTTTCAGTGGGGGTTCTATTTAGCATTGCATTAATTGATAAATACAATGAATTGTATAACAATTTTACTTAAATTTTTTTAGTTATCGTAATGAAACTGTGAATTCTTATCGCATTTCTGTTTCAATCAGAGTTTCTGTTCAACAGGATTGATGAGCGTGCTATTCTCCTGGGAGGACTTGTGGTTGTATGGGTCGGCTTCTTTATCTTGTTACCCTGGGGAAATCAGTTTCCCAAAGTACAGTGGGAAGGTATGGTGATTTTAACTCTGTAGCATCAGCCCCTGCCATTCTTTAGTAGCAGCGGATGATACGTAATCTTAACTTTATTTTTCAGATCTACACAACAGCTCAATCCCTAATACTACATTTGGGGAAATTATCATTGACCTTTGGAGCTCTCTGAGAGAAGATCACAGTCAACAGCCAACTGGGTGCCCAATTGAACAAGCTTGGTGCCTGTACACCCCGGTGATCCATCTGGCCCAGCTCCTGACAGCCGCTGTCCTAGTTGGAGTAGGCTATCCAGCCTGCAACGTCATGTCCTACACACTATATTCAAAAATTCTAGGACCCAAACCCCAGGTAACAGCCCTGTAGCCATGTAAACTGTAGCTCCCACATCTCCTTTCTGTAGTTCTGTTCCTACACAAGCTGGCTTAGCAGACTTTAAAATCTGATTTAGTATTTCAAATGAAAAAAGAAAACAAAACAAAAGGCTAATTTTGCAGGAGAGATGGATTTTTTGCCTCTGGAGCTGGAGCTCACTTGTATACCATGCAGTCTTGAGCTTAGGTTCTACCTCTGATTCCATCACTCAGAAGTTTTGTAATGTGTGGTAAGATTTATCTGATAAAACACAAACTTGCTAAGTCAGAACAACTCAGATGTCTTGGATTCAGTAATCATGAACTCAGAATACTTTTCATGGAAGAAAAATCTCTGAACATTAAATTTCTTCTACTCATTCTTAAAGTAGATAGCAGAAAACCAAAATTGGCAGCCAGACTGGATTCGGCTGTTACAGAGATGAAAGCACAATAGTCTCAAGCAGTTTGGCAGCCATGTCTATTTCCGCTTCTGTGTTGTGCTGGAGATTAGACCCAGGACCTTGCTGAGCTATACTGAGACCTACCTTTATGTGTTTTAACCGTTTGTTTTGTAGTGCTAGGATTGGATCCTGGGCTTTGCACATGCTAGGCTAGTGCTCTGCCACTGAGCTAAAGCCCTGGTCCAAAATTAATTTTTAAATAAGAATGTCAGGACTGAGCTAGGTGTGGTGGTCACACACACCTGTAATCTCAGCATCCAAGCAGCTGAGGCAGGAGGATCATTGCAGGTTCATGCCCAGCCTGGTTGTCACAGTGAGGTCCAGAACAGCCAGGCTATATAGTAAGACTCAGCCCCAAATAATACAAACACACACAAAAAATTTCATAGGCTAGGGTACAGCTCAGTGGTAGAGCTTTTATCCTGCAATGCTGACACACTAGGTTTGATCTCTGGCCCACACAAGCAACACAAAACAAGTAATTTCTGTATTCATTATATAAAATCAAAAATATGTAGATACAATATGAATAGTAGTTTCAGAGAGGTCATAATTACTAATTTTTTAAAAAGATTTATTTATTTGTTATGTATACAGCATTCTGTCTGCATGGATGCCAGGTCAGAAGGCGGCACCAGATCTCATTACAGATGGTTGTGAGCCACCATGTGGTTGCTAGGAACCTTTGTTAGAGCAGCCAGTGCTCTTAACCTCTGAGCCATCTCTCCAGCCCCTTACTAATATTTTAATAAAGTCAGGCTCCATTTCTAGTCCCTTCTCTGTTACTATGTAAATGGGTATATACAGTTTAAGGAGTATGTCATGGATTCTTCAGTTACTTTCAGTGAGACACCATTTCATTTTATATGTGTAGCATCACTTACTCATAATCATATTATTGTTTATTTTCTATATGTTTCTAACTTTCATTTTTAATGGCAGTTATATAAATGGCCACAAATTATCTTAATCTTTAAGAATTGGTGGGGCGATGGTAGTACACGCCTTTAATCTGAGCACTTGGGTAGCAGAGGCAGGCCATCTCAGAGAGTTTAAGGCCAGTCTGGTCTACAGAGCTAGTTCCAGGACAGCCAGGGCTACACAGAGATACCCTGTCTCTAAATACCAAAAATAAAGTAAAATAAAAAATAAAATTGACCTGAGATGGCTGTGGTGGCACATGACTATAATCTCCGCATGTCAGCATTTCTGAGGCAGGAACAAGATCTTGAATTTGAGGCCAGTCAAGGCTGCTGGGTGACTCTTAGGCAAATCTAGACCATACTGTAAGATCATCTTTAAAAAGCCAACTAAGGGGATGGATATACATGGCTAAGCAGTCATGAGTGCTTACTGCTCTCCCAGAGAACTGAGGTTTAGGACCTAGCACCCAGGTCAGGAGGCTTGTGTGACCTGTGACTCCAGCTGCAAGGGACACACTCTCCCTCTCTGAGACTAAATGAACAGTCAGGCATGGTGATTCATGCCTTTAGTACCAGCACTCCTTGGCCAAGAACTCAGTATATAGGTAGGCTAGGCTGGTTGGCTGCCTGGAGAACCCAAGGGTTCTGCTTGTCTCTAACTTCTCAATTCTGGGATTCCATGCACCTGTAACCATGCCCCATTTCTTTATTATTTTTATTGAGAATTTCACATACTGCATTTTGATCATATTTACTCAGCTCCCCTCCACCCCCCGCCATGCCCCAGATGCCCAGCTTTTAAATTAAGTTCTGGGGATTAAACTCAGGTATTTGAATTTAAAAGGCAAACACTACCAAATCATTGAGTCATCTTTCCAGCTCAGGTCAGTTTTTATTCTTTTTGTTTTTGGATTTTTGAAACATGGGTTTTTTCTAGCTGTCCTAACTCTCTCAGATCATGTTTTTTGTTTTTTTTTTTTTGGTTTTTCAAGATAGGGTTTCTCTGTGTAACAGCCCTGGCTGTCCTAGAACTCACTTTGTAGACCAGGCTGCCTTGAACTCAGAGATCCACCTGCCTCTGCGTCCTGAGTGCTGGGATTAAAGTGCCCGGCTTACTGTTTTGATTTTAAAATAACTAACCCTGAATGAACCTGTTGTCCTCTGCCTTACCCCTTACAGGGTATGTACATGGGCTGGTTATCTGCTTCTGGAAGCGCAGCACGGATTCTCGGGCCTGTGTTCATCAGCCATGTGTACACTTACTTGGGCCCACGATGGGCATTAAGCCTCGTGTGTGGAATAGTGGTGCTCACCATCTCGCTCATGGGAGCCGTTTACAGAAGACTCGTTGCTTTTTCTGTCAGATATGGGCGGATCCAGGAATAAGCTAGCAGTCTCGGCTGGATGCTTGCTGCCAACCATCTCTAACTCAGCCTTGAGTAGCAGACCATGTGTTGAGTAACTTAGCTATGAAGGGTAAGATGTGCAAAAACATTCTGGGTCATAATCTCCTCATCGGAGGTCATGAACGTAACAGAGGATGGATGAGTTGTAGGTGTGAAGCTGCACCAGTGTGAACTGGAGCTCTCTAAAACAAGGGGACGATGCAGTGGAACTGGAGGAAGGTTCTGGTTTAATCAGCCAGAGCAGAAGGAAAGTTTTTAAAAAAAATTTAAAACAAAAATACTTATTATTCAGCTTCCTAATGAAATAAAACTGAGCCTTAAATTCTTTTAGCCTGCCCACCACCAGACTAGGCTTTACTTTCTTTTCTGCCCAGGGTGAACCCATTATCTCTCCCTCAGTGTAATTTGCACACTACACCTTTGTCATTTTAAATTATTTCTAAATTACCCATGAGCAAGAATAATGCTAACAGCTGAGGAGTAAAGAGGACTAAGAGCTAAGGGCCCTGCGTGCCTTTAGACGGCTGCCTTTCCAAGTGCTAGTAATTCACATCATAAATGTAAGACAAGTATGTTTTTAATATGGTATTAGCAGAGAATGGATTCTTAGAATTATCATATTTTCCAAGTCCTCTAAACTCTAGCACAAACTTTGACCTCTTATGCCCTTTCTCAGTAGTGAGAGAGGAACGGCTGTTTACTTCTGTCTGCAGCAGGACTACAGCTGGACTTTGAATGCTGTGACACTCCCATCTGCTCAGGCTGATTTGAGGGAGAATGGCCAAAGGTGACTAATCAAACTGCATAGTTTCTACCTCTGTGTGAATAGAACACTGGTATGTGTACAAGAGTAACTGCAAACCATGCAGTGTTTTCCCATCCTGTGGCCATGGTTTCAAATCTGAGTATGAATGTCTGTGGTCTGCTGAAGCCATCAGCACTAAATGACGGCAGCATTTTGCTTCCTCAGTTTCTGTTGTCAGGCCCTGGACTTTAGTCTTTTGGGTCACTTCTGATCTTAAACTCCACCTTTGTGTGCTATGCAGAGACAAAAGTAGTAACCCTCCCTCCCCCACCCCCAGAACAAGAGTTCTCTCCAAGTTCCTGGGTAACACACAGTAATTTCTCACAGCAATTGTAGTGCTGAAGATAAGATCCTGCCTGCTTCCCTGATATATTCAAATGGATAGACATAGTTCTTATCTAAGTGTCTTCAGAGGCTACCTCTTGACTGCTGCACTTTTCAGAATAGGAAAATTGCCCAGAAGTTACACTACCAGTTACTTAATTGTGCTCAATTACTCGCATTATTGAGTCAGATTTGTAGAAATATTTGGGGAAATAAATTTAACAGAATGAAGAAGCTTTTTATATCAGCATACCATGTTCTCAGCAAGAACATAACAGAAGTTTCCCAGCCCTAGAATTATAATACTGTAATTCAGGTAATTTTAACCTTGCAAAAGCGACTGCACTTTCTTTTTTACTGAGGCATTGTTTCTTGGGAGATTAGACTAATACACCTCGCCACCAAAGAAGCGAGGGAAGTGACAGGTTTAGGAAAAGGGCTAGGAGGGGAAATCAGCACAAAGAGAGACTAAGGTATGAAAACGTTACTAGTGTATAGTAAAGAAGGTACTGAAAACCTAGCAAAGCACCATGTCCTTATTTTGAATGGACCGTCACTTCATAAGGCATCTCTAGCCATTATTCTCTATGAAATAAGCTCTTCAAGCTCATTCCTTGTATTAAAGTAAACTTGTGATTTTTAATTTAATGATGATAAACTATTTGTATCTGTTTAATACTAACAAGAAAATGCTGACTACCATTTACTACTGAAGATTTATTTATAACTGTCTTACATTGTGAGTGTTCATGTCAAATAAAGCAAGACTGTAAAGATAATGTATCATCTGTCAACTTTCAGAACACATTAAGAACCCCTAAACACATGCCTATTCCCATGTACTTGTTGAAATCTGAGCAGTAACTGCTAGGCTTCCGTTCCCCCGGGAACCTTGGACACTAATTAGCTGGTACAGATGCTTATGGTTGGCTGTGCAATGATGATGAAAGATAAGGACAGACCAGAAGGAGCCCGCCCTGAAGAAATTCCTCTAGGAAAGTAAGGACTTGCTGCAACCTGGTGTAAGAGAATGACTGGAGTGGGGAAGGGTGGAAGAAATGCACTTTAGGTAGAAGGCAGGACTTAGAAACATCCTAGAAGTAAGGTATTTTGGAAGGCTTCTCAGAACTCACACCCAGTCCAAAGTGGCTGAAGTATAGCGACTGCTAAGTCCTATTAGTTCAGTATGGATTCCTCATTAAATCCAAGCTTCTAATAACAAAATATAAACAGTAATTATGAATACATTTACAAATGACCATAGTAGATCAAATCTCAATATAAGGGAAATGATACACCTCAGTAATGATACCCAACACCTAATTTACAGGATTAAGACTTCACATTTTAATCTGGTCCAGAGGATTAGTATGCTTACTCTTATGGTGGACTTAGAACCAACATAGTGGCTCACAACTGCCTGTAACTCAGACCCAGGGTATCTGACCCCTTCTGACCACTGTGGGTGAAATAGAACTTAACACAAGGTGCCTATAAAGGGCACAGTAGGAGCTGCTAGCCAAGTTCTTCTCTGTTGACTTTCCAGAGGGGCTGTGCAGGTTAATAGCCTCCCTCTGCGCAGACAGACGTTTTCTCTGACTGCCTAGCTGCCACTCTATCACCCCAAGTCTCCTTCAGGACACATGTCTTGTCTGCTCAGTAACCTCATCTCTCCTGGGGCTATGAAGGAACGCCCAGCAGAGGGAAGGTGGGAGTAAGAGAAGATAGAAAAGACAATCAGTGGGCTAAACCAATAAAAGCCCAGTCTCAAAAAATAAATACGGGGGGGGGGGGGTTCTTAAACAGCAAACAAAATTTAAGAATGATAACCTTTTTTAAAACAAGTATTTAACCAAATAAAAAGTAAACTTACCAATGTGTTTATTTTATAAAATGTATTTGCAGAAATATTTAATCACACACAAGCGCTACAAAAATAAATATAAAATATACATGTTTATATACTGTTTATATATACATTATTTACATCTTCAAAACTACAGGCTGTTTTGTCCATGATTCTCACTGTCTTACTAGTACAGAAACAACAAAAACAAACACAGCACACAACGTTTAGTGCAGTACAAACGTGAGCACACAAAGTCTGAGTGAGGGATTATGTACTTGGAGAAAAATCAGATGTCCTAGTTTATTTCATCACCACTGTATTTGGTAATGGAAATTTTATTCTATTTTGTTTTCTTAGCATATTTTTTTATGATACAGATTATAATTCTGTTTAATAGAAAGGCTTTCTGAAGTCATAGTAAACTAAAAAAAACGCACTTTACTTGAAAGCCAAACAAAGTCATTTATTAAATACAGACATCTGAAAGGACTTTAGTGAACACTAGGAGTTGGACTAGAAAACATAAGAAGGATGGACGAAAGACACTGTAATTTCTGTTTGATGTATTCTGGCAATTTTTCATTTTCTCCATACCTAAATGAAGCAGAAAAACAAACAACTTCAATCCTTAGACCTTAAGAGAATACTCAAAAGCACATTTCTCTCATTTAAAGACAAGAGGTAAGAAAACAATACACTTACTAGAATTCCAAAAATCAACTGAAGTGTATGCAATTTGTTTCTTTCAAAAACAGAACACTTGTTTTGTTTCATAGGTGTATATACTCAGTACAAGCATAGTACTTTTTTAAATAAATATTTTTGATCTGTGATTAGTTGAATATTCAGAGATAGCACTTATATATTGTGAGGACTAGTGGCTTGCCTTCAAAAATGATCGTTAGTATTGGGTGGTACAGTTCAGTTACAGGGCTTGCAAAGCATTCACAAGGCCCAAGGTTCAATACCTACCATAAACAACAACAAGTCTTAAAACGCTTTCAAAAGTTGGGATATAACTTTAAAAAAAAAAAAAAAAAAGATTGCCCGCATATATGCCTGCAGGCCAGAAGAGGTTGCTGGGAATTGAACTCAGGACCTCTGGAAGAACAGGCAGTGCTCTTAACTGCTGAGTCGCCTTTCCAGCCTGTGATATAACTTTTATTTGGAAAAAACAACCAAGCTTATTTAGTTAATTTAGGCTCCTTTGAGATGGGTCTCATATAACCCAGGTTGGTTGCTATGTAGCCAAGGATGGTCTCTAACTCCTGCTGACACTCCTGCTGATTGATGGTCTGTGCACCGCCACCACATCCAGCCTGAGGTCAATGTTAGATGTCTATCTCAATCACTTTGAGACAAGGTTTCTCACAGAAACTGAGGCTTACCTATTTGACTAGATTGGGTGGCCTGTGAGCCAAGAATCAGCTTGTCCCCAGGGTGCATACTGCCTTACCTTTTTCTTTTTTAAAGATTTATTTATTTATTATGTATACAACATTCTGCCTCGATGTATGCCCGCATGCCAGAGGAGGGCGCCAGATCTCAGTACAGATGGTTTTGAGCCACCATGTGGTTGCTGGGAATTGAACTCAGGACCTCTGGAAGAGCAGCCAGTGCTCTTAACCTCTGAGCCATCTCTCCAGCCCCTGCCTTACCTTTTTCTTTTTTCATTTCTTTTTTAATTTATTTATTATGTATACAACATTCCTTCCATGTATGCTTGCAGGCCAGAAGAGGGCACCAGATATCATTATAGATGGTTGTGAGCCACCATGTGGTTGGTGGGAATCAAACTCAGGACCTCTGGAGGAGCAGTCTGTGCGCTTAACCTCTGAGCCATCTCTCCAGCCTGCCTTACCTTTTTCATGGGTGGCTGGGGCTCTGAATTAAAGTCCTGATTGCAAAGCAAGTACTTTAGCAACTGAGCCATCTCTCCAGCCCTCCATGTCCTTTGTGTTTGGTTTTTGAAACAGAGTCTCACTGTGTAGCATCTGGCTAGCCTGGAAGTCTTTATGTAGATGTGGCTGGTTTTAAGCTCTGTCGCCTAGGTGCTAGAATTAAAGGTATGCATTACCACACCTGGCTCCTCCATGTTCTTTTAAGTAAATAATCTATATATACATTGAATAGGGTTATTCAATGAAATTCAAAGAAATCCTACCACTTGAGTTGATTATGAATAGTGTAAATAAAAACTGCCGAAACACTAAGCTTATCAAGCCACTTATTTCAAAGTATAGAGAAAGGAAAATGAGCAAGCACTGAATCCCACCCAGCGCTGTAAAAACTTACCTAGTTGTCTGACCATCTGGTGATGTGTAGCTGATGGAAGATACTCCTGCTTGGACCACTAGCTGTGACCCATCATTAAACTGAACCCACACAGCTCCACTAGTTAGCTAGAAAAGCAAGAAGACATAGAAAATGACTATGCAGAAGACATAGAAAACAACTATACAGAAGACACAATTTTTTGTTTGTTTGTTTTTTTTTTTGGCAGGGGTGGGGTAGGGTTGGTGGTGGTTTTGAGACAGGGTTTTTCTCTATAGCTCTGGCCATCCTGGAACTCACTCTGTAGACCAGGCTGGTATAGAGAGATCCGCCTGCCTCTGCCTCCCAAGTGCTGGGATTAAAGGCATATGCCACCATTGCCCAGCACAAGTTGCAGTTTTTAAGGGCTAGCTTAAAATGTGTTCTATAAAGTTTTGTTTTATTCATTCAGTGTTTTAGATTCCCCCATTCCACCCGACCCCACCCCTTTTGAAATAGTCTCAGTATTAGTACTAGCTGGCCGTGAACTCACAGAGATCTACCTGCTTCTGCCTTAAGAGTTCTAGGATTAAAGGCACACATCATACTTAGTTATTTTCATGCCTATGGGTATTTTTCCTTCATGTTATGTGTCCATGCAGCTTGCTCACAGAACCTGAAAGAGGTCAGAAGAGGGCATCAGATCCCCTAGAACTGGAGTTACAGTCAGATGTGAGCTGCCATGTAGAATAAAACTTTATTCAGCAAGTGCTCTTGATCATGGGGCCGTGTCTCTAGCTCCACAGTTCATTTTTAAGGCAGGGTCTCACTCACTACATAGCCCAGACTGGCATTGAGTTCACTCTTGCTTCTACTTCCTAAATACCAGGATTCTAGGCATGTGCGAATACACCCAGACCCAATACAGCATATAAAACAACTGTCTCCAATAACTACAAATTTGAGTTTCTAATTATTTTAAGCACTGAAAATACTATTTTCCTTTTTTGTCTTCAGATCATTCTTCTAGTGGCTAAGGCACCACAGTATTAAAATGACTCAATAAATTTGGTTTCTCACAAATAGCCACTGGGTTATTTATGCAGTTATTTTTTCCATATAGCCATTTTCCCAAGATAGGACTGAATGACAAAAGCTCCCTTATTTTATCTCTTAGCTACTGAAAGTTTTCTACTACAAATGGAAAGGCATGTGGTAGGTGAAAACAGTATGGCCACCTGACCAAAATAGCCCTGTATTCACATCAGACTACAGTTACACACACTGCAGGACTATGCGTATCAATCCATCATTATAAAAAACTGTAATTTTACTGTCTTTAAAAGGCAAACTAGCGTAAGTTTTACCAGATTACCTTAGGGAACAAACTAGACAATGTGAGAAACACTGGACCACAGTAGGTGGTCCTCAACAAACGTCAGCACCCCATGAAATACTAGTCAATTTTTACTTAATTGTTAAGTAAAAATACATATGCCATACTCCAAAATTTCCAAACTTCAAACCTTCTGATAACATATACAATGTAATATACACTGACATAGTTTTGCAAATTTCAATTCAATGTTGATTTCATTTCTGCAATTTCAAATATCCTAGACATTCACTACTCTGCACAACCCTTATCATGACATCATTTACACTGCAGGCAACCTGATATCAATATCAGAAGCTTCTGATATATACCAATTTTAAAAAAGCCAAACTTTTAGGAATATATCCAATAAAAAATATACTTAAAAAATTCCTGGAAAAGAGAAGTTGTTAAAATAATTTATATTATTGGGTAATAATTTAATCAATGAAAAAGTCAAGAGGTCTACAGTGAGGAAATCATCTTTCTCAGAAACATCTTACCTGTGTAGCCCAACCAACATTTTTCACAAAAACAGATTTCAAAAGCTGCGCTGATTTAGGAAGACTGGAAGAAGAGAAACTTGCTCCTGTGGAGGTGGCTGTGTGGCCGAGTCCTTCAGCTATAGCAGTCTACAAACAGTAAGGGAGAGGAGGAGCGTGTACATTTGTATAGTCTTTACTGGTATGGCAGTTCACTGGGGAAATCTAATTACTCATTTTTTTGGGGGGTGGGGGGATTTTTCGAGACAGGGTTTCTCCATAGCTTTTGGTTCCTGTCCTGGAACTTGCTCTTGTAGACCAGGCTGGCCTCGAACTCACAGAGATCCGCCTGCCTCTGCCTCCTGAGTGCTGGGATTAAAGGCGTGCGCCACCACTGCCCGGCTAATTACTCATTTGTGAGCGTGAGCCATAAAGCAGCTGATAGCACATGCAAGGACCTTTGGCTAATTCAAGCAGGCATATTGCAAAATAGCTCAGTGAGGCCCAGTCAGTAGGTGATGATGTATTTTTCTGGGTGGTGCTGGGATCTAACCTATGGACACATGTTAAGCATATATTCTACACCTGAGCTGTACCCACAACCCACACCTTCACTTTATATAAGGGCTGCATGTTTACTTACAGAAGGGTTGAGTACTGGTGCCTGTGCGGGAAATGTCGCACTGTTCATGTTCAATCTGCTGTGTAATGCTTGCTCTCCCTTTGAGTAGCTTGGGTCCACAGGAGGTGGTGATAAGGCTTTAGGTGAACTAGTATTACCAGGTTTTCTGAAGGAAAGAGAAAGGTACCGCTATAGTTACCTAAAGCTTTTCAATATACAGAGAACTAAACATTTATTTAGCTTGTGTGTATGTGTTCGACACAGGGTCCCATTATGTAGAGCAGGCTGGCCTCGAACTCAGAGATCCACTTGTCTCTGCCATTCTGGTGCTGAAATTAAAGGTGTATGTCACCACACCTGGCTAGTTAAATTTTTAAATTTCAATTTTATTTACTATGAATGTATGTGTAAACTGTATGGGAATATAGGCTCATATATGCTCCAGAGTGTGTATGTCTGGAAGTTAAAGAATGACCACTGGAGTAAATTCTTGCCTTCAGTTTTATATGGGTTTCAGGGATCAAGCTTAGGTTATTAAAGCTTGCATTTCAAGCACTTTACCCAGTGAGCCACCTCACTGGCCCTTGTAGCTGTTTTGAGGTACAGTGGCCTCCAATTCTTCCAGCCTCTACTTCTTAGGTGCCAGGATTATGGAGTGTGTCACCATGCTGCAACTCTAAACATCATTTATAATGAAATGTCCCAATTGCATCTTAAACATTTTAGCCATAGTTAGGAATTTTAAGCTTTTACCTTCCTACAATTATTGGGAAGAACGAAGAGCTCCTGCTTCTCTTTTCCTCTTCTGAGATTACAGATTCTAGTGCCAAGCAGACACGATGACCCTATTACAGAAAGACTGCCTCGTCAGTAGTTCACGGCTTTAACATGTGATTGTTAGTTGGATGAAAAACAAGTACATACCTCATTAGCATGGTCCATATATATTTTCATTTCCTCTTTCAGGCTGGTGATTTCACTTTCACATTTTAAAGTGTAAGATTTGCCAGTTTTTTCAATCACATGAATTAAATCTTCTGTTTTGTGTATTTTGGCTCCTGAAAATTAAGCAGAAAACCATTCTTTTTCAGTTCTTTTACTGTTCCTATTCTGAATTACTATACTAGTACATAATGGTGGTCGGAAAAGTTATTCACATCATTTATTGATCATTTGTAAAATGGCACTCCAAGTATCCAACAAAGGTAAGGCACCATTTTCTCTCTTTAGCACGTGTCTGACCTAACTGCCTAAAGGCATAGCACTCACACAAAATAGCAGGGATAGCTGGAGTCATGTGCTGGGATGTGCACATCGGAACCCTTCATGGAGAGAGACAGAGAATGCTCAGAGACTGTTAAATCCATCCATTTGGGTTTCAAGGAAGATATCTCATACATTACAGATGAACTGCTGGATGTACAACCATAAATCTGGATCACATGTATTAATTATACTCACCGTCATAAAACCAAACCTCGAAATCAGCACCAGGAGAATTCTCCATCAAAATACATTTAGCATATCTTGTAAAATAAGTGATTTTAGGAGTTTTAGATCTCACGAGCTGAATAAATCTAGAAGCATACTGATATTTTCGCCAGTATTTTTCTGAAGAAGAAAAACACACATAATATTACAGAAGAAAGAATTGACTAAACATACAGTTATATCTGCATTTAGATTTCTGGTAAGGTTAGACAGCTTTCTTGTTTTTGAAAACAAGATGTGTTTATTTAGTAGTTATTCCTCCAAATCACAGCTTCTAGGAACTTATGCAGGAGGTAGCCAGTTACCAACAATTCAACTATACTATATATATAATCTCTCTATATATATACCTGCAGTGATTTCAAATGTGAAAAACTAGATACTTCATGCTGTAATTTTTGATGTCTCCAGATAGACCAATAACTAAACAACAGCTCTGATGTTACTAATGCTGCAGAGCTAGTTTTCACTTAAGGGGTTTGTGGCGGGATAACACGCGAACAGCAGACAATGAGTGGTTAACGTACACCAAATCGTCCCAGACACAAAGTACAAGAGCATGACCAGCAGTCAGACTGAAGCCAACGTAGTTACAATTTACAACCATACATACACAATTATGTGCATATAAATCTATTATCTCAATCCACGTCCTGAAAATGTACATACCTGGCAAATTGTCAAAGCTGTACCTACTGATGTTGTCAGTAGGCAAGGGTGGTCTATCAGCAAGAGGAAAGCCTCGTCCATCATTTGGGTAATAAACAGTGATCTGATTAAAACACAAATAAAACTTCTAATTGTATGCTATTAAGTATTATCCTTTGTTACCAAAAAATACATAAAGTTCTGTTAAGCATTAATTTAGAAAAATATTAGTTTCTAAAAGTAATAAAGTATTCTAATCTAAAATTTTAATTTTATTACTAGTTACAGTTATTTTTATTTTTCAGTTTGTGAATTCCAAAGATACAGATTAAATACCATATTGTAAAAAGACCTCAGTGCCAAATGTTTAATGCCACACCTAAAATTGCAAGTGAATAAAATCAGTACGCTACCTTAGTCCCGTCACTAGAGATCTGAAGAACTTCTTTCACGTGTCCTTCAGATGTACACTCTTTTAGAAGTTCCACACACACCTCCTCTGAATCAAGGATGCTCACCTAGGGAGACAGAAAAATCAATAAATTGTTTTTTAAGAACACTTCTGGCACATAATATTTAAGAGGGAAAAGTACTCAACCATAGCAGAACCATAAAATCCAACAGCTGCTTCACTTTTGCAGTCTAGAACAGCGATGCAGCTGGGTGCAGCTGGGAGCCAGAAGGTATAAAGGTAAGGATGTGTAATCAAGTGTGAAATGCTAACCAATGAGCAAAAGGCAAACAGAAGGTAGGGTGGGGAACAAGGACCCTGAAGACAATGGGGAGCCAAACAAACAGGATGACATGGGAAGCAAAGAACAAAGAGGATCAAGATAGAATCACATATACTCAGTGACTTCTCAACACAGAAATGCATATTGCTTTAATTGTAGTTGTTTTTTTAAAAATTGTATTTTCTATATAACCTTTGATTTCAAATGAAATGCAGAACATCACCAACTGTAGGTGTAAATAAAGTGTTTAATGTAGCATGTAGTCAGTATTATTTTCACAGAACTGTCTTTTAAATATAAATAATTTAGGGGCTGGAGAGGTGGTGGTTCAGTGGTTAAGAGCACTTGTTCTTGCAGAGGACCTTGGTTCATTTCCCAGAATCCACATACATACCATACCAATTACAACCATACATACAAAATTTATGTGCATATCTGACTGTAACTTCAAAGCCAAGGAATTAATTCCCCTTTTTTGGCTTCCCTGGACACTAGGCAAGCATGTAGTGCCATACATACATGTAGGCAAGACACTCACACAAAAATCGAAATAAATAAATTTAAAAAATCAGTAAGTTCAAAGTTCCAAACTTATCAGAATCAACTAGCCATTGTCGGAAGCTAGAGGGTAGTAGGCAGGATGGTAGTATACACCTGTACTCGCAGTGTTCATGAGACGGAGGCAGAATATCCAAAGCCAGCCTGGATTACCTACTGGAAACTCTTAAAATACACACAAAAAAAACCTATCGAAACTAGAGGGAAACAAAGGCATTTTTTCATGGATACTCAAATTTTTTCTTGAATGTTAAGTTTACATATCTCAAATTCCAAAGATATCATAGGAACTAAAAAGATCACACTTAAGAATTGTATTCCAAGGGGCTGGAGAGATGGCTCAGTGGTTAAGAGCACTGACTCCTCTTCCAAAGGTCCTGAGTTCAATTCCCAGCAACCACATGGTGGCTCACAACCATCTGTAATGAGGTCTGGTGCCCTCTTCTGGCCTGCAGGCATACACACAGACAGAATATTGTATACATAATAAATAAATAAATAAATATTTAAAAAAAAAAAAAAGAATTGTATTCCAAGGAAAATGTCAAATAGTAACTTAGAAAAAATAATTGACATACCACAGCCTTTTTTGTTTTTTGTCTGATTGGTTTTAGTCTGTGAGCAATCAACGGAGATGTAATGCTTCGTAAGGTCTGTTTCTGGTGACCCAACGTTGATTCCATACTTGTATTCTTGCTTTGTTCAGAACGAGTATGTAAAAGCAGCTCTTGTTGCATGATCTCAGGTTTACTATGATATGCAGTCATGTACTTCGTGGTACTCGGCTGCTTCACAGGATGAACATTAGCAGAAGTATCAGCATTCTTGCTGGCTCTCGTATCAGTCCAAGCATTTCTTAACATGTCCCGTGAATCTGGATAGCCCTGGAAATCTCTGTTTGGGCCAACGGTGTTGTGCTCATTAGTTTCTCCTAAATGAGCTAAAATATACATTAAAAAATCAGTTTAGTAAAATGTAGCACAATGTAATTATAAGAGCATAGCAGGGAGGATGGTCTTTCTATGTAGCTCTGAATATCCTGGAACTCAACAGATGGGCTTGCCTTGGCCTCTTGGGTTTAAAGGATTAAAGGCATGTTGCACCATACCCTGATTCTAAATAGCATCTTTTAACAATAGAAAAAAGTCAATTATAAACATTTGTGTATTATAGGTTTCTTTAATCAGTAAGTTGTAGTTGTTCTTTGCCAAACGGGGAACTGTGTACTGAAATGATAGCCATGCTAATTTCTTACACAGTAACTGTTTTACTATTTATAACTTTATTATGTATCTTAAATATATAAAATTTCTTTTTAAAAAAGAAGCTACTAAGAAAATGAGCTCTTAATAAAGTCAAAAAGTAGTTAAAGGAACATTTAAGTCAGGTTGAAAAACTTTTAGTATTCTTATGGCTATGAAAATGTACTAATATGAAATCAATTTCTCTTTCTTCCTTGGTTTTACGAGATAGGGTTTCTCTGTGTAGTGCTGGCTGTCCTTGAACTCAGAAATTCGCCTGCCTCTGCTTCCTCAGTGCTGGGATTAAAGGTGAGCGCAACCAATGCTTGGGAAATCAAATTTTCAATCAAAGCAAAGCCAAGTCAATGTTCATCAGAAGGGGTTCTGATAAAAATAAGCAAATTCTTTTAATATAAAGATTGTTTATATTAGAAAATGTGCAACTAAAAGCAAAACATTGACTCCTTTCAGTATCCCTATTTGCACCTATTGCAGTCTTACTGAATTCTACACCATATTTCATGTGGTTTTCAGAGTTTACTTCTAAAGAATTTTGTTGATGCATGTGTCTGTGGGCCTTTGTGTGTACATGTGTGCTATATACACGCAGTGCTCAGCTACCAGACCTCCTGGAACTGGAGTGTCTGTGAGGAACCTGTGTGGATACTGGGAACCAAACCTGGGTCTTCAAGGAAGAACAGCAGGTGTTCTTAACCACTGAGCCATCTCTCCAAGCTAGAGTTCCCATTTTTAAAAGGGCCTTAAATAAATAATTTAATTATATAAAACTCTCTGTGGTAAATTTTAATTATTTTACTTCTTTTTTTTTGAGACAGGGTCTCACTTACGTAGCCTAGCTGGTCTTGAAGTCATGGTCCCTATACCTCAGTCTTCCAAGTGGCATAATTAAAGGCATGGGCCACCATGTCCTGATGCTATTTTTTTTAAAGCCTTAAAATCATAAGTTATATAAAACTCTAGTTCTTCAGGATAAACTCTCAGAATTTTCATAATTTTATCTTAAATGATTGTAAAGCTTCTTGTCCTCACATTCTCATTATAAGGGAGAATATTTTCTATCAAGTAAAATACTTTAAAATTGAAGCACAACGACTATATATTTATTTAAGGTTTATTTTTCCATCTCAGAAAAGCCCATATTACCAAGTAAAAATAACCTGTAAATAAGTATAAGAATGCAAAACTAAGTCCAGGACAGTTTTGTAGTTTAAAAAACATACAAACAACTAGTAAGCACATATGGTCGGATTAATTCCCTTTTAGTCTTCTGAAAATCCTATTTCTTGACAGGGCATAACAAGTCTGCCTCATGAGAGCTATTACCTCACACTCCAACTACACCATGGTGAAAGACGATCTCCTCCAGATGCTGCCTTTTAATTCTCTCTCCCACCACTGTTTCCCACCCACCTTCTGTGAGTGCTGTTCATTAATGAGAGACACTTAATCTCCAGTCTTAATAATGACCTAGGGACAGCTGCTTAAATGTTTAAGGGTTTAGCTGTGTATTTCAATATGAGGAACTATTGGAAAACTAAAATTCTCCCACAGCTTCTCACAAGTAAGGTCAGGCATCCTCTGATTACTTCATGGGTATCGATAACAGCAGTTTTTGACACAGGTTTCACCAGAATAGGCTTAAAGGTCCAGCCTGAGCCAGGACTACTTGAGAATCCTTGTTCTACTTAATCACAGATCAGTAGTGCAAACTGAGTTGTGTACACTTTGCTCATGTATAAATAGCTTTCTTCTTAATATTTGTAATGAAAACTTAACAAATTAATCATATACCATGAATATTAAGAACAGATAGGTTAAATATTCAAAAATGTTAAGTGTTTATTATTAGAATACATTTTATTGAAATTTATTGGAACTGTTTTCTTAGATATAAGAAAACTGCAATGTTTAGCAGGTTCAAGGCCATTAAATTTTGATTAAATACTCTTATTAAAAACTCACCATTCATTTGCAGATTCCCAAACCACTGCTGTACCATTTCCATCTGAGGTGTCTGGTCTGCAAATGGAATAGGAGTTTTTCCTAGGCAATGATGATTGGAACTAAAGAGGGGAAAAAAGAAATCTCATAAACCAATTATCGGGGAAAGAGGGACTAGGGACAGAACCTGGGGCTACATACATACACATTAACTACGTGTTCTATGATAGCAGAATTCCTACACACTAGACATTTTAAGGCAGAAACCTAGAAGAGGGTTGGATACCCGAATCTTGATAATAACTGCAGAAAACAGTATTTGTATAATCATCTCTAAAATTCCTATGCCAAAATGCCATGGCACTATAATGGCACCACTGTATCTACTAATCTTCTAGAAGTTTATATTTTAAATAATAAAAAATTACACACAAAAACCCACGTAGGCACAAAAATTAGTCAGTACCACAGCCCCTCCTCACTAAACCTCAGCAACTATTAATCTTAAGGGAACAAACCTGCTCAATAAATAGTATGTTGTGCTAGAGATCTGCTGTAAATAACATACCTAAAAATTTAAATATATTTATGAACATATAGGGTTTTTTTTTGCAGTGCTGAGGACTGACATGAAGGCACTATGCATGTTCTCCCACTGAACTATATATAATAAGCTTATATGCACTTAAGAGACCTTAACCAACATGTATAACACAAAAGACTTTGTTTTGAAAAAAAAGACTAGAACTTGCTGCCACATAGACTGGATTCAGCTGTATGAACCTTCTGCCTGTGTCTCCCAAATTGTAGGACATGTGCCACTATGCCTGGCTCAAGACTGTAATTCTATCTTCCCACCTTGTTTAGATGCAGCTTTCTATCTGTGCTTATACAATGTTTATCAAAATGCTTTTGACAAGAATTATCCTAACAGTGCTTGGTCATTATTACGTCTTACAAAAGATCTACAAGTATTGGCTGTTTTGTCTTTAAGGAAATTAAAAAAACTGATTCTGCTGTTTGTGGGGAAATACCTCTCTTCATTTTCATCCAGGGATCTTCTGGGCTTTGAAAGCATTTCTACTGAATGACATCGTTCTAGTGAGTGTGTTTTTGCTCGAGATGGATTAGAAGTGCTGGATCTATCAGAAGAATGAGCTCTGCGAAGGTATCGAGAATGTGGCCTTTCTTCTGCATCTTCGATTACTCTTCCCCGTCCCCTATCACTAGTTTCTTGGTCTGGGTTTCCCCACTGCATACAAAAATTGCTTCCATCTCCTGAAGAAAAGTCACTTAAATTCTTATTTTTTGGAAATACAGTAATTTTATTTGGAAGTGACTGACCAATCAAAACTCTTCTTCTGTCAAGTAAACTACCATTCAAACTGGTACTGGAAGAAGCTGTCATTGTGGAAATTGTGGCATGCCCACTATCCATTGAATCCTCTACAGTCCCCAAGTCTTTACTTTTTGTTGAAGGATTTCGTGACATAAAAGGATGGTCCAACACAGAAGACAGACTTAACCGATCTGCAGGATTTCTACGAAGTAACTGGTGGATGAGGTCCTGGGCCTCTCGTGACAAAAAGGCTGGCATTTCATAATCTGCTAATACTACTTTATTCAATGTGTTCTTGACTGTATCAGTGTCGAAAGGTGGTCTTCCAATAAGTAAAGTATAAAACATACAGCCCAGTGACCAAACATCGGATTCAAGTCCATGTGCACTTCGAGTTGCAATCTCTGGTGAAATGTAATTAGGAGTTCCACACAGTGTGTAGTGCTTTTCATGTGGCATTTTCAACTGCGTTGCTAGTCCAAAGTCAGCAATCTTTATGTTCATATTACGTGTAAGTAAGATGTTAGAGAGTGTGAGGTCCCGGTGTAATATGCCATGAGAATGAAGATACAACATTCCTGTGATGATCTGGTGCATGAAATGCCTAGCTGTGAAGACGGAACAAAAGACAATTCAAAAGTTCTGGAAAATCCAATGTTTAGAATACATGAAAAAAACCTAGTACGCATGCCAGAGTATTACATTAAAATCCTAGCTATAGTTTATTTGATTATCCTTTCCCTTTAAGGCACACCTTTAATTTTCCAACATGAATTTTTTAATTATACACACTGCACACATATGAATATATCAGTGGAAAACAGAACCCAGGGCATGCATACTGAATAAACAGGCTACCACTGAATTACAACCCTAGCCCTATTACTCATACATTTCACAGGTTCTTTCCATCTTTGTCTTAAATTTTGTTGGTGGGACGGAGGTGTATCTCTGGTTGCATGTAAGTTTTTAAGTTTAATTCAGGCTAACATAATCTTTTCTTTATAATGTCTTAATAAATCCTTAATAAAAAAATTACATAGCAGTCTCAAAAAACACAGATGCACACTCATACACACAGCTAAAGAAATAAAATAAATAAGAAAGAGAAATTGTTGAGGCTGAAAAGACTGCTTAGTGGTTAAGAGCCCTGGCTGATCTTCAGAGAACCTGGACACCCACATGGTGGCTCACAATCAAGTTCCAGAGACAGAATATCTTCTTCTGCACTCCTTGGGCACCAGGCATACATGTCCACAGACGTACATACAGAAAAAAACCCATACGTGTAAAATAAAAAAATTATAAATATTATCTTTGGTGGGATGTAAGTTTATATATTTAAATATATAAAAAGTAAACTGGGTGCAGCGGCACACACCTTCAATCCCAGCACGTGGGAGGCAGAGACAGGAGTCTCCCTGTTATTTCAAGATCAGTCTGGTCTATATATTGAGTTCCAGGACAGCAAGAGCTACATAATAGACCTTGTCTCAAAAACATAAAATTTTTTTTACTAAATATTACAAAATAGCACATTTTCAAAACACCTTCAAAAGTCAAGTGTTTACCAAACAAAAAGAAAAAAAGAGAAAAACTACCTCATCCCAAAGAAGACACCTACCTTCACTTTCTGAGAAAGGTTTCATCCGGTTCTTTAGATACCTGTTCATTTCTCCATTATGGCACATCTCCAACACCAGGTATACGTAATTGTTATCTTCAAAGTAATTATAAAGCTGAAACAGAAGAGGGCGCAGTCAATGACACAAACACCCAGCTCTCCTAACTACTTCCACACACCCTGTATCTTACCTCCAAAACAGAAGGGTGTTTCAACTGGCAATGTATTTTCACCTCATTTTGGACTCTCTGAACCATTCCAGCTTTGTACATGGCTTTCTTGTCGATCTAAACATAAGAGGCCAGATTTATTTGATGTTAATGATCCTTTGGTTTGAACCCAGGGCCTTGTGCACGCAAGAGAAAAGCACTCTATCACCAAGCTTATATCCCTAAGCTCAGATGAAAGCCCAAATATCAATCTAAAATTGTTGTCTTTTTATATATCTTTAAAGTCAACTTACTCTTATCTATTTTCCACCCTTGCACCTACTGAATGTACCTAATGGAAGAATTTGCAGCATGTCCAATACATTTCTGTTATTAACAGAGGTTGGCTTTGGACTTCTGATCTTCCTTTTTCCACCTCCTCAGAGCTGGGATTACAAGCATGCACCACCATGCTCGACAATAATGGTAGTTTAGATTACTATAGCCACACATAAGCGAAATATATAAATAAATTGTCTGGACGTCTTCCCATCACCTTAAATATTCACAGTAACAAAATGTATAGAATCTTCAGGTAAGCAATGTTAAGGGTCTCTTAGATGTCCTGAAGTTCAGCTGCTGAACTTAGTAACACTGTCTTTTGGTTAGGTAATGTATTCTACACACACACACAGTAGGGTGGTAGCGTGCACAGCCTCTAGTTGATAATGACTGTGACATTTTAATAGCATGCCTTCCTAGAACCTTGCAAAATACTGGAGAAAGGCTCTCTAACACATTCTTACCATTTTGATTGCAACTTCCAAACCGGTGTGAATGGACTCAGCTCTGTAGACTCCAGCAAATGATCCTTTACCAAGTAGATTTCCAACCTTAAAGTCCTTTTAAAAAAAAAAATTAAAGATTAGATGTGTTTGACTCGCAGAACTAGAAAGTAAGAAAGTTGGGTAGGAACTGGAATAAATCTGGTAAAAAGGGCAGGGAGGAAAGAGGACAAGGCTCAAGCAGCCATCAGACCTCGATGATGCAGGTGCCTGGGGTGGCAGGCATCTTGTCGCTCGGCGGGACTTGCTGAGCTCCAGCCGGGAAGGAGACTGAGCCCTCTAATGAGCTGGTTAGCTCGGCTCCCTCCTCCCGTCCACCCGACTCCCGCCGCCGCTCCCGCCACGGTAACCGCCATCCCCGGGGAGGGGCAGGCGGAGCGGCTCCCCAAGCGCGGCTTTGGAGGCGGGAGTGTGGCCCCGACGCCTAGGGATGGGGACCGGGCGGGGCCCACAGCGGTGACACACCTGCTGGGTATCACGCCCCACGGGAGCGGGGAGAGGGAGGAGAGGAGGGGAGGCTCCGAGGGGCGGGCCGCTCCGCCAGCCTCTCCGCCACAGCACCCGCCCGCCTCCGTTCGCCCGCGGGGCCCCAGCTCACCTAAGCGGGCCCCAGAGCCCCGGGGAGCGCCTGCGCCCGCCCGCCCCGCTCCACCCGCGTCTGGACCGAGCCTCACCCCGACCTTCCGTCGGCTCCCCGTCTGCCCGCCTCACCTCGATCCGCTCCCCGATGCACGCCGCCATGTTCCCGGGCCGCGGGCGCCCCGGCCTCGGCCGTCTCGCAGTCCCTCCGAGGCAGCGCTCCGAGCAGCCAGCGGGTCTTGGCGCCCATCAGGCTGTCCTTCCTATGCCGCCGCCGCTGACGACGCCGCCGACGCCACCGAAAGGTACCCCCGGTACCTCCGGAGGCCTGGGCGGCGCCTCGCTGCTCCCATTTTGAAAAATTCCCGCCGGTGTCTGAGCGAGCCAGTTTGGCGGTGACGTCAGCAAGCTCGCCGCTTCTGAGAGGGCGAGAGCGACGCGCATGCGCAGGAACAGCTTCCGGGCCTCCGTGCTCTAGGCCGGAAGTGGGTAATGGTTTGAGGGAAAGCGGTCAGTGTGAGACTGACCAGAACGCCGACTTAGCTGTGTGCGTTTGGAGCTGGTAGTTTGTGTCTTGACCTGAAGGACGAGTCTGTTTCAGACTCAGGGGCGTAGTGCAATAGTAGAGGGTCTTCCTAGCAAATCTTAAAAAAAAAAGTGTTTAGGCCGGGCGATGGTGGCGCACGCCTTTAATCCCAGCACTCGGGAGGCAGAGGCAGGCGGATCTCTGTGAGTTCGAGACCAGCCTGGTCTACAAGAGCTAGTTCCAGGACAGGCTCCAAAACCACAGAGAAACCCTGTCTCGAAAAACCAAAAAAAAAAAAGTGTTTAGACTTAATTTAGAGAGAGCTAGCTGGAAAAAAGTCCAGCCGGCAGTGGTGGCGCACACGTTTAATCCCAGCACTCGGGGGACAGAGGCAGGTGGATCTCTGTGAGTTCGAGGCCAGCCTGGTCTACAGAGCAAGTAGAAATTCGAAAAACCAGAAAAGTCCATTGCTTTCCGTAGAACACCCTCCATGTACCCCGTTGTGGTAATGTGTGTGGTGATTTAAGAAAATGACCTGCATAGGCAAAAATGCCATCTCTGCTTTAAAGTAAAATACGGTTTGGGGATGAAGTTGAGTGATAAATGCTATTTAGCACTCACAAGTCCCTGAGTTCCAGTTCCTCCTCTCCCAGCACCCTGACCCCCAATATTAAAAGCTGGGCATAGCAACTCTTTCCCAAAATAACAGCACCTACAGTAGGAATGTTGCCCTGAGTTTGAGGCCAGCCCTGGAGTCTTTAACATGTTCCAGGCTAACCTGGGCTACTTGTCTCTTTTACAAAAATTTATTCTGAGCTGTATGTGAGTGACTTAGACTAGGGAATCAACACAAGTTTCCTTGAAAATTGTTCTGGAGGAAAGAGTAGGTGCAAGGATCTTTATAAGCAGAAAAAGGGTTAGTTTCCAGGCAGGGGTTTGCTTTTTTAACCTAATTGTCCCGGGATGCTGTCAGATGTAAAAAGATTTTCTGAAGGCCCCACGTAGTGTGTTATTTCTCAGTCTGCCTGTTTTACCTCCTTTAAATAGAAATCCCGATAGTGTTAGTCAAGCGGGTGTAGATGCTATCCTCAAATGTCGGTGACTCCAGGACAGTAGTGGGGCAGGGAAAAGATTCATTTGGACAGTCAACAGACTAAAATGGCAGCTCTTTGGTTGCTAAAAAGATCATCTTAGGGGACCCAGGGTCTCAAAGGGCCTGTAGTTAGGGAGGGCCTCATTCAGGGCCTTTTTGTCTTTGCTTGTAATATCTTTGAGATAATTACACATTTTAGATGAACAGTGTTACCCTGCAAGCTAAGCATTATTTCACAAGTACTTGGCCGGCATTTTTCAGTTACTGTGAAAATCTGTTGGACTGGAGATTTGGTGCTGTGATTGAGAACTTCCTGCTCTTGGTGAGGACCACATTTGGTTATCAGCACTCATGACTATCAGCTCCCCTCCTCTTAACTCCAGGTCCAGGGTCTCTGATGCCATCTTCTGGCTTCTGTGGGTATCACACTCATGTACACCAATCCTTAGTCACATACACTTTACAAGAATAAAATTTAAAACCAAAAATCTCATTATGTGCTGGACATTCTCAGAGTTGCTTGAAAACAAAGATAAACATGCCAGAATGCCTATTTGAAGCTTGCATTTTTGTGTGATAAGAGATTATATATATATATATATATATATACACACACATCAACCAAAAAAAAAACCACTAGTGGAATTTAATGGCTTCAGCCTTAGTTTAAGGAATATTTACATTTATAGAAGTATTCTCTAATTTTAGACATGATTTAATGCTCTAGAATTTTAATTTCAAGCACATGAGCATATAGAATTTCTTTTGTAATGTCTTACTAGGCAATTAAAAATTTTTTGACATAGGGTCTTGGTATGTACCTCAGACTGGCCTTGAACTCCAGATCCTCTTTCAAGTGTATGCCACCATGTCTGGCTTCATAGGTGAATTAGACTGCTCTCTAAATTCTGATTTTGGTATTCCTTTGGTAATCCTCGGCTTTACTTTGTAGCCTACCATTTTTGTAAATATTCTTTGGGTCCATTAAAAAGTCCACGCCTGGGCCGGGCGATGGTGGCGCACGCCTTTAATCCCAGCACTCGGGAGGCAGAGGCAGGCGGATCTCTGTGAGTTCGAGACCAGCCTGGTCTACAGAGCTAGTTCCAGGACAGGCTCCAAAGCCACAGAGAAACCCTGTCTCGAAAAACAAAAACAAAAGTCCACGCCTGTTACTATAAATCCAGTCCATCTGGCCACTTTTGTTGTTTTATTTATTGCCTCCATCATCACTGTTCCTGTGGGCCTCACCTTCACTGGCAGTTGCTTCCTATATTCTGAGACTGTTGTGTCAGAGCTGTTACATTTCTGGTGAATTATCTGTAATCAAAGCAGCCTCTGTTTACATTCTAAATGATTCATTTATCCTATTCACGTAGAGGGCACACAATATTTACATCAACACATTCAGTAGGCATTTTCTTACCATAACTTTTTCTCTTTTATCTTCTTTTGGGTCTTTTGGAAAGCCAGAAATAGTCTTCAAACTGGCAAATGTATGACACCTTTTAGTTACTGCTCTTAGGTTTTTGCTTACTTGGATATACAGTCTCTGTAACCCTGACTATCCTGGTTCTGGGTATGTAGACCAGGATGGTCTTGTACTTGCAGTGAACCCCCTCCATCTGCTTCCCTAGTGCTGAGGTAACCAAAATAAGTGCCCCATCTGGCTCCTAGATTGTATTTTTATTTTGTGTCATTTTAGTTGTTTAAGTTATCTCCTACTCTTAATGTCATTCTTGTCATCTCCCATCACTAAGGAAACCATTTCAGGTTTAGCCTGCTCTACTGGCAGTGAGTAAACAGGTGGCCAGAAGAATCACTGCAGAGTGCTGGCATGTTGACATCATGCTGCCTGTGAGATTTGTGGGCTGTGTGAGCATCTTGAATCATTTATGCAAAGGGGAAAATTTTGAAGGTAAATTATAAAAGACACACGCATAATCTGACAGTTCCTTGTCTCTAAAATGTTCTCTTTCCTCTTATATTACATGAGCAGCTGAACTGAGTAAACACCTATAATTCACCCATTTAAGACTTTAGAATATGTGTATTCCATTAGGAAGCTTACAGTACATGGTATAAATGGTTTTTTTGAGATTGAGGACAGACCTTTTAATTTTTTAAGGCTTTCTGACCCCCCCCGAAGATTAATAGTGCATTCATTTTTATCAGTCAGTCACAGCGATTATTTTTTTGTGCTTGGAACTGACTTTGTAGATCAGTCTGGCCTTGAGCTCACAGAGATCCTCCTTCCCCTGCCTCCCAAGTACTAGTATTTTTTGCTCCAGATCCACGTGCTTCTACTTGCATTTTACTGAGACATCTCCCGAGCCCCAGGAGCAGCAGTTCCTTTTATTATTATTGTATCGTGTGTGTGTGCAGTGCATGTCATAGTCAGGACAACATTGTATAGCTGCTATCACCCCTTCCATCATGGGATCTAGGGTACAGACTCAGATCCTCAGCAAGCGTTTATTGGTTGAACCACCTTGACAGCTCCAGGAGCAGCAAGTCATAAACAGAGGACACAAACCTCTGTTCTTCTCAACCTACAAAGAACTTCCAAAGCTTTCCTTCCATCAGCACACCTAACATTTACAAACTACCATATAAGGTTTCAGAATTAAGTGTCTGAGTTTGCAGATCTTGCCAGGTTACTCAAAAACTTTGATTGCTATGCAGATTTCTTTAAAATAATTTGGTGACCTGTCCTCAGTATTTCATGCAATGCAATGATAGAGTTCAACACTTGAATATTAAACCTCTGGTGTGCAAAACTTATGGTTCAAGGAGCAGGTAGACTATATATTTATTATTATTATATGACTTCTTGATGATGTGGACTGACATCCAAAGATGAACTGCATTTATTATCAATTATTTGTTTACTAGTATGAGGATGCAATATACATACATAGGAAATGTTTTATATGCTTTGATCATTCCATATGCAAACATTTTGTGGATATATTTGTGAACCAAAGTCATATTCCAAAATGGTATTTGTAGAATATTATCAGTAACATTGAAAGCCATTCTTATGTCTTTTCATTGAAGGTAATGGTCCATTATGTCAAACTTACTTTTATAGAAATGTCACATTTGATTAAAATTTTCTGCATTGCAAACAGAATTGATAAATCAAATGTACAGTTCTAAAAGGAAGGAAACTAAGAATAGTTACTAAGAACAAAACTCAAAGGTTATTTTACAGGAATGACTGGAGTAGAGTCACTTTGTACATAGTTATAAAGGCTGTGAGATGACTGGAATACCATTTACCAGAACTGAATAATTTAGGATAGCTTCCTTTATAATGTGATGCTGAGTAACAGTCGCTTCTTTCTACCACATCTAATAGGTGACCACTTCGTGTTAAGATGTTCCTTCCAAGAAACTAAGTCACAAAAGTTTATTTTAGGGAAAAATGTAACTGTAAAGCTTCTTTTATCTAGTTTTTCACTTTAAATGCCTTCTTAACATGTACATTCTAAGCAGGCTGTCATGATTTTTTAAAAGTATTTTCACTTAATTTCTCAGAAGGAACAAACTTAGGAAACTAAGAATAATAATGCGTAGAAAGATATACAGTGCTTTTTTAATCAGAGAGCTTCACAGGTGTCTGCTCTGTGACTTTCTCATGACCCTTGTTATTTTGTCATATTCCACAGACAATACTCACAGACTGACTTTAAATTACCTAACACCTAAAAAATGGAGAATCTATTCAATGCCACTATTAAAACTGGAGATTGTTAAAATTGGAGATGTTGAATACGGAAATGTATAGTTTTGTTTATTTCATATGAATTAAGAGCCTCAAATCCTAAAGGTAAGACTCAGTATTACAAAGGAAAAAAAGGGCCGATCATGGTGGCACACACCTGTAATCCTAGCACTGGAGGCTGAGGCATGAGAATCACAAGTTGGAGGCCAGCCTGAACTACGTATCTAGATCTAGTCTCAAAAATAAGGGGAGGGAAACTCCTAAACCTGTCTAAATTGTTAACTTAAACATCAGAGTGATCAAGATTTCAATATCATGAAAGAGGAATTAAAGGAAAATCAAGATTTTTTTTTTTCGAGACAGGGTTTCTCTGTGTAACAGTCCTAGTTGTCCTGGAACTAGGTTCCTAGTTGGCCTTGAACACATGGAGATCCGTCTGCCTCTGCCTCCTAAGTGCTGGGATTAAAGGCATGCACCTGGTGAATATCAAGATTTTAAAAGAGCAATACATTTGAAAACACTGGCCATATAAATGACATTTTACATATCATTGATTGTGAACGTGTTATTTATATGCTATAATACAATCTAAGACATGTTGTATCTCACTGCCTCTTTATAGAATAATACATTTTAGGGTCTCAATAAGTTTCCTTAATCATTCTGTGACTTGGGCCATGTTATTTTCATTACTATGGAACTGACTGCATCATAACATCGGATGGTCATGACTTAGTTACTATCTCTGACTCCTTGATTTGAAAGCTCCTGTTTTCAATATATTTTGACGAATATGTTGTTTCTGTTACTATTTACCCTAATAATATGCTAGATTCATTCTTAAGAATCCAGAAGATGAGGAAGCCTTTGCAGCTGTAAAATGCTGACCACTCCCACAGGGATTTCAGCTTTCAACTTTCCTTTGAAGCAGTTTGATTTTCAACATTCTCAATATTCTAGATGCCCCTTTGCTGTTTAGAATAAGAATTTAGCCATGTTTGATTGTCTGAATGAGAATGGCCCCCACAGGCTCATATATTTGAATGCTTAGTCACCAAGGAGTTGGAATGTTTGAGAAGGATTAGAAGAAATAGAAGGCAATGAATGCTAGTGAGGCTGTCTACTCCAGAGCTGTCCCTGCTCTCAGACCTATTATATAGAATTAGTATAAAGGACTTAATTTGTCTGAGTTACCAACCAACCTCCAGCTATCAAAATCACATGGAATTGTTTCAAGGGTAACCATTACATTTCAGATGCATAAGAACTAAACAATGGCTTTACCTATTTTAGGTCACACTGATATAGTCACTCTGTCAAGGTCTCTCGCCTTTTTAGGTGGATTTTTCACAAGTCACAGATTACTTAATTGCTAACTTTGTGTGTGTGTGTGTGTGTGTGTGTGTGTGTGTAGCACTGGCTGAGTCCAACTATATAGTCTAGTCCAGCTCACTCTGCAGACTTGGCTGGCCTGAACACTGAGATCAGTCTGTCTCTGCCTCAGGAGTGCTAGCATAAAAGGCATTTGCCACCATGACTGGTTTAATACTGTCTTCAAACTGATTATTGAGCTCCATAATTTAAAGATGTCTAGCTAGGAAATAATCACAAACACATGAAAACTTACGTTCCCCATTTGTTCCCAGAAAATACCTAGTCACTGTTTTAAAACTGACTGTTATTCCAGTACCTGAGTTATTTGATATAATGTTTCTACCTTTTAAGATTTTAAGGATTCTGTACACTACTTACAGAATCAGACAGGTGGTAGTGGCGCAGGCCTTTAATCCCAGCACTTGGGAGGCAGAGGCAGGCGGATCTCTGTGAGTTCGAGGCCAGCCTGGTCTACAAGAGCTAGTTCCAGGACAGGCTCCAAAGCTACAGAGAAACCCTGTCTAGAAAAACAACAACAACAAAAAAAAAAAACAAAGAATCAAAGCAAATTTGCTTTCTGAGGTAGGATGTCAGTATAGCCCTGCCTGACCATGAGCTCAAACTCCTTCTGAAGCAAAGCACTTCTGGGTGCTTCCACCTTGTCTTGCACAGTTTCTTTTTAGTACCATTTAACAGTCTTTGTATAAAAACAGTATAATTTTATTAAGGGTTGATTTTGGGGGGGGTAGTGGGTTCAAGACAGGGTTTTTCTGTGTAGCTCTGACAGTCCTGGAACTTGCTTTGTAGACCAGGCTGTTCTTAAACTCAGAGATCCACCTGCCTTTGCTTCCCGAGTGTTGGGATGAAAGGCATGCGCCACCACTGCCTGGCTTAAGGGTTTTCTTTCTTTCTTTTTTTCTTCAAGACAGGGTTTCTCTGTAACAGCCTTAGCTATCTTGGAACTAGCTCTTGTAGAACAGGTTGGCCTCGAACTCAGAGATCCACCTGCCTCTGCCTTCTGAGTGCTGGGATTAAAGGCGTGCGCCACCACTGCTTGGCAAGAGTTGGTTTCTTAAAGGAAGATAATTTGTACTTTTGGAATTAAACCATACTAAGAAACTTTTAGTTCCTATCCTTCTTTGATAGTTTGATGAATGGTAACATTGCTTTGGCTATTTATTCTTTAAATAATTCACCTTTATGTTTTGAAAACTCAGATCTAGAATTACCTAATTCAATGTATATTAAAGATGAGTTCAATCTTACTGTCTACTAAGGAGAATGTATTTTCCTTTCTTTAAATTCCATAAATAGCATGGGATTTTGTTATTTTTTTCTTAACATTCACATCAAATTTTAAAACTATGCAGATTATCTTTGGATGTATTTAACTTATTAAACGAGACATTATATAATCACAAAAATATGTTACCTGACTAAAACAATGAACTACTGAAAGTGACTAGAACAGGGTGAAAATGTGAGGCTCTGCTGGACATTTGGTGCAGGGAGAGATGCTTCTGCCACTTCCAACAGGGTTCTGAGAACAGCTCCTTACTGAGTGAGTACAAGTGTTAACCAAGAAGCAGCTATACAGTCTCTGTGTGGGCACATACTCCCTTCACAACCATGATTTTTTTAAAGTGGACCTATGTATATATTCACCATACAAATGAAAAGTAACTGATAGCTACTTAAAAATGTATTTCTTCATTTATTGGATCTAATTATTTCACGTTAATAAAAGATATAGACATTTAAAATATGTTGTGACTATATGATTTTCTTAATAAAAAGGGATGATATCTTCCCCCAAAAAGCTGAATAAAATTTTCTGTAAAATGACCACCCACCCTCCTACAATCTCTTTTCAATGCAGACTACATTGTAGGAACAAAATCTCTATTAGAGAACTCATTTGAGAAATGACTATCCCTAAAGATAGTATACTCTCAGTCATTAACTACTTAAGAAAAGTTAGTGCTGTTTAATATAAAGATTTGGGACAAGAGCCTTTGAAAACTGGAACTGAAGTTGATCTTCAGTAAACTAGCGTTAGGAACACAAGGACCTATACATGTCATGCTTCTTTCCCTTGAAGACTGAAGCATCATTCCAGCCCTCCCCATGGTTAAAGAAACAGTTCCAAGCCTCAGGATAGAGCTGAATGGTGTGAACAAGTCTGGTGATAAACCACAGACCAGGTCCTCAATAGAGCTGAAGTACACTGCCTTTTCCCATTTAAGAAGCACCAAACCTGGAGCCAAGTTTTCAAAAGGCAATTTAACATCAGGAACTATAATTTAATCACATCATATCATATTACACTATGCAACATTACGTATTTTACCTACCGATGTAACACACTTAAGTTTATTACAAGCATTATTTCCTAAGACTTATGATACAGGTATTCCTTTTTTAGGAATTTCTGCTTATTTTATAGTGTTTATCTACATTGGAACATTAAATCAGTGATAGGTATATATAATGCAATGAAGTGTGCAATTTTCCCTACCCCTGATTAAGGTATTATAAACAAAAATCAATTAAGAAAACCAACACAACTATAAAAACTGAACTAAGCCTGTCGACAACCTAGATGCACATCTGAACAGGTCAACAGTGCTTCCCCATAACCTGAAGGTATAGGCTTAGCATTGGTGTAGTAGCAGCTGGTCTTTAGGACAAGTAAATCAACAGTTTAAACATCAATCCATTCTACTAACAAAAGCAGCAAAGGCTGGTGACATCTGAATATCAAACTGCATCGTCTCTTTCTGACTCAGGCATGTGATGACAAAACTGGAGTTCTTGAGGCGCGCCAGTGAGATGGACTAGTATGTCAGAACCTCTCATTTGTTTTAATATTTAAATGATAACAATACGGATACCAGGAAAAGGTCAGTGCTGGTGGCTCTAAACCACATGAAATTCAGTTTCTTTTCACAGTAACAGTGCATTCAGTTCCCTGCCTCTGCAACAAAAGAGCGATGCAGTATCCCTTCCTGCACAGAGGAGCTGAGGGCTCTGCAAGAAACAGCTGGGACTAAGGTAGACGGATGCAAGTACACAGCAGTCCTGCACACTGTCACAAAGTATGTGAGGAGAGCTCAAACTGATTTGTACATCTATATTCAGCTAAAGCTTCACAGCAGCAATGGGCAACAACAGTGCACTCAATATAGACACTTTTCAAAACTACTCCAAAAAACAAATGACAAAAGTAGTTAAGAACAACTGAACATATGTTGTGTATACCGGGTGTAAAGGATGAATGGACCCTGTAGTTATCCCACTGTTGGAATTACATGAAGCTTAGTCCACGTCCATCTCTCCAGATTCTGTGTGCTGTGAGCTGCCTTTTGCTGGATCTGGGTTGGTCTCTGTACCACTCTGTCCATCCATTGGTCCATTGTGTTCACTGTTGGCTTTTGCTTTGTCTTCAGGAACTTCTACTTTTGGTTTGGGCTTATAAACGATGGGGTTACAGAAATTATCCAGTTCCTGAAGACAGAAACAAACCATGCCAAATATTACACAAAATGCTTAAGATGTCTGACAGTACTCTAACCTCTTAAAGCTTGCATTTATTACATTTAAATAGTTAAACATATTTAACATTTATATTACTGTACTTTACTTATATATTTTGTTCTTTTAAAAAAATATTTATTTATTTAATATGTATACAATATTCTGTCTGTGCATATGTCTGCAGGCCAGAAGAGGGCACCAGACCTCATTACAGATGGTTGTGAGCCACCATGTGGTTGCTGGGAATTGAACTCAGGGCCTTTGGAAGGGCAGACAATGCTCTAAACCACTGAGCCATCTCTCCAGCCCCTATATTTTGTTCTTTCAGGACAGGGTTTCTCTGTATAGCTCTTGCTGTCCTGGAACTCACTCCGCAGACAGGCTGGCTTTGAACTCAGAGATCTGCTGTCTCTGCCTCCTGAGTGTTGGGATTAAAGACATGTGCCACTTCAGCCTGGCTACTGCATGTAGTCTTTAATTCTTTATAGGTCAGATGTTTTGAGAATTATGTCAACACATTTAAAAAATTGAACTTTCTAAACATTTATATGAAAAACTTTTAATAAACAGAACCAAGTAAATGTACATTGTATCTTTTTGAAAATAGCTGAAGGACAAAAACGTAAATGCATTTTAATTTTAAGTTTTATGCAATTTGTGTTTTAAAACTGTTTAATTTTTTGAGATTGTAATTATATTTCCTCTCTCCCTTTCCTCTCTATATGCTCCTATAAAACCTCTCTGCTCTCTTTAAAATTCATGGCTTCTTTTTTGTTGCTATTGTATGCTTATATGTATATGTGCTTACATATATATTCTTAAATATAAGCTCTTCAGTCTGCATAATGTTACTTCTGTATGTTTTCAAGACTGACCACTTGGTACTGGATAACCAATACCAGGCTTTTCCCTGGGGAAGACTCTCTTGCTCTCGGTTTTCCTTAGTAGCCTGTAGTTCTCTGGGTAGGGTTGAAGGCTCATGGACTTTCCCCCTTTACTTTGACATATCTGTTACTGTCATCTGTTCAGCTCATGTTTAGGCAATCATAATGGTGAGACTTTGTGGCAGTTTGCTTTTAGTTTTCCTGATAGGCCAAGAAAGCAAATGCAAATAATTTTGTTTAAATGAACCCAAGGCATTTTCTCTTTCCTTGCTTTTTACAAAGAAATGAAAGATCCTTACTTCAAGTAATGAAATTGTAAAGTTTCTCCAGATTCTCCTAGGGGTTGGGTTAACATCTTTTGACACAGAGTGACCTCTCAGGAAGAATGGTCTAGTTACAAGTTGCTTTTATGATCTTATTTGATTCACAGTGAAGTACTTACAAGCTTCTGGACAAAATAGAGCTAAAAACCCTGTTGTAAAACTTTAATTATATAGTACCTGCTTTTAAGAAAAAAGAGGAATGTCATATACAAAAAAATCAAACAAGGTAAATTTTAATATTAATACTTAAGTAATATCTCTCTCCTTCTCTCCCTCTCTCCCTCTCTCTCTCTCTCTCTCTCTCTCTCTCACACACACACACACACACACCCACACCCACACCGTGTAAACTGAGGTTCCTAGAAGAAGGCCCTGTCCACACTGAGATTCTGCAGGCTGGCTGGCTGATTAAAATGCTGTGACTGTGGAGAGTTGAAGTGTTGATCTAGAGCTAAAATTATGGGATATCTTAATTTAGGCTGGACTAACTTACCAGCACAGTAACTTTCACCATCCCCAAAGCCAACTGTGCCATCAGATAGTGTCTGAAACCTGGAATGGGATTTTCCTGCTGCTATAACATTTCTACCTTCAGCCCCCACAAACGTATTTGGTCAATGCCTTGATTTATGATTTACTTTTGTTCAGAAACTGCTGTGGGACAATGGTCTGTACCCTATCATTTGTATTTTAAATAAACACTGACTGGCCAGTAGCCAGGCAGGAAGTATAGGCGGGACAACCAGACAGGAAATAGAGGTGGGGCAACGAGAATTCTGGGAAGAGGGAAGTTTCAGTCTGCAGTCATCACTCAGACAGGAATCCAGACACAGAGCAAGCAAGATGTGTCTGCCTCGCTGAAAAACTTACCAAGCCACGTGGCTAACACAGACAAGAATTGTGGGCTAATATAAGTTATAAGAGTTAATAAGAAGCCTGAGCTAATAGGCCAATCAGTTTATAATTAATGTAGGCCTCTGTGTATTTCTATGTATTTCTTCGGGGCTTAATGACTTCAGGAACTGGGCAGGACAGAAACCTCAGTCATCAAGAAACTAAGTTCATAAGACCACTTCCATAATGAAATGTTACTCAGTGCAACCTGTGCATGTGTTCATGGTCCGTGATCACTCACAATAAAATTATGTCCTTATTTTGAAGTGAGAGCTGTGTTTTCTGCCTACAAATGTGATCTTACTAGGGTTTTATAATAATTTTTACTCAATATGTTGTAAAATGCTTATAAATAAAACATTTGATAGTTACATTCCATATACAGTAATAATTTCTAGAATTTTTGTAGTAATTTCTAGAATCAAGAATTTTGGCTAAGAGTTATAATGTACTCACTTCAAATGTCTACATATGTTTGTATATTATATATTCTGACACAATGCCCAGGAAAGTTGTACACATTTAAACTGGTCAGAGGAGAGTACCCACTGCTCCACATCCTTCCAACTATAGCAGAGATTATAAACGTGATCATAGCAAATGATGCAGACAAAAACACCTGCATTCTTAGTGACTGCATACGCATCTCTTTGTCAGCCCCCAACCCAGTGTCTTCGCTTACTGAAATTTTTACGTAATTTTGGTGCCATATTTTTCATGTTTTTATAGCTTTTGACATTTTTATTATCAATGTTTATTAAATTTCAAAGTTTATCTAAGATTACATAAACTTAAAAACAGGACGTCACAGTGGAAGATTTCACATTCCAAAGATAGACATATTGCAATAAAGATATCAGAGGTTGCAAGGAATGTGGATATTTATGTTGGTCATATTGGTATATTTCATTCTGTATTACTCTTGGAACTTGAAGCCAGAAATGTCTAGCAATTCTCATAACCTAGAATTGTTGACGTCAGCAAAGCAAAGCCTGGCTTTAAACTTCTCTACTGTGTTCTTTTGCAAGTTGATTACTTCTCAGTGTATACTCATTAAGTTTTTAGTCCCTAAAATTATTTTAGTGTCTAAACCCATTAAAAAGGACGTTTGAGGTAGTGATATGGCTCAACAGGTAAGAGTAACTGCTGGACAAGCCTGGGAATCTGAGCTCTATCCTTGAAACCCATACAGAAGTGGAAGCCAAGAATCAACCTGCACAAAGTTGTCCTCTGAACTGTGAGCCATGGCACATGTATCCACACACTCATTGTGTCCTTTACCACACACCACAAACACATTTCTAAAAGGGAATTTTAGTTTCTTACCTTTGACCTTGCAACTATTTCTGAGACCTTTACCACAGGATCTTGAGTAAGACTTAGCTTGTTTTGAGCATTCATCTTACTGTTTAGCCAGTTCATGGACTCGCTGATGTACTGCTCAACCTTTTCCATTTCAGCATGATCCAGATGCTCATACCTTTCATCCTATTACAAAAAGTAAGACAATTGTAAAAGGAAAACAAGTAACTGAGTTTTCATAAGTAGTGACTTATTGATGATTTCTTCTTAAAATGTTCAAGTTCTTATTATATGCTTCATGCATATTAATGTAAAGATGCTACATACAAGGTAATAAGAGCTAAAAAGACTAGGATATAATATAAAATCAGGATGGACTTGCAAAGGACTCCAAAAGAGGTCAGCTTTGAAGAAGAACCATCAGTAGAGGCTCTGCATTGGGCAAGAGAAGCTAGGATAGAGTAGAATGAAAGTAGGTGCAGAGGTATATAGTGAGGGAGAAAGAAAATTCTGAACATACAATGAAACTTAGGTGGTACATCTTTGACAAAAAAAAGACAATGAAATTCTATCCAAACTACACAGTTGCAGCTTCTACATCCAGGAAACCACCCGTGGTCACAGTTTACATCAGTAGCCAACAGAGCAGAAAGAAGCAGCAACATAACATAAAGCAAGAGGATTTTCTGATAAAGATTATGGATTGCATAGAAAATGCAGGATGGACAAGGAAAAAGGAGTTGTTGAGGAAAGAGAAGAGGACAATAGGAAGGGGGGTAAAGGAGGATCAGCTCATTACCTTTGAAAATTCCATAATGAGATCCAATACTGTATATGCTAGTTAAAGTTCTTTTAAACAAAATTCTTTCACTGTATTTATTTTCCTTCAGATTTTTGAGACAGGTTCTAACCTAGCTAAACTAGGGCTTGTCTTTAGAAGCCTTAGTTTCTTCAGCACTGATTAAACCCCGTGGGGATACCGCTTTCAAAACTCTTAAGCTTTTCCAGTTTCCTTTGTAAGATAACAAATTACAATCTTCATATTGGATTTGGCTTCTAGGCTGCTACATTTTATTCACTTTCTTACTACCTCATGAATTAGGTTTTCCTTGCTAGTTATTTGCACTAATCAATACACATGCTTTTTAAAAAATTATCTGGAGCTGGAGCCTTTCCCAGAACTCTCAACTCTAATCAACTTGAGGCTATTTGTAAAGTCTGAAATCTCTACTACTATTATAACTACTAATAAACTGATTACATCACCACCTACTTTTTGAAGTTTTCTCCATGTCAGTATATTTAAAAATGAAGCCAATTCATAATGATCTTTGGAGTATTTTGGAATGTTACATTTGTATCTTATAAACAAGATAAATGCAAAATTCTAATCACTCTTGGTCTTTCATTATCAGGTTTGAGCTCCTATCATTTCTTGATTGTTTTATTCTAATGTCTTAGCTAGTCTACTACTAGACTCTTCACAAACTAGGTCAAGTCACATTGCTTGTATGTTCTGAAAACCCCAAGCTACCTGTATCAGAGTAAACCCCAAACTTTCACAACAGCCCAGATGAGGCCTGTGATGAGACATCTGTCCCTCCCCCAGATTTGTTGCACCAGCTTTGATGTTTCTTTTGTATGCCCCCCCCCCCCCCCCGTGTGTGTGTGTGTGTGTGTTGGGGAAAAGGCTGTATTTGAAGGTCAGAGGGCAACCTACAGGAGTTAGGTCTTTTTCTTTCATTGTGTGTGACCTTAGATCACCGGACTCAGTGGCCTTAATGAAGCCATCTCTGTTTCTGTTTTCAAGAATATTTCTTCACCATCCATTCTGAGCCCTGGCTTTCCTCAATTCTTTTATGACGTATATATCTCTCACTGGTCTGCCCTTTTCTCTGACATAGCTCCTAACGTCCCTTACTTACTCCATAGCCCCTTTGTTAGCACTTTATTTTCCAACTGAAGCATATGAGACCAGAAAAGGCCCAGTATTTCTGTTTGCTAAAGTCCAGGACCCACAAAACATCCTGGTATTTAATTAGAACTCACATGCCTAATGAAAAGTAAAGTCTTAGTTTCTTTTGGATGGTATCTTAAATCCACCCTCAAGACCACTAGGGTCATGTCAGGAACTATACCAGATTTGAAATATGCTTGCTATTTTATCTGCCTCATTTTTTAGTTTTCTGTTATCCATATATTCTGTTTGTGAATATGCAGGCAGATTGGGCTAGTAGGTTATACATTTTCTTTTACAACACACATAAATCTTTTAAAATAAAAAATTAAGTTGTATATTGGAAAACTGTAGCTACTGAGAGGTTGTACACCAGCTACTTCGGTTTGACTCCTGACTCCTGTCATTTATGATCTGTGTACTCCAACAAGCTGCTTAAACATGAGATCTTCTCATGCGAGTCGAGACAGCAGCAGTCATGGTTCACGGGTACTAAATACCCTGGTGAGAACTGTGTGAGACACCCCACAGTACTGAAGATCTACTAAGTGCTTGAGGAATCTGAGCGATTGGGATGATGCCATGCCTGAATGATCCTGGTGTTGCCGTCTCCTGCATATGGATGCAGTGTTAACAGCAATGATCAAATGTGATGATAACAGTGTGTAAGTGGGGAGCAGTAAACCTGACCCCATGGAACAACCTCAACAAGGTGGCCTGCTTCTCTTGGGTTTCCTGGAACAGGGCTGTGTTTACTGGTCTGCTGCAATAGAACAGCAAAGAAGAAGTGAATGCACACAGTAAAGACTTTAAGGTACAAACCAATAATTTCCTAAACAGTCTGCTAGGCCTGACTGGTTACTTACTGTTCCATCTAAGTGGACACATGTTATATATAACCCTACCCGAAGCTTCAGAACAGAGGAGAGTTGAGAGAGATTTGGGTGTGTACAAAGAACAAAAGGAGATAATGGATGAATGACACGAGATTAACAACAAATTAGGCAAGAAAAAACATAGTTTGGCAGTATAGAGGTGAGGAAGACTTTTTTCTTATAAGAAACACAAACATGAAAACAAAGGGTTTTGTCACTGCATTAACTTAAAGCATGGCTTCAGGGAAATCCAAGAGGTGAAAGCCTCAGATTTTAAATGTCTTGGAGTCCTCTACTAGTAATTCCTCATTAAAAAACTCTTGGTTTAGGTGTGTTCAGTCTCTTGAGAAGCTGCACTCGGGCTGAGGGCTTCTCCACACGTCCCCCGCAGCTGCCCTCACACCCCAGTACCTTGTTTCTGTGTGCTTCTATTACTTTCAAGACAAGTTGAATCTTTTTTCCCAAGTCGTTTAAAGCTTTCGGTCTCTCCTCATGCTCCACATACTTCATTTGAATGGGCTGGCCATACTTCTATTAACAAGAAACATTTAAAGAGAGTGAATAATTTTAACAGGATACATTTATTTCTCCCGTAGAGGATGCTAAATAGACAAAGAAGATAGCTAGACAAAAATACGACTTTTCTATTTTCCCACAAAAATGTATTTCAGTGACCCTTATCCTACTTTATAACACTTATTTTATCTAAAAAAATTCACTCATGGTTACCTCTTGACTCTTTTCAAAACCCAAAACCTAATCCAAACTGTAAATCTTTTCAAAGCAAGGTGCTAAAACTTTTAGAACCATTTGAAAAAGAAAATAAGGACTATTTGGAATTTGCAAATTTAAAACTTGGTTTCAAATTTTATTTTTGAGATGGAGTCTCCCTGTGTAGCTCTGGCTGTCTTGGAAATACCTATGTAGACCAGGTTGGCCTCAAACTCAGAGACCCACCAGCTTCTGCCTCCCAAATGCTGAGATTAAAGGCAAGGTGAACCAAACTGAATACCAGTGCTTTTGCATCATAATTTTTATAAAACATTAATAATCACCTACTACTTAAAGCAATTTACTAACCTTTAGCTCCTGAAGCTTATCCACATAAACTTGTTTAGGTTGGTCTTCTCCTTCTTCATAAAGCCAATTTTCTGTGTCTTCCAATATTGTGGACAGTTTGTTCATGTCCTAGTCATACATTTAAGAGACACTAATTACAAATGTCTTGGAAATAGAGGTTAATACCAAATTCTTCTGACCTTATTCTTTTTTTTTTGACCTTATTCTTAAAAAAATGTTTTTCACTATCCTCCTCCAACTTAAGAAAAATTGACAATAACAAATTTGACATACTTTTAAATATAATTTGTATGAAGATTTTCAAATAAACATTCAGGTTCTTACAGCTTCAGACTTACTTCTGGAGTGATGAACTTTTCGTAGACGGAGCCCAGTTTGTCTCTGAAATCATAGACGTATTCTTCCACAGCGTTTTTTGCATCATTTCTTTCTTTCTCTAACTTATCCTGCATTATCATCTTCCCCTAGTCAAAAAGTTTCAGATTGTCATAAAATATGCATTAGAGAACTGTTAGCTAAAACTATGACACCACTTCATACCTTGTAAGAGGGGCCTATTACAACAACAGGTAAGGATCTTAGGACTGTAGAGACTATAGAGAAACTGAACTGGTGGAAAAAAACACTCTACAGCTGTGGACCACAGGAACAGTGTAAAGGTTCCTCAAAAATATATATACTATATATATTCTATATATATATACCAGTTGTAGTGACATATGCCTTTAATTCCAGCACTTGGGAGGCAAAGGGAAGCAGATCTCTGAGTCTGAGGCCAGAAGGTTCCCTACTCCTGAGTATATACCCAGATAAATGAAAATAGATATCTGTATGCTAGCATTTAGTGAGCCATTATTAATTATCACAAGAAGTATAAATGGAGCCGGGCGGTGGTGGCGCACGCCTTTAATCCCAGCACTTGGGAGGCAGAGGCAGGCGGATCTCTGTGAGTTCGAGACCAGCCTGGTCTACAAGAGCTAGTTCCAGGACAGGCTCCAAAGCCATAGAGAAACCCTGTCTCGAAAAACCAAAAAAAAAAAAAAAGAAGTATAAATGGAAACACCCATTAACTGATGAATGGATAAATGATATGTGTACACATACAACAGAACTATGAGGCTTAGAAAGGAAGTTCTATATATATGTGAACCCCAAGATCATGCCTAGTAAAACAATCTAGGCAGAAATGGACAAGTATTATTTGCTTCAATTTATGAGAGCTGTCTAAACAAGGCAGATTCTTTTTTTTTTTTTTTTGAGACAGGGTTTCTCTGTAGCTTTTTTGGAGCCTGTCCTGGAACTAGCTCTTGTAAACCAGGCTGGCCTCAAATTCACTGAGATCTGTCTGTCTCTGCCTCCCAAGTACTGGGATTAAAGGCGTGCGCCATAACCACCCGGCAACAAGGCAGATTCTTAGGAGACAGGAAATAGAAGAGTGTTCAATGAGAACTGGGAGAAGGAAGGAGTAGAAAGTTTGAATTCCATGCTACAACACTTCCATTTGGGACAGTTGAAAGCTTTGGAAATAGTGTTGATGGTTGTATAATACTAAATGTGATAGTTATTAACACTGTATACTTGAAAATGGTTTTAAGATGTCAAAATTTAAACTACAAGTATTTAAAAAGTAATAATATATCCTCTAACCACTGACTTGTATGCTTTGAGTGAATGTATTATATGGTATGTGACTTACACCTCAGTAACAACATTTGAACACATTTATACATGTTTCAATTCCAGCATCCCCATTTACTAGCTGGGGACAGCAAGTCATCTACTTTGTGTGTATGTTACATTGGTACCCTAAGTGACTAATTCCACATGGCTGTGAGTAAGACCTATCACATGCAGTATCTTCCTCTACACGTGATGCAATACCATTGGTCAGGGATAGATTTACAGTGGTTGTGATGCTGAGCTTTGGAAACTGATGACCTAAATCCAAATATGAACGTTATTGTCTGACTGGGGTAGCACATTGCACACAGACTTCAGTTTTCTTGTCTGTAAGCTAAGCCCTTAACAGGACCTAAGGGTTATGTTTATTTTGAGAACCTAAAAGATGTTAGCAAGAACTATTATGACCAAAACCAAGGAAAGAATGCAATTATAATTCTTGAACAAAATTTTTGCTTAAAAGCACCTGGTTTTCTAAACACAAGGATTCCTTGACAAGCTGTAATACAATGACCTAGATTTAGAAAGAGACATTTAAAAAATTAATGAAAGTCTCATTTTGTACATAAACCTACTATGGTTTACTAAAGTAGTTCCTTTGGAAAAATTAGACTATAAACATATACATTCTGAGTATTATATGAGTTCTTCAGGAATTACTATGCATGAATAGATCCTTGTTAATAAATAGGTATTATGCATTGGTACTTTAAAAAAGAAGCCTTATAAAAATCAAAATCTCTTCATGTAATGATGGACAGTAAACAGTTGAAAGCAACATGCTTCAAACACTGACCTAATGTCTATAGATATTAGGAACCACCATTACAGTATAAAATTAGAGGACAAATACAATTACTTCATACAATTACTGCTAAAGAAAAAATTCACTTCCAAGAGACCGGAACTCTAAATGAAAATAGACAAGGGCATGTAAGAAAATGTTAATAAGGACAACTGTTTACAAATCATTAATCAACACTCTGAACACATTTAAGAGAGGGGTTTGCTAGGCCAGTGGTGATGCTACATGCCTGTGATCTCAAAACTCAGAAGGTGGAGGAAGATTCAGGTCCGCCTAGGCTATACAGAAAGATCCTGCCTCAACACCTCTTTAAAATGAAACACAAAGAATCCAAAACAAGTCAAAACAAAAAGTGGGATGTTTCTATTTTATGATTGTTAGAGAATAAAGGAGGGACTGGGTGGTGCAAATGTTTATAATCCAGCACAGAGGAGGTAGAGGCAGGAGGGCCAGGACTTGAGGTTATCCTTAATTACATGATGAATCTGAGGCTACAGATTTTTAAAAAGGGTGGTGGTGGTTATGAAATCAGTCTCAGAAAGGTTTTTCTCTATAATAGATACCGGTTTTCATATAATTAAGATGAAAGTACTGTGTACAAATACAGTTTATTAGTTTGATAATGTTATAATTCCTTAATAATTGCAGACAGACTGCTGAGCTTTCAACCTCTGACTTCAATATAGTATCAGAATGCATTAGCAATTATTCAACAGCAACTCCAACTTATATACCTCATTTTCAATGTAGCTATTGAGAAGATCTTGGGTCAGTTGTCTGTACAGGCTACTCTGAATGGGTAGATCAATACTCTTGACTTTGCCTTTTTTAATAGTCTGATTTATGCGGTCTTGCTTGTCTGAAGAAAGTGACTAGAAAAGAAAACAAAATCAAAAGTGAAATTTTCTAAAACCAACAAATTTTAGAATTGAAACAAAAAGAGTAAAGCCAAACATAAAAACTAATACTGATAACCTTTTTATTCTGGTTAATTCTAAATCCTTTATACATTTGGAATACAGACTTGGAAATCCAAAGCTGTAATGAACAACCACTTCACATACAATACTATGGTTATAATACATGACAAAGGAAACAAATAAGGTAAGGGTATGGAGAAATTGGAACCTTTCTTATAAACTGTTGGTGGCATTATAAACTTCACAGTAACTGTTGCCAGATTTTAAAATAGCTGAACCATTGAAATGGTTTACGGGGTACTTGCTGCTAAGCCTGACAACCTGAATGCGATCCCTAGGACCCACATGCAAGTTGTTCTTTGACTTCAACACAGGAGCTGTGGCATACATGTACACATACGCACACAAAGTTAGCCGAGAGGTTCTTCAAATGTTAAAACACTTAAATACTATTATGATTAGCAATTCCAATGCTAAGTAAGTGTCCAAGAAAATGAAAATATACAGAGAAAAGTCGTCAAAAGTAACATTCTTAACAGGAAAACTATGTTGGAAATGTTTATCACTAGTAAACAGGAAATCAGAATGTGGAATGCAGTGATACAATGCATTAATAGACCATAACTAGAAATGGAACAATAACTCATCACTAAGCTGAACTTTGAAGCCATGCTTAATGTAAGAGGCAGCTTTAAGGGCCTTTATCTAAAATTTCCAAAATAGGCAAGTCTGTAGAGACGAAGTAGGCTAATGGTTGCCTATGTCTGGAAAGGGGAGAGAGAATGTAGAGAAAGGGAGAGTTGTAGCTCATGACTACATGACTGTTTTAGGGCAAAAAAAATCTCTAAAATTGTGATGATGCAGGTGTGAGAACCCACTACTAACCTGTGCACTAAATGGGAGAACTGTGTGATGTACCAGGTATACTTCAAACTCAATTCTGAGTAAAATGAGAATGTTAGAAAACAGGTTTCAGGTTTTGAATAATTTTATAATCTAGAATTTAAAACCTCTAAGGAAAAGAATCATACAGCTATGCTATGACATAAATTAATCAGTTATTATTATCATTATTATTATTATTTTGAGACAAGGTTTCTCTGTTTAACAGCCCTAGTTGTCCTGGAACTAGCTCTTGTAGACCAGGCTTGCCTCAAACTCACAGAGATCTGCCTGCTTCTGTCTCCCAAGTGCTAGGATTAAAGGCATTGTGCCCAGCTTCAAATTATTATTTTTTAAAATTGCATTTTTATCATTTTTAATTATGAATATGCATGTGTATCTGTGTGTAGGTTTGTGCATGTGAGTGCAGGTACCTGCAATGGAAGGAAGAGGATATTGGGCCAATGCAGCTTTGCCAGGAAGCAAACTCAGGTCCTCTGGAAGTACAGTAAGCACTCTTAACCAATGAACTATCTCCCCAGCCCTATTATCTTATTCAGAGACTTGAATGAAGGTAGGGAGGCCTAAGAAGTCAATGGGATCTGATCCTCTGAGGACAAGAGACATGGAAAGTGATAAGATGTAAGCTCATCAGCCCATCACCTCCCTGCTACCACCAACCACCACAGCAGGCTCAGATACTCATATTAAAATAATTTTAGCTGAGTATGGTGGCATACTCATTAATTCCAGCACTCTAGAAAGCAGAGGTGGAGGTGGAGGCAGAGGCTGGCAGATCTCTGAGTCTAAGGCCAGCCTGCTCAGTCTACACAATGAATTCCAGGTTGGCTATGGAATGGGGAGACATTGTCTTCTACTCCCCAAAGAATTTTTAATTACGTGACCAAAATTCGATGCAGAACATTATACACTTAAATTCATTTGGAATTATTCCATTTCTCCAAGACTATGTAATTTCTAGTGAAAAGAAATGCTATTAAAACATATTTTCCCTGTCAAAAGATAATTTTACTTATGTTTCTAAATTTTAAAAGCTTTTAAGTACAACTCTGAAAGGTAGGTATTTTGGTTGTAAACTTCCTATGCTTCTCCGTAGCACTGCAGTTTGAACTATGCATGCACTAAACAGACCAGCTAGGCCCCTCATCTCATCTCATCTCAGCCAGGTATGATAGGTTCTGCAGGCCTGTGACTCAACTCCTGGGAGGCTGCAGAGGGAGGGAGCACCATAAGTGTGAGACAGTTCTGTACTACACAGGAGACCTTGTCTAAAACAGACACACCCAGACAAGCAGACACAAAATCCAAACCTGACAAAAGCTCCAAACACAATCACAGAGCAGGAAAGCAAACCTTTGTCTTGGCTCCAGTGTGGTCAATCTCCTCTTCTGGGGTGTGCTCAGCATGACATTTTTGATGACCTCCTTCTTCTTGGTCAACCTGCATTTTGTCCTGGCAAAATATATAATGGATGGAACAGTCCTTTTCTAGTGAAAAGCACAGCCTTACTCCTGTGTTGAGATGTGGGTGCATACCTAAGCAGCTCCCTTTTCAAATGATACTAACAACAAACAGTTAACGCCTATAAATGAAAAGGTCAGCTTGAAGATTCTCATTCACTTTTTTGACCAAAAATTTGTAAAGAATACAGACAACTATTCTCAAACCGGTAAGTCAGAATTCATAAAATTAAGCTTTAAAACAACTTGACATTAAAATATTACAGAGATGATCTTAGTTAGATGGAAATGCAGTGAAAAAGATGAGCCTCAACCACACAATTCAATTACATATTTCTAATTTTTTATTGAAAACTATTTTTATACAGTTTCCCCTACCTCATCTCCTCCCAGATACCTCCTCCACCTTCCCACACTTCTAACTCCATACCCTCTTTATGTTACCATTTTTAAATGTAGAAAATACCAACATTAACCAAAACTTAGATGTCTCTGAAGCACTCAGATATAAACCATCAAATGGGCTGTCCACTTGGCAAGCAATCCTAAACAAGATATATTGTTTACTCTTTCTCATCACACTCCCCACCATCCTCTTGAAAGAAGCAGCTAACAATGTAGGAATCATTGTATGTTTTGCTGTATCTGGACTTGAGTGAATATGTACTTCACAGTTAGCTTTCTTAAATAAATAAATGCATAGTTTTGTCAAAGAGAAAACCAGGCTAAATTATTATCTCTCTGCCTCTGGGAGTTTGACCCGGGGGCTTTGTGCATGCTCACTGGACAAGAGCTCTACCTCTGAGCTATAGCCCCAGTCCTCAGGATGTTATATTTTATATTCCAATTCTTCTCTTATAACTCTACAACCTCCCACATCATGACAAGAGGTAAGAAATGCAGAGTTGTGGTCACAGAGAAGCATAATGTAAATATTAAAATAAACATAGTAAAGAAAAAGATGTTGTTGGTGCTCTGTGCCTCCTACTTGGGGATCAAGATGAGATCTCAGCTGTCAATGCCACCATGCCTTTGCTCTGCTACCATGGACGCTAACCCTCTGAATCTGTAAGCCCAATTAAATGCTTTCTTTATTAAAACAAGGAAAAGAAAAAAAGAGTGTGGTAGAGTGATTGCTTAGGGTTTTATATCCTGCAAAGCTAAATAATTTAGTAAACAAAATTAAAATAATTATAAATTGCTTTCAAGTAAATGATCACAACGCTGTACCAGAATTTTTATTTTAAAGAAAGAACTTTTCATTATTATGATGTTAATTTATTTTTTTAAATTTATTTATTTATTAAGTATACAATATTCTGTCTGCATATATGCCTGCAGGCCAGAAGAGAGCACCAGATCTCATTACAGATGGTTGTGAGCCACCATGTGGTTGCTGGGAATTGAACTCAGGACCTTTGGAAGAGCAGGCAATGCTCTTAACCGCTGAGCCATCTCGCCAGCCCCGATGTTAATTTATTAAAAGTTATTTTTTTGGTGTGTAGATAATTTAACATTTCCTTTACCTTAATTTAATTAACAAAACACTACATGGAGACAGTCCTGCCCAGACGCCGAAGAAGCAGAATGTGACCTGCCCCACTAAAAAGGTACTGAGTCATGTAATTAGCATAGATAAGAATAATGGGTTAATATAAGTTATAAGAACTAATATGAAGCCTGAGCTAATGGGCCAATTAGTTTATCATAAATATAGACATCTGTGTAATTTCTTTGGGGCTTACCAGCTGTTGGAACTGGGCAGGACAGAAATCCCAACAAGCAGGCCCACGTTATAAATGGCACCCACGTGGACAACTGCATCCACATAAAACCTGAGAGAGCTTGGAAAGTAATTCTAGACAGAAAAGAATAAAGCATGGCTTCTTGGTAGCAGCAATTTCTAGGATCTGCTCTGTTTTGTTAGAGGAAAGTGCTCTCATTTAAGAGAGGCTTCCTGACTCAGTTTTAGCTGCAAAATCCTGCAGCTCTTTAAGAAGTCCTGCCATGAAACACTTAAATGGTGTGGATAAAAGCTGACTGCATTCTTTTTGGTTTTCAGCTGTAGCAGGAAAAAAGCTGCATCATTTTGAAATGCTGGCTTTCTGGGCCAACCTGCCAGTGCAAACTCTGACTCTTTCAGGCAGGCATTCTGACTACGGAGCATTTGAGTGTGGTTTGTGAGCACACTGCTGCAGCTTGCTTGCTGGCAGGGACCTTGAAATGCCATAAAGTTGTGGCAATAAATGTGGCTACAGCTGGTACCTCTGCCATGAGGCTGAAATCTCAGAAAGCTAAGTAATGGGCTGGATCCAGCCATCAAAACCACAGCTTTAATCCTCTCTATATTGCTTAGCAAATTAAAGACTCCTGTGATCATAAAAAGAGAGAGATATACAGTAAAGAGAGATTCAAAAACAAAGAAAACCTCTAAATGGTTTACATTGTGTTAAAAATATATGCAAGCTTGGGAGAGTAAAGAAAGAGGTTAAAGTCCTCAAAATAAAAAAGAAAGAGGTAGTACATGCCTTTAATCCCAACACTTGGTAGACAGAGGCAGACAAACCTCTGTGAGTTCAAGGCATGGTGGCACACATCCTTGATCCCAATGCTTGGGAGGTAGATAGACCTCTGTGAATTCAAGGTGTGGTGGTGCACACCTTTAATCCTAGCACTTGGGGGGCAGATGCAGGTGGATCTCTGTGAGTTCAAAGATAGCCTGGTCTACAGAGGGAGTTCCAGGACAGCCAAAGATATACAGAGAACTTGTCTCAAAAAGTAAAAGTAAAAATAAAAGAAATAGAGGTTAAAGTAAAATCACACAAAGATGGAAAATATATAGAGAATCTGGATACTGTATGTTATTATGCTCTCTTTAAATTGTTTGAATGCCGAGGAAAGAGCAACAGCTGCTAAAAAATATTTGCTTATAAATGCTGCTGAATTAATCCAAGATAGGTATTTTGAAAATACCTTGATTTCCAAATTGAAGTCAAAAGGTATGTTACTTTGGAAAAGAGATTTTGCTTTTGTTTTCACAGGAAATGAGAGGCTATGGATTCATTCTGAGTTAATAATAATCAGGTTTGATCAAGGAAAACCACCCAAGAAATCTCTGGTAGGAACAGATGGTCCAGATATCAGAGTTCTACATCCAGAACATAACAGGTTCAAGACTGCTGCCTGAGATGATAAAGGCTCACAGGATACTCCAGTCAGGACTTGGTCATAATTCAAAATTTTCTTTAGGTCCCCATAAGATTATTAGCACCCCCAACCAGCAGGAAGTAGCCTGGAATACTAGGCACACATTCCCCAAAAATGGACTATTTTCCTTTGTTAAAAAAAAAGAGGGAGAAGTGGTGTGGGACAATTCTATATTCTGTCAATTATGTTTTAAACAAACAATGACTGGCCAGTAGCCAGGCAGGAAGTATGGGTGGGACAACCAGACAGGAAGTACAGGTGGGTTAATAAGATCAGGAGAATTCTGGGAAGGAGGAAGCCCATTCCTCTGCAGTCCTGCCCAGACACTAAAGAAGCAGAATGTGACCTACCCTGCTGAAAAAGGTACTAAGCCATGTGGCTAACATAGATAATAATATAAGTTACAAGAGCTAATATAAGTTATAAGAGCTAATATAATATAAGTTATAAGAGCTAATACAAAGCCAATCAGTTTATCATTAAAAAAATGCTACACCGGAAAATACCATGGGCCATAATTCACATATTTTAAGCTAATAGAACACTTTTGATCAATCAAGAAGAAAGGATAAAAACAGGTCACTTCCAAAGAAGGGGAAAAATTGTCCTGTAAAAAGATAACTACTCCTCCTTTTGAAATGGGTCCTTCCTAATGTCCCTCAGGTATGGGCTTAAGCAACCTTTCCACTTCAGCTTCCAAAGTAGCTAATGGTACCCCCCTACTATTTCTTCTTGGAGACCTTCCCCAATAATTTAAAAATACCTTTATTATTTTGTATGTCTAAGTGTTTTGCCTGCATGATGTCTGTGCACAACTTGCGTGTCTTGTACTTAAGGAGGCTAGAAGAGGACACGGGCTCCTCTAAAACTGGAGTTATAGAGAGGTGTAAAGTTGCCCTGTGGGTGCTGGAAATGAACTTGGTTTTTCTGGAAGAGTGGCCAATGTTCACCCACTGAGCCATCTCTCCAGCTCTCACCGCACATTTTCTTTTAAGAAAAAAATTAAGTGAAGCTCTTCTTCTGTAGTCAAAGCCAATTTTAAGCTTTCTGCAAAATTCCTTTTCCTGAGTGCCATTGCCAGGATTATAAGCATAAACTACCCACTGTGTGTATGTGTGTGTCTGTGTGTGTTTGTGCACGCGCATGCACATACTTTTAGTTGGAGGTATCATTCCTCTGGCACCACTTACTTAAAAAAAAAACCAGGGTTTCTCACTGGATTCAATTCAACAAGTAGGCTAGGCTAGGTGGCAAGGCCTAAATTCATTCCTCTCCAGACTAATCCAGTACCATCAAGCTCAGCTTTTAAAATCTGGGTTCTGGGTTTGAACACAGGTCTTCATGTTGTAAGAGCATTTACCAACCCAGCCCTGAAAATCCATTCTTTTTTTTTTTTTTTTGGTTTTTAGAGACAGGGTTTCTCTGTGGTTTTGGAGGAAAACCCATTCTTGAATGAACAAATATAGAGAAGGACTTGGGAGTTCCTCCAAATGTGGCTAAAAAACCTGATAAATGCAATTGACAATAAAATACAGATTGTGCACATAAAAAGGTTAACTTTTTCTGTAAGTGAATAGAACCAAGCTCCCCCTGAGCTGAGCACAGAGACAAGTGTGCACACCTGTAATTCTAGCAGTCTAGACGTAGAAGCAGTCACCTACAGAGAGAGTTTAAGGACAGTCCGAGTACCGTGAGAATTTGTCTCACAGTTCCCTAAAACTCTTTCCTCTACAGTGCACCAGCAGTGAATTCAATGTCTCATAAATCTTTTATAAAGTACAGCAATTGCATTTGAACGTCACTGGAGACACAGCATATCCCTTTGTTTAAATGACACAGATGTTTTACAACTAAACCCTAAAATATTTTAAGAAGCACGCCTTTAATCCCACAATGCCAGGAGGCAGAGACAGGTGGATATCTATGAATTTGAGGACACTTGGTCTACAAAGTGAGACTCTGTCTACAAAGAACAACAAAAATATGTGTTTAGTTTAAAAGTTACTCCTAGTTTTATCTATCTATACATATTCATGTTTTAAAGAATTTAACAATGGATTTCAAAACTTACATGTTCCATATAAGCTAGGAAAGATGCCTTGGCCCCTGTGAAGTGCATTACAAGATATGGTGTAGACCATTCCTTAAACCAAGTCTTCATTAGTATGGTTATAAAGATGAGGCCCTACAGAAGAAACCCCAAGGCTAACCTTGGGAAAGAAGGTACTCATCACTGGGGTGCTGTCATGATCCCAGGGGAGAGGAAGCTGGGACAAGAGTTCTACTTACTGTATCATCTTTGTTTTCAATCTTAGATGAAGCTTCTGTTTCCATTGGGGCCTCATTGTGATCGCCTTCCAGATTCTGCTTCTCAACCACTGATGCACTGGCCACACTGAAGATTCCATGGATGTTAATACGAACTTTAACTTTTACCTTAGAACTATCACCATCAGACTGTGGGAAAACATTCTGAATAGTGAAGTTTCCTTAGGGAGAAAAAAGCTTTGATTAGTGTATGAACATCAGATCAAACTCATTTAGGGTTTTAATAACTTAATCATCGCCGGGCGGTGGTGGCGCATGCCTTTAATCCCAGCACTCGGGAGGCAGAGGCAGGCGGATTTCTGTGAGTTCGAGGCCAGCCTGGTCTACAAGAGCTAGTTCCAGGACAGGAACCAAAAACTACGGAGAAACCCTGTCTCGAAAAATCCAAAAAAACCAAACCAAAACAAAAAAAACTTAATCATCATCTTTAAGGCACACACAAAAAAAACATGATTAAATTCTGGATGATCGCTATGGAACAAGTGCTGTGATCAGATTACTCTCTTTGCAGTATTAGCAAAGCTGCTGTGAAGACTCACACAGTCAGTAGTTTTCTAGGAAAAAGGTGATGTTACTATTTATGTATTTATCATGTGCATGTGCACACACACATATATGCCACCATGTGAGTGTGGAGGTCAGAGACAACTTTCAGCTCTTCTTTTCTTCTACCGTGGGAGTCTTCTGGGAGACTAAACACAGGTCATCAGGCTTGGTGGCAAGTGCCTTTATCACACTGAGCTATCTTGCCAAAGCAAGAACTAGCATTTTAAACTAAGGACAATTTGATTTGATTCAAAAGCCAGTAAATGATTTAAGTAACTTATAATCAAAAGCCAAAATAACAAGATCTAATTTCTGAATTAAAAAACTATATATATAAGCTTTGCTATAATTTTTATAAGTAATCATTATTGTTTATGAATAAAGCACTTCCAAACATTAAATATAAATTCTCCTATGCCCAAATTAGTGCTATCAGCTAAAAAGAGACTAATAGGCCAAAAGTTAAGACAGGCCAGTGAACAAGTATGACTAACATTCTTTTACTGGTTATTTTGTTCCCCAACGTTCATTCTATTTTCCAAGCAGTACTTCACAAACTGATAGACAGTATTGGTAGATAGGTTTTTATTTCTGTTTTTGCCTTGTTTTTTTTAAGGAGTATTAAATTGAAGACTGGTTTCCTTATCAAAGGAGATAATTAGAAAAAGTCCTATACGCCCATATGAGAATGCCATGTGACTGTGAAGATGGCAACTACAAAGCAAGGAGAGAGATCTTGAGCAGACTCTTCCTTTACAGCCCTTTCTTATTAAGACGAGTCAGTGCAGCAGTGAGAAGAGGGGAAATGAAGACCACGAGTTCAATCTGTAACTAACTGGGATAACTCACTACCTTCGGGCCAGCCAGAAACACAGTTTGTACAGCTCAGTTCAGAGCTCTCACTTCCAGTGAGAACTATAAACATCTGTTGCTGAGGCCATCTAGCTGGTGGACCTGTAGCAGTCATAACGACTAGTATAACTTGCAGCAACTTCTATTGCTTTGGTAATTACTTCCAAAATTTATTTTCTCCTTTTTAGTCTATTAATACAGAAAAAATAAAAATTTCTTTTAAATATTATAAAAATCATGTTTTGTATCTTATTTAAACACAGACATCATAATTCCCTATTTGCTCTTCCGTATCACTCAACAATACAGTTTCAGAGTTACACAGTCATGTTAGTAATACAAATACAATTTGCCTAAAAGTATTTTCCATTAGACAACCTTGACACAATTTTCCAGGCCAATTTTAGAACACCTAGCATACAGAGTCAACAGAAGTAGGACTACTTGGGGAGAGAACAAGGAGTGGCAGAGAGAGAAGAGAGGATAACAAGGGTGCACATGCTCAAAGCACACTGCATGTATGCATATACACACCAAGAAGAAAATGTCATAATGAAACCCATCATCTTGTGCAAACGACGCACTAATAAAAATATAGAAGCCAAAACAAATTAGAACTATTTAAAGATGCTATTTTTCTAGAAATAAACTAAGCATGAAAAAGCTCATAGTTACAAAAAAGTACAAATTTCTTTAAAATCTGAACTAATTTAAATGAAAAGTTAATTTTTGCTTACTTAATTCTATATATTATTTATTTATTTATTTATTTTGTTGTTTTTTGAGACAGAGCTTCTTTGTGTAACCTTGGTTGACCTGGAACTAGTTCTGTATACAAAACTGGTCTTGAACTTAGAGATCCATCTGCCTCTGCTTCCCAAGTGCTGGGGTTAAAGGCATGAGCCACCACACCTAGGTATAAATTGTTTATTAAATGCTTAAAAACTTAAATTTTTTGTTGTCTTACCAATTCTTGGATCAGGATAAGGCACTTCATGCAAATTAGTATAAAATGCTTCTAGTTCAAATGGTTCCTTCTTGTGGAAAGTTATGACCTTTGAGAATGGGGCAGGATGGTTCTTAGAGAAGACTTCACATTCCCTAAAGTGCAGCAGAAAAGACACTTAAACAGGTTGCCTGGGAACCCAATGTCAGAATATACTTCACTCTTAATTCATGAGCAGCAATTGCAAAGAAGAACATATGTAAGGAAAAACACCTATGGATTTTTTCTATTTTCAACAAGTTTACAGATGAAGGCTTTCAGAATGTCTAACATAATTGATCGTTGTACACTAAGAGAAAAAAATATGTAGGAAGGACAAGGCAAACACTTGACTATATGCAGCCCTTTGAATTACAGCCCCCATTAAGTACTCTTCTTTGGAAATAAACTTACAGAAGGATACAGATATAGAACAGTACAAAGAGTATCTGTGTCAGGCACGTAGACTTTCTACTGTCCTTTGCCTTGTCTTGTCATTTGAATGCACATGTTATATCTGTGCATTTTTACTAAACAGCCTGAAAGTGACATGCTTATGTTATTATTGCAAATACTCCAGTATGTACTTCCTAAAACAGAAAGTCTCTCAAGTTTTAATCATATTCCAGTTGTTCATCTTATGCCTGTTTATAGTATTTTCTTCCACCTAGAGCAGGAAGTTTTAAACTTGTAGTGATCTCTATTTCTTAAAGAACGTAACAGGAATGCTTGTGACTATTGTTTATGGGTGTTTATTATATAACATCATTGTACCACTTCAGTCACTCAAGGGCTTCAAATACACAAATGAAACTTGTCTTCCTAGCTTTCAGGAGCCTACTAATGCTTTCCCTGTTCTTACTGTGGTCACTACCGCATATGCTTTTAAGCTTAGCTCTCTCTATATCTTGAGATTTTTCTTACTTACATAGTTAACTGAAACTGAACTCTACAGAGACATTCTTGACTTAAACTAAGATTAAAACAGTCATCCAAATACTCTGCAAGGCATTCATATAAAGTTGTGTCTTTGTTAGGGTTTCCACTGCTGTGGTGAAACATGACAAAAACAAAGTTGGGGAACAAAGGGTTTATCCAGCTTACACTTCCACATCAGTTTATCATCAAAAAAGTCAGGACAGAAACTCAAGCACTTCAGGAACCCCGAGGCAGGAGGGGTGCTGCTTAGTGGCTCGCACAGGGCTTGTTCAGTCTGCTATATAATGGAATCCAAGATCACCAGCCCAGGGAAGACAGCACCCACAATGGGTTGGGCCCTTCCCCATCAATCTCTAATTAAGAAAACAGCCTGATCTTATGGAGGCATTTTCTCGATTGAAGTTCCATCCTCTCAGATGACTGCAGTGTATGTCAAGCTGACATGAATCTAGCCAGCACAGGTTGGTAGTCTGTATTTTTGAAATTAATACAAGCAGTTCAGTTTCTATCGATAATGACATACAGAACACAGAACAAAAGCAAGTTCACAATGTAGATACAACTTTGTTCATTGTATAAGCCATTTCTAAAAGAGAGGCAAGTAAAATACAATTTTTTTAATTTGGTAGGGAAGCAAGCAACTTACATGTTGGCCAATTTACAGAAACAACGTAAATGTCAACAAAAGCACAAAATATAATTTATATTATATTCTTAATATATAATAAAATATTTTATTATAAATAAAAGCATTTTTATTACATAGTAATAAAAGCATTATTTGTTTTCTCATTTTAGACACGGTCTCCTGTAGCCCATGTTGGCCTTCAATGTTCTATGTTGCTGAGTACACTGAACTTTGATCCTCCTTTCTCCACCACCCGAGTGGCAGGGTTACAGGATGCTCCAGCACACTGTCTATTTGTGTGGTAATGAAGATGGAACCCATGAGTTTGTACATGCCAGACACATGTTCTACCAACTGAGTCATATTATCAGGGAGAAAAAATAGCAATTGTTTTTGTTTACAATAATCATGTTAAATTTAATAGTATAGGAGAAAAATGAATAAAATATATGTAATCTTGTGTTAATAGCAATGTAAGGAATCTTTTTAGATATTGTACAAAACACTAATTTGCTAGTTTGAGACAAAACGGGTACTTATGCTCTGGCTAAGCAATTCTACTCTGCTATTTTATAGATATAGCAAACATACCTAAACATTGTTATATATATACCAATGTTTCTAAACACCACTAAAAACAGCAAAATGTAATTTTCCTAGTGCTTTGGTGATTTACGATGGCATATTCAACTGTTGCAGTAGTTACTGTCTGCTGTCATGGGAAAGTCCTATGTAGTATCTTTTTCAAAAGCAAATTGTACTGGAGGCTCCACAGATGATTTATGTACTTTGTTTATGAAGACTCAAAGAACAGGTATGGACAGATACATTAGCCACTAAAAATGGCTAATGTGAATTAACAAATATGCCCATCATGGTTTGTACATTATTTTTATAGTCTTTTTTCTCTAATACTATTCAACACATTTAACAATTTTTTAAATTATTTATTTGTATTTTATGTTACACTGGTGTTTTGACTGCATATATGTCTGTGTGAGGTTGTTGTATCCCCTGAAACAGGAGCTACAGACAGTTGTGAGATGCCATGTGGTTGCTGGGAATTGAACCTGGGTCCTCTGGAAGAGCAGTCAGTGCTCTTAACCACTGAGCCATCTCTCCAGACCCACATTTAACAAAATTTTAAGAAGCACAAATTCCTCTAAGTTAGAAAAAGCATATTTGATTGGTTGAATATTTATGATAAAATATAATTAATATTTTAAAAATAACTTACCCAGTCCCTTCTTCAAAAGAAGTCTTCCACCTTAATGTGACTGAATAGGGAACAAGGTCTGTTATGGAAAATTCCCGCACTTTAAATGCTGGTGAGAGGATTGCACACTGAAAGTAAGAAATGCACTTAAATGAGTAAGTACATATCACATTCTAGGTTAACCATAATTAAATTGCTTACTAATGTCTTTATAGTAAAAATTGTTAAGATTTTAAAATTTGTTACATTTTAGTAATGACAAAAGAAAATTTAAAGGGTCCGTGTATTTTGTGTGATGTTACAACAGCTAATCTAAGAACAGCTTTAAATTTCCAAAAGGAATTATTAATGTACATAATCTCAAGAATTCAGTTTTTAGTACATAAATATATTATCTTATTATAGTTTAAAAGTACAAGAGAAATCAAGCATAATGGTGCATGCCTTTAATCCCAGCACTTCTGTGGCTGAGGTAGGTACACACACACACAGCATATGTGACCGGGGAGGAGAGAAAGAGAGATACAGAGACAGAGAGACAGACTTACAAGGACTACTTCAGTTTACTTTCAGCATACTGATGGGGTGATTGGGCAGATGAGAGGCCTGTCACAGACACTGTACAAACTACATACTAAGTTGTTCTAACCTGCAAAGCACATCCTCTGGCGACAGCTTCATCAGCATTTAGGGTGGTACTGATGTCTTTCAGAAAAAACCTAGTGACCTGCTCCTTGACTGCAGGAATCCGAGTGGCCCCTCCTACTATTTCTATGCTGTTTATGTCTTCACGTTGTAAGTCTGAAAGTAAAACATATTTCAGTGAAAGAATGAGAAGTCTTCAAAACTTGTACATACTAGTTGTTAGAACATACTTTATATGTAAGTGGATTTTTTTTATGTGCTCACAAGAAGGTTAAAAAACCCCAGTAATTATGGAAAAGGCAAACTCTAACACTGTGTGTGTGACACCACTGTGGTCTAGACATCAGCGACAAGGACACAACTCACAAGCTTTGAAGCTCTCCAGCGGTTACCACCTTTCTAATTTCCACTTCTAACTTTACTAAAACTATTCTAAAAGTTATCTTCAAGACAGCAATTACACCGATTTCTAATTTAATGTCCTACTAAAGTCTTCCGTAATCACTTAAATATCCCAAAATATAGTTAGCTTGTTTATGATATAAGCAATATTATAGGCAAGGAAATGCTCAGAAAGCAGGAATTCTAGTGTCTTGTTCTACGAGTGAATAAATTGTAATTTCTTTTTAAAAATGAAAAACACAAAACTTTTAAAGAACTTGGTCATTTCCACTTACTAGCTTGGTCCATTACTGCTTTTAAAGGTGGTTCAACCCTGGCCAAGAGGGAAGCACACAACTGTTCAAACTGAGCCCTGTAGAAAATGAAATAAAAATCATTTTGGCGAAGAACAGTTGAAGACACCCTCTAAACCAACAGAACTAGGGAAAATCCCAACATGACCCAAAGGGAGAATCAGCAAGTGCTCTTGCAAGCGAACACACGATACCTGTTCATCTTACTAGAAACATCCAGGTCGTTCATGAAGCACTCGATGTTCAAAGGAAGATCTGATGCATTTGCACTCATCAGCTTCTTCAGCTTCTCACACTCCTGATACAGCCGCAACAAGGCCCGAGAGTTCTCCTTGACGTTGATCTTATATTTGGTCTTGAATTCATCACAAAAGTAGTCCACTAAAGCCTCATCAAAGTTCCTGCCACCCAGATATGGGTCAAAGGTAGTAGCCAACACCTGTTTAGTTGAAAGAAAACAATTAAGTTTTCCAATATACAGTGTCTTAGTTACTTTTTTATTGCTGACAAAACACCAGGAACAAGACGCCTTATAAAAGAAAACATTTAATTTTGGGCTTATAGTTTCAGAGGATGAGTTCATGATCATCAAGGCAGGAAGCATGGCAGCAGGCAAACAGGTACAGCAGAGGCTGAGGTATTTTATCTTAAGACACACCACAAGACAGAGAGAGCTGACAGTGACACACCTCCTCCAACAAGGCCTCACCTCCCCACTCCTTCTCAAACAGTTCAATCAACTGACAAGTATGCAAACATTGAAGTCTATGGTGCTGTTCTCATTCAAACCACAGCATTCCATTTCCTAGACCCTACAGGCTTCTGGCCATATCATAAAGCAAAATACATTTGATTCAACATCCAAAGTCCCCTAGTTTTTTACAATTTAAAAGTCCCAAGTCTCTTCTGAGACTCAAGGCAATCTCTTAATTGTAACCCCCTATAAAATAAAAAGCAAATTACATACTTCCAACAAATAGTGGCACAGAATATATATTGCCATTCCAAAAGGGAGAAATAGTAAGGAAATACTGGACGAAAGCAGGAACAAAATACATCAGGGCAATCTCCAAATCCTATAAGTCGACATCTCATGTCAAAGTACATAGATGGCTCTGCCCTTCCAGCTTTGGTGTCTTTAACAGATTTCTCTTTCTTAGGCTGCTTCCACTCTGTGTGAAGCTCTCGCTAGGAGAGGGTTAGAGCCTATAACCACCATGGCAAGGACCATGGCCGCAGGTAGGCAGGCATGGCATTAGAGCAGTTGCTGGGAATTTACATTCTGACTCACAAACAAATATAAGGGAGGGAAGAAGGGAGGGAAAATGTGAGAGGAGCACAAATTGGGAATGGCATAGGCTTTTGAAACCTCAAAGCTCACCCTCAGTGACTTCCTCCAACAAAGCCACACCTCCTAATCCTTCCCAAACAGTTCTACCAACTGGAGATCAAGCATTTAATCAATAAGCCTCTGAGAGCCATTTGCATTCAAACCACCACAAACAAAAAAACAAAAACAAAAGCCAAAGGTCAAAAACCTCTCTAAAATTGTAAAAGCAAAGGCCATCCAAAAGAACTTGTCAAATCACTGGGTGCCAAATGTTGGCATAAATTATTCCTTGTACCTGACTCAAATAGCCCCCTCCTCTTTGTTATCTGCTCTATAGTTACACAACTCTATAACATAACTAGAAGGACAATTCTAATTTTGAAATAACTGAGTGACAACTAAAATTTCATTAGCTTACATTCATTGGCTCTCTAATATACTGAACCCCAAATGAAGTTTAAGGGCAAACAGCAGTTCTAAGTGCTAAGTGCACACAAGAGCAAAACATCCAAGAAAAGAGATCAAAAAACTGGATCAACAGTATTATTATGTAACCATTCAATTTCCAGATTAGTAGTTAAGCCTTTGACTATGATCTTTTAGAAAACCTACTTATTTTTTTACAATAATGTAAAACAAAGAAATACATAAGCAAGTAAAAATGGAAACAGAAAAAGAGAATAATTTGCTCCTCACCAGACTACCAGTTGGCTGCTGTGTGTAGGCCAGTAAGTCAGACAACTCCAGGATATCTAACCCCTCTCTTCCTTGTGAAAAAATGGCTACTTAACCTTATGATTAGGGAGTCATGCTTCTGTAGGCATGGTTTCTTGGCAGTTTCTTCTAAGATGAGACATGATATTAAGATGCAAGTACTATTAATGGCATTATCCCAACAGACTCACATACATTCTACAAATGCACACATTCCACAGGGTCCAGTGCTGCCCAGTATGAAATGCAAAATCATCCTTCCATGTGATAATGCAAGGGTGTGTTTACTTAAGAATCAGCGCCACAGTCTTTATCAGACCTCAACAGGACTCAGTGATGAAAAATGGATAGATACCTACATTTAAAGTAGAAAAAGGGAAAAATCCACTTTTGTTACTAAGCTAACATTTAAGAATAGACACCAGGAATTAAGTCAATTTATACAAAAATACTATAATTTCATCACAAATTTCCTTTGTTTTTCTGATTATAAGGATTTTGTTATAGTACCATGAAGTACAAAACAAAGGGTGCACTTGATAGATGAACACAAAAACAAAGACATATAACACAGAAACTACTAAATGCCACATATTTCAAGAATTTTACATATACAAAAATCCTAGGAGAAGCTCCACAGGTCACGTAGCCTACAGGTCTCACAGGAAGTTCCAGGGATGCAGCTTCTGCAAGTCACCATGCTGCTGAGTGGACTTTGTGATAACGCAGAGCCTTTGGGTCACCCATGTCCTTGTCAGAAGCTCCTTTACTCATACTCTATAAACTCTCTGCTTCACTTTTTTTTTTAAGAAAAAGGCAACTTCTAGGACGTTGTTAATAGTAAAGAGAACCTAAGGTCAAGGAAAGTTAAGAATATATGTATATGTATATATGTATGATGTATAATGAACAGTTTTCGATATTTTTGTGTATGAATGCTTTGCCTACATGTGTACGTGTGCACCATGTGCATGCCTTGTGTCTTTGGAAGTCAGAAGAGGGCCTCAGAGCCATTGGAACTGGAGTTTCTGATGGTTGTGGACCACCCATGGTGCTAGGAACTGAACCTGGTCCACTTCAAGAACAGCAAGTACTCTTAACTGCTGAGCCATCTCTCCAGCCCTGCCTTAATGGTTATGTTTTTAACATAAGAGGCAGAATAAGACCTTCAGACCACTTGTTAAAGGTGTGTGCTCTTTACATAATGTATGCTCTTACTCATCGAAGTTATATACAGAAAGTAATGAGTTACTTACTTTAAGTTTTCCTTTGTTAAAAGCACAAACAGAGACCTGGTAGGCAGAATGCCCCATGTCAATAAACACAACATTCCTTGGTTTCTCATCTAATGAGGGAAGATCCTGTTTATAAATTCCATATGCCAGCGCCACTGTATAAGAACAAACAATAGGTTAATTCTTGTATAGCTGTCCTTTGGAAAACAAGACAAAGTTATGTTTATACTGCGTTCTAATATACAATACAGTAAAATAGATTCAACCTATAGTAACTTTTCACAGATTACTTAACATTTTATTTTCCCTACTCAGTTGTCAAAGCAGTAGCCATTCTTTAAGATCAAATGTGAATTTGACCTCTGTCAAAATTCTGTATTCAAAGCAACAAATTATAAATGATGTCAGAGTTTTAAAAAGCTGTAGAGAGAAAAGCTGCTAACTGTTTTCTGATGGTAGTTTTCAAGTGGCCATACCAACCTGCAGTGGTTTCATTCATCAGCCTCAGACAATTTAGGCCTGCAACCTGAGCTGCCGCCATCACGGACCTTCTCTCAGCATCAGTGAAGAAGCTCGGGATCTGGTAAGAACAGTCACAAGTTACTGCCTCAGTGCCACAGACTTTACTAATAACCGCGGAACACGCAACTTTAAATCAACATAAAGTACCAGTGTAGGTTCTTAAGTCTGGCAGTTTCTGTACCACACAGATAGGATCTGGAGTTTGAACACAAATCTAATTAGTATTGTAGGATCCCCAGTTCTGTTTACCTCAAGGAGCAGTGTTAGTCTGCTTACTGTGGTTTGGACAGCTGTCTCTAAGACTCGGGTGCTGGTCCTCAGTGTGACTTTGTGGAGGTGGACAGTGGTTGAAGGTGCTCAGATGAACTGAGAGGTATGCTCTAGGAAGGGATGGTAGACCTCATTTCTGTCTGGACACTTGTTTGGCAATCTGATCTTTTCTTCATATATACTCTTGCCAATGATGCTGTTATGTCCTCACCACAAAACAAACTAATAGTTTCCCATTATTAAATTCAGCTTCCACAAGCTAATGGGATAAATAAACCAGTTTTCCTTACAAAGTTAGCCTGCCTACAGTATTTTGACACAGTATTGAAAACATGACGAATATATTAGACTATTAAAATACTGGTCCTGGGCATGGTGGTACACTCCTTTAAACCCAGCACCTGGGAGGCAGAAGCAGGAGGATTTCTATGAGTTTGAGGTCAGCCTTCTTTATATAGCTAATTCCAGGTCAGCCAGTGCTACATAGTAAGAACCTGTCTCAAAAAAAGTAAGTTAATAAATAAAATACTAGTCCATCTTTAATAACAAAAATTAAAACCCTAAGACCCCATTAAAATGAAATTAAGTATATGTAATATAGTATATCTCATATAATAGAATCCTAAGTAGCTAAGACCATCTCGATTTCCACTGTCATGAAATAGTATATTATGTTAAAAAAGGCCATGCATGGCTCAGTGGTTAAGAGCACATGCGACTCTTGAAGAGCATAATTTCCTGTAACTCCAGTTCCAGGAAATCTGAGGCCTTCTTTTGGTCTCTATGGCATGGCATGCACACTGTCTCCACACAGACAACCAGGCAGGCACCCCCCCCCCCCCCCCCCCACGGCTATACAGAGCATAATTTCATTTCTGTGGAATGTATATACAACTAGAAGATGAAATCCAATTCTTTAAAATGGTTATATTTCTAAGGAGGGAAAATAAATATTGCAGGAAGTTATGAAGACTCTATTTTGCAGCCATCAAAAGATATTGTGTTTATACTAAAATGTTAACCTTGGGCTTAAAATGTACAAAAATTTATTTATTTATTTTACCCCCACCTCCAATTTTTAACAGGGTTTCTTTGTGTAGCCTTGGCTGTCCTAGAATTAGCTCTGTAGACTACAATGGCCTCAAACTCACAGAAATCCACCTGCCTCTGCCTCCCAAGTGCTAGGATTAAAGGCATGTGCCACCATCACTCATATTAGCCCCCCAAATTTTAAAGATAACTGTTGAATATATTAATGTAGAATATTCCTCAACACCTTCATGACCTGATGTGCAGTCTTCCTGCCTCAAATTCTCAGAATGCCAGGATGAGTATTGAGTAACAATACCCCGCTTAATATTTCTTTTACTATGATGTGTATGTGGGGGTTGTGCAATGCCACAACATGTATTTAGAGGTCAAAGAACAACTTTGTGGAAGCAGTTCTTTCTTTCTCCCTTCACATGAGGTCAGAGGATTGAATGCACATCATCAGGTTTGAGTGGCAAGTGCCTTTACTCAGAGATATCTCACCAGCCTCCAACTTAAGCCTTTTGTTTGCTGTTGTTTTTATGTATTTAGACAGGTTCTCACTATATATCTTGCCTGTCCTGGAACTCACTAAGTAGACCAGTCTGACCTTTAACTTAGATATTTATCTGCCTCTGCCTCCTGAGTGCTGGGATTAAAGGCACATGACACTATGCCCATCTTAAATTTAAGTTTTAAGGTTTTTTCTTACTGTGTTCTGTTAGATGTGCTTATGGTCCTGTACATTAGTATTCTTCTCCTGACAAATCTATAATTCATATATGTGGTTTGTATAGTATTTATGAGGCAATTTATGAACCAAGTACTTTTGTGGCTGCTATGGATACAGCTCCACAGAGCAGTAGAGCAATCCTCATAATGCTTACAGCCATGAGAGACAGGCCTAATGACAGCTGCACCACTCTCACACATGCATTCCAAGTGGCACCATGAGGAGCAGTTGCAAGCACACTCTTGGGAATGAAGTACTCGATTCTCTGTAGTACGGACACGAGGAGGCAATACTCTACCCTTGTGGGGGAGCTCAGACTTAACAAACATAAAATTACCACAGTGTCTAGCTAATGATAAACACTCTTATCTGCTATTTTTAATGGTTACAAAGCAAAATACTAAGTTCTTACATTTCTTTCAATTAAATTTAAATAATGAAAATATTTAATAATTAAGTTCACCAAAATGTTAATAATCTAATTCTTTTTTTGCAATATAAGACTCCTAACTTATGTACCCGACTTTAATCACACTAGTAAAAACATATATGATAAAAAGAAGCTAACAATATTCAATGATATTTAAGAGATAAGCCATGGCAAATAATTAAATATTTTATTAAGAATTTTAAAAAGGGGGACTGGAGAGATGCCTCAGAGGTTAAGAGCATGGACTGCTCTTCCGTAGGTCCTGAGTTCAATTCCCAGCAACCACATGGTGGCTCACAACCATCTATAATGAGATCTGGTGCCCTCTTCTGGCACCTGCATGGAGACTGAACACTGTGTACATAATAAATAAATAAATCTTAAAAAAAAAAGAATTTAAAAAAGGATCTTTAAAAAATACCAGTTTTTTTCCCCCTGAGACAGAAGTCTATAATTTCAAATTCCTGCCTATAACTTCACACCCCTAACTTTGAATTTTTAATTTATTCCCTAAAACATTAAAGTATTTAAAATCGGGAAGTTAAATGCTACTAGGAAGATTATATTTTTAAGTTTTTAAAATTGCATGCATTTGGCATCTATCTTTGTATAGATTTGTGTGTGTACACATGTGGGAGGGAGCACACACGCAGAATCAGAGGACGATCCTCACGAGTCAGACTTCACCATGTGGGTCCTGGGGATCAAACTCGGGTGGCCAGTGCCTGAGCCATCTCACTTGTTCCTTAGGGAGAAACATAAGTGGCAGGGGCAGCAGCCACTAAAAATATAACACGCTGGTTTTTGAAGGCTCACTGATTATGAGAACTGACTTTATAGGAAAGTCGACCTAAACTTTATGAAATGAGATGGTTTTTTAAAAAGTAAAGCCACTGTAAGTTATTTTGTGACCAAAGAGAGAAATTACAAAAAGAAAACCTTTTTTCCTTGATGTCAATACCCTGGAGCTCACCGAGATCACACAGTCGGCCACTGGCTTCTTCAGGGCATTTTCTGAGGTCTCTTTAAGTTTAGCCAACAACATTCCGGTGACTTGCTCAATTGCAAAGGGCCTCTCTTCCTCCAGGTACCGAACCTACAATCAAGATCAATACACTCAGTCACTTATTCACACAATGCGTGTGCACACCACACATGGCAGTGGAAACAGCGGTCCATTCCTTACAGAGGGTCACCAGCAGCACTGAGCAGTCTCACGTGTAGCTCCACACCAATAAGCACATGGCTTTGGAGAGAGTTCTAAACTCGCGAGTCCTCACCCACAAAAAACCACTCATTTTTATCATTAATTTTCCAAGTATGATGTAAACAGTGAAGGAAAAAAGATAAAATTCTTTTCTTTGTTTTCCCCTTGAGATATTTTTCTGTATAACAGTCCTGGCTGTTCTGGACCTCACTTTGTAGACCAGGCTGGCCTTGAACTCCCAGAGATCCACCTGCATCTGCCTTCTAAGTGCTGGGATTAGAGATATGCACCACCAGTGCCCAACAAGATAAAATTCTTAAAAATTAGTACTCCTGGCCTTAACACGTAAGCTTCAGCAACATAGTTTTGAAAAGCGGAAATTAATAACACCATGGAATAGAGGGAAAGAATCCTAATTATTAATCTGTATCAATCTATATACCTATGAACACTGATTTTTGACAAAGAAGCTAAAAATATAAAGTAGAAAAAAGAAAGCATATTCAACAAATGGTGTTAGCATAACTGTGTATCAAAATACAAGAAAATGCAAATAGATTCATATCTATCACAACGCACAAAACTCAAGTCCAAATAGATCAAAGTACTCAACATAAAAACAACCACACTGAACCTCACAGAAGAGAAAGTGGGAAATAGCCTTGAACACATTGGCACAGGAGTCCACTTCCAAAATATAATCCCAGTAGCACAGACACTGAGAGCAACATTAATAAACTGGACGTCCTGAAACTGAGAAGCTTCTGTAAAGTAAAAGACATGGTCAACAAGACAAAACAGCAGCCTACAGATTGGGAAGATCTTTACCAAACCCACATGGGACAGAGGACTGATTCCAAAACAAAAAAGGGGAATATGGTTCTACCCTCAGAGATCATTTGTCTTTTATTTTATACATTTTAAATTTTTTGACTGTTGATGCTCAATCTCATACCGCTGCTGACAGGCATTGGCGGCCAGATTCTTCCGAGATGCCTCATGTCAAATAAAAGAATCTATCAGACGACACCTGGTATGGTCCAGATCCTGTACTGGTGTGGGAAAGAGGGACTGTTTGTGTTTTCCCACAGGATGCTGACAATCCAATATGGGTACCTGAGCGGCTGGTGCATGCTATGGATCTTCCTGTCCAAAAGCCTGAAGACAGGACAGAGCCAAGAGATCAAGGAGATTCTGGCTTGTCAACTGAAGAGTTGCGGGATTCCTGAGGAGCTGGCTGTGCTGGTTCGAGTGCCAAGGATTGTTCCTCTACCCATCTACTCATCCTATGATATTGGCAGCCACAGCTGTTGCTGCCACAGCAGCTAGAGCTGCTGGATTTCATTAGTCAGTCAGTTGCTTCCTACTAGCACAAAGGATCCCTTCTCAGGGTAGGTTTGCAAATGCCTTGGCCATTCAAATTGAGCTAAATTTACAAATAAATATTACAGTTAATTTTGCTCTTGGTTGTGGTTAAAGTTACTATCTACAACAGAATGTTTTACATTCACTAAAATTACTACAAACTTGACCATCATGCAGGTGTTGTCCCAATTTATGATAAAACACCATGACTGAACCAACTTGGAGAGGAAAGGGTCTATTCATCTTACAGATGTAGTCCATCATGCCGGGAAGTCAGAGCAGGAACACGGAGGCAGGAACATATGCAGAGGCCACGGAGGAACGCTGTTTACTGGCTTTCTCCTCCTCGTGGATTACACAACTTGTTTTCATATGCCCCAGGACCCCTATCTGCCCAAGGTGGCACAACCACACCAGGCTAGATCTTCTCACTTCTTTAACTAAGAAGACTGTATTACAGACTTACCTGAAGGCCAATAATTGAGGCACGTTCTCAATTTAAGATCCCCCTTTCCATAACTTGTGACAATTGACAATAAATTAGCCAGAACAGATAGATGCTCAAATGTACTGTCTGAGAAACAAAGTTATACTTCAGGTTATAACAGTAACATTCTCACATTGTTCTTTCCTTTAAGGGCACAGCTGTACTCTTGCAAACACAAAGCTCACCTTAACTCCTGCACTTCCATTGGGCATCTTCTGCAGTTCATAGGGAAGCCTGACTCTCTCCGTTTGCACAATGGGGTCATCAAATGATCGCCCATGAAGCTTTTTGAAGCCATGAATTGTATTTCTTACATTTGTAACTATCTGTTGGCAATAGACATTTGAATTTATCAATTAGTTAATGAGGCAAAATAAGGTAATAATATAATACCTAAAACCACCAAATTCCTATTCTCGTATACTCAAGTTCAGAATTTTACTTTATTCATTCTCTTGTTGTCCAATTAGAAAGTTATAGTTGAGCATGCATGTATCTTAAGTGTTATCTTTGCAGTTCTCTTCTTTTCCTAGAAATTAGTGAAAGAGACAGTATAAAACCTTTTGAAACTTTTCAAACAATATGGTGAAAATCTATTGACAAATCATCTCTGTTTTCAGTACTTTGAAAAAATTTTAGGTGTATGGGTATTGTGCCTACATGTATGTCTATACACTACTTGGATGTCTGGTGCCTCATAAGGCCATAAGAAGGCATCAAATCTCTGGAGCTGGAATTACAGCTCCATATGGGTGCTGGAACCAAACCTGTGTCCTCTGGAACAGAGGAGCAGCCAGTATTCTTAACCACTGTGCCATCTTTCCAGCCCATACTCAGCACTTTCTATGCAGTAAATTATTTTGTTTGATGTTGTGTTTTCCTTTCACTTAAAAATACTTTATTTTGAATTATGTGCATGTGGGGGGTGTGGGTGCCTATGAGCACAGGGCTCTTAGAGGCCAGAAGAGGAACTCTGATCTCCTGGAGGTGGAGTTACTGGTAGTGCTGGGAAGCTGACTCTCCAAGAGCAGTGTGTGCTCTTAGCTGCTGAAACATTACTCCAAACCTTTCCCCATTTTTTATGTTTTTATTTAAATTGTTTTCAAATCATTTATTTTCCTTTCTTCTCAGTGGCTGTTTTCTTGAGAGATGTCTTATATATATTGCTCCCATTGATAAAAATCACCCCTAGATCAGTATTTAAAATCCCTCCCATGAGGCATAGTGGTAAGCAACAGTCTTAACTGTAAATGACTAGTATTTTGACAAGCTAATGTTTTGTTCAAACTATATACTGCTACTTAGATTCAGTATCTGCTTTCTTAGTGACCTTCAAACGGATCTGGAACTTCCCTCATGGGATGAATGCATAGGGGCGCTCAGCCAATTTAACGCATGGGAAATTAATAATAGTACAGACTGCTTTAAATAAAGATTATTTCTGCTAATATTAGAGCACTCAAAATATGATGGTGCTTAAAAGATGGCTCAGAGGCTGAGAGACCTTGCTGCTCAGTCACAAAGACCTGAGTTTGGATCCCAGCCCTGACATCAGGTGGCGGGCAAGGTCTGCGATTCCAGCTCCAAAGCACCCACCACTCTCTGCTGGCCTCGTGTGCACTGCCCCACACCTCTACATGCACAAACAGACACACAGATACACACAAAGAAAAAGTAACTCTTGAAAACACCAAAATGTGAGGTCTAAAGCTAATAAAGGAGCTATTTTTGCAAAAATTAACTTTTATATATAATATAAATGTAGAAAACATAAAACACTTTCACATATAAAACAGAATTAAATGACATTCTTTCAAATTTTTGAGCAAAAGTTTTTAAATAAATGAGTAAATAATTCCCACAAAGTCACGAGGAAATAATAGCACATTAAATTACTGATTTTTCTGAAACAGGATGTCACATAGATCAGGCTTTAAACCCACTTGAGATCAGCCTTGAATTCCTGATCAGTGTAACTCAGCCTCCTTAGTGCTAGGTTTACAGACATGAGAACAGGAAGAAAAGACCCAGCTATACATAAAATATATGAAATAACTACCAAGGGCTTTGGTTTAGGAAAATAAAGGAAAAGTAAAACAATATAAAGCCAACAAGCTAGTGGGCAAACAGGCAAATTTTAATATTCTATTCATAAGCATTTCAGAAGTCTAGAGATATACTTAAATTTCATGATCCATATTAAGCCACGCTGGAAATTTTCTCCTTTGCTTTCCCCACCTTCTTTTACTAAGAACATTGCTTATTTGTCACGGAAGTATTCAGAAGACCGCCCCTTAGAGAAGTGACCATAGTAGGACATCCAACTTTACAATTCTTAAAGAAATAAAATAAAAAATTATTCTATAACTTAAAGCAAATTTATTTCTCCTCCTACACCTTTTACACCCCACCCTGCATTTTCTTTGTTTTGTTTTGGAAACAGTATCTCAGGCAGTTTATGCTGGCCTTTAACTCTTAATCATACTGCCTCAAGAGCTGGGATTACAGGGATGAGCCACCACACCCAGCAAAGTGTGTCTGACACAATACCAAGGTGTAGACTCTGCCCTACTTGTAATTCTCAATCTTGTGCTATGGTAATCAACCACCATGTAGTTAACTTTCTCTCCGAGTCAAACAGCCACACTAGCAACATACCTGGCTCTTAGCTGCATTTCCAATGGCTCGAGTTCTGGATCCCAAAGATATACAGGCCCTGAATAAGATTAAAACAAGAGTTCCGCTGTTTATCTGGTACACTGCTTATATGGTTCTCTTTATACAAAAGTAAATTTAAAATAGTTAAAACGATCATTATTTTAAAATCAGGTAGTAGAAATAAAAACTTTACATATTTCTAAACTTTATAATAACAGAATAGTGATAAAAATTTTAGAATTTAAAAAACTGTGTTAATAACTGACAATACGATATTGGTGCCAAAACTGTTTTTCAAATTCTAATGGCCTGAGTCCTATTCAAAAGTAACCATATTTAGTAAAGTAAGGCTGCTTGGATTGCCACTCTGGTTCTGTGAGTTACATAAGCATCATTTGCTTCAGTTTCCCATATGGTGAGAGTGCTGACAACACCTGCTCATCAGGTTATGTGAGGACCGGAGAGTGAACGTAGGTGTTAAGAAATGCTTTCAACACCTGGCACAATGTAGTTGGAGGTTGCTTGTTCATTTTCTGGCCACCCAGACCCGAAATAATCACACTGGAACTATATTAATTGCAACACTGTTGGCTTAAGTGTATTTCTAACTAGCTCTTATATCTTAAATTAACCCATTTTACTAATCTGTGTATCGCCACGTCGTTGTGGCCTACTGGTAAGGTTCTGTCCTGTGTCTGGCATCTGTCTCTTACAGTGGCTACAAGGCTTCCCCTTGACTCCACATACCTTTTCCTCTATCTCTGCTTGGAATTCCTGCCTTGCTCTATTCTGCATTGTCATAGGCCCAAACAGCTTCTTTATTAACCAATGGTGATAAAACATATTCACAGGTTACAGATGGGAATCCCACATCAGCACAATAAAAATACAAATACTTGTTGCTATTTTAATCACTACATTTTACATGTCACATAAAGACTAATATTCTTTATCACGTGATTTCCAGGTTAAGTTTTAACTACAAGAAACTATTCAATCAACAAATACTGTGCAAACATAAGCTACTCTCTATCCTTGAATAATTTAAAATTTGTTGAAAAATTCAACAGAACAGGGCTGGAGAGATGGCTCAGAGGTTAAGAGCACTGGCTCTCTTCCAGAGGTCCTGAGTTCAATTTCCAGCAACCACATGGTGGCTCATAACCATCTGTACTGAGATCTGGCACCCTCCTCTAGCGTGTGGGCATACATCGAGGCAGAATGTTGTATACATAATAAATAAATCTTTAAAAAAATTCAACAGAACACATACCATTATGAAAAAGAACAATCACCTCCATATAATAGGGTCTAGAAAAAAAATTTCTTTTTAAAATTAATTTATATTTTTTAAAAAATTTTTTTTTCTCATTTTACATACCAATCCCAGTTCTCCCTCCCTCCCTCCTCCCACTTCCCCCACCTTCCATCCATCCCACCTGCTATCCACTCCTCAGAGAGGGTAAGGCTTCCCATGGGAGCCAACAAAGCCTGGCACATCACAGGAAAAGCAACTTCTAAACTAAGACTTGAAAAGATAAAAGCATTTAATTTATAGCTGTCTTGTGCAAACTGATGTTCCAGGCCATTAGAACTTGAAAAACAGTTTTGGCACCAATACCATATTGTCACAGGTGCTCAAGTTAGATATGGTTTCCCTATAAAGGTTCATATGCTAAAAACCTGATCCCAAATATAATGACACCGAGATGGCAGACCTCTGAGATGTAGCACCTAGAAGGTCAGATCATGGGGCACCAAACTCAGAAAATCAGTGCCCATTTTATAGAAGTATGTCAGGCCCCTTCCACATACAGCATGTCCCCTTTGTGACACAGCCAGAGGCCCTTGCCAGAACACCAGCACTGGGCAGGCTGTGTCCTCCAGCCACTAGAATCTGGAGCCAAGTAATTTCCTTAGAAGTTCCTAGGTTGACACTTTTCCCTGACAGTCCCATACAAACAGCATTCCTGATCCTCCCAACCTAAACATCTCCTAGCATCTAAAAACCCACTTCCTCCATAGTATAATTACCATCTAGTACAATTTACTCTCCAGCTGAATCTCTAGACCAAATGTGAGATCTGTGAGGGAACGAGGCATTGTCCTCATTGCACCATTCAATGTGGCAGCCAATGCTCACATGTGGGAGATAAAATTTAAATTAAAACAACAAAATTCTGTGCCTCAAAACTAGTCACATTTCAGGTTAGTACACTCGCATGTAGCTAGTAGACATAAAAAACTATACAGAAAACAAATATATATATAATAGAAAGTTCTACTGCGCTGGCCAGGAGCACTGCCTGGTGAACAGGAAGGACACTTTCTGAAAGACCAGGAATATGGATCCTAAGGGTAATTAGGAAGAATACAACTTGGTTAGTTTCATAGTTGGGTTTGATTAAGATAGTATCCAGGTCAGACTATATAGGGCCTCAACAACTCAATTATAAATTGAAATGTTTGCATCCAGTAATCAAATTCATTAAGTTTCTGAGTAATGGAGGGAACGATGTATGGTGATGGATAATACGAAACAAAGGCTGTATCTCAGAGCATGGCTTGCTAAGCGCTGACCTATCACACTGAGGCCCACTGGACTCTGAATTCAGTCATTTCTACATCTGGCTGCTCCTCTCAATTTTTCCACATAAGCTTTAAAAATATCTCTACTTTTTCTTTTCTCTTTCTAGGCACAGATCACAGCATTCTTGGCCTTCTGCGGCCACGGTGTTGCTGCTCGATGAATAATGACATGAGAGAAATGGAAGCAAGCGTCCATCTCCACTTCCTTGGAGAGCCTTTATGACTCTCTTCTCATGTTGCCACTTTGGCTAAACAATGTGTTTGTTTCAACTACAGTGTCAGGGTGTCCAGAAAGCAGAGTTTCTCAACCATGGCAATCCTGATATTCCGGGCCAGATGCTCCTTCTGTTGAGCGAATGGGGCTGTGGTGTGCACTGTGACAGTTGAGTCCGCTGGCCTCTTCCCACAAGATGCTAATAGTACCCTTTCTACTCCCACTCTCAACTGTGACAACCACAGTTGGGCAAAGCAACTTCTGAGAACCGCTGCCTTGGCACCACATCTCAAGAAGTTTCTGTAAAACATGATTCTTTAGATGCTGAAGTAGCTTGGGAAAACATTGCTTTCTTAAGAGACTTTCAGTGCTTATCAGTAAAGGGACTTGAGAAGCTCTTCAGAGAAGAGAAGCGCAAATACTGCTTAACTATCTGGGGAAAATGCTACGTTAGAAGACGAAGAGGGAGGAATCTTTCTCAGAATGGTATATTGATGCTATAGGCTCTCAAACATGTTTTTTAGAAAAATAAACTTTAGACATATATAGTTAATGACAACAAAGAACTTTCAATCTTTTATTATGGCCAAAAGGATTAAATATTTTAACAAATGGAAAAATAATGTAAGTTTTTAATATGCTTATTAAACATAAATTGAAAGTTAAATTAGCTTATAAATGAGACCATTAACAGAAACCACACAGACAAACACTTAAGCTGATCAGGTATTAGACATAGCAATGCATGCCTTTCATCTCAGCATTTGGGAGGCTGAAGCAGGAGGATCAAGTCCAAGATCACTTCGGGCTACTTACTCAAAATCTTATCTCAAAAAACAAAAGCAGAAACTGATCAGTGATTGTAGATATAGTATTAGATTATTAGGCAGAATATTTTAGGATATAGTCTTAATTAAAATTCACCCAGTCCAAACACAAATTCACAATTTTAAGGTTGTTTAAATTGTGAATACCTGGCTAGAAAACTTGCAAACTACCATCTGCAACATACCTTTATAAATAAAATTCTACCAGATCTCAGTGATGATCATTAAGTTTTATAATGATCATAGACTAAAAAGACTACCAACGGCATGGAAACATCATAAATTCATACCACTTATTTGTATTATGTAATGTCAGATTCCTTACCTATAAGATCAACGTAATGACTGGAGAATCATTTTATTTTGTCTTGTATTAAAACTTGACTGTTTTAAGAACAGTCTTAGGTTTGGCTATTTTCTAATTTGTACCATCAAACCTTATAGCCCCCTAAACAAACTTAATTTAAAAAAACAAAGCAGCAAATCTAGTCACTGGATTTTTTTTAGAAGCAAAATAACTATACTAGCTTATCATTCAGTAAATGTGAATTCTCAAAAACAAAACAAAACAAATCCAAAACCCAACCCCAACCCCGCAAAGTAAAAAGAAACAAAAAGGTAGTTATTGTAACATTATTTGCAAAAATAGAATATAAACACATGAAGGTAGAACGTGGGATGAACTAATAAAATGATTATAAAAACACTAAAACTGATGGTAACTGGTGGTACAGAAATACTTTACAGAGAAGTTAGTGAACAGAACAACAATCTATTTCTCCCTTTCTATCTTAAAAACAAATAGAACCATCTGGAAGTTTTATTTCTGGATAGAATTATAATTTTTAATTTTATCTTTTCATGTACCTATATTTCTAAGCTTAAGAATAACGTTTTTCTCATAATACACTTAATAAATGAATAAATCATGAGTAAATTATTGGTCCTGGGATTATGACGGTTACCTGAATTATATCCACATTTGATTATATAAACATCTAGAATTTCAACAGAGAGGTGATGGTCAATCTAGGAAAAAAAAGGGGGGCCTAAAGCATTCCAGGCTACATCTGGAAAATAATCATATTCTTTTGCATTCATGTCTGCATACTGACATATTCTTAAACAACTCCTGGATCGTAGTAACCTCAGCATTTAAAGATGGTTTAACACTGATCGTGGCTAACGTTAGTTTGCTTTAAAATTAAGTCTGGATCATTTCCTTTCCGTAAAAGTACAGGAACAGAATTTGCCTCATAAAATTACAGGCTACAGGAGCCCACAAGAAGAGTTTTTCACAAGCAAGTGTTAGTTGTGTTCGTTGCCAATAAACTTCCCACGTTTCCATGACATAACGCTACAAAGTCTTTCATCAAGTTCGTAATGGAAGCACTCCACAGTCCTGTTTATACAGGAGAGTCGCCTCTGACTCACCACCCATTCACTCTGTAGAAACACACTTTAGGTCGTAGCCTCTGACCCCAGCAATCTCTAATCGACAGGATTATTAACATGCTCGGCCCAGATTCCCACTGCCCAGGCTCTCCCAGCGAACGCACCGTTAACCTAACCCCATCGGAAACCGGTCAGACGGTCTCAGATTCTCAAGGACAACACCTCATCTCCCCTAGAAACAGGCGGACTGCCGAAGAAATACAACAAATGCGTCTAGGGTTAGGATAACTGCCATTCATTTCTGAGCGTGCAGAGCGAGGGGTCACTTTTCTGGGAAAGCTGTCGCTCAGGGAGCTGGGGGGAGGGCGGCGAGGGGGGAGGGACACGCAGAGCTGTCCCCTGGCTAGCACGGGATCATCCCAGGCCGGGGCGCGCAGGCCAGCGGGGTCCTTCCTTCGTGCCCGGGACGCCGCGGGGCTCTAGCGGGTCAAGGGCGCCTGCGGTCGGCGGGGGCGAGCGAGGCGGCCCGCGGTCCCCCCTCCACCCCCGGCTGCCGACGCTGCACCTGTCCCGGACCCCACCCGAGCCCGGGGGGGGGGGCGGGCGGCACTTACGGCGTGCACCTGTCGCTGTACTCGTTGGCGATGGTCTCGATGCCGCCGCTCCTCGCCACCGCGACGTAGCAGTTGAGGAAGCCGAGGTCAATGCCCACCACCGACATCCCGCCTCCGGGTCGGGCTGCGGGGACCGCGTCCCGCTGCGGGCCGCTACCGCGGGCGCTGCGACTCCTGAGAGAAGCAAAGGAGAGGCCCCCGCTCTCCGTCAGTCAGAGAATCTAGGGCAGGGGCGTCGGAACTGCGGAGGTGGAGCCGCCCGCCTGCGCCGCGCCGCCGCGCCGCCTCCGCCCGGGCCCGCCGCCTCCTCGCCACTGCGGTTCGCCGCCCCCAACCGGCAGTTACTGCGCTCTGCGCCTGCGCGCTCGGCCCCGGGAGGCGCGAGCCACCGGTCGGCTGCGGCTCGGCGGCCTCGCCCTCGGCCGCTCCCGTCAGCACTCGGCAACGGCTCGCTGCGCTGGGCCGGGTTCGAGAAGGAACTAGCAAAGGGGGAGGCCGCGGAGCCGCGGAGAGGGGCGGGGCGGGCGGTCGCGCGACGCCAGGCGAGGCCAAGCGGTCTCCGGGCAACCGGGGGGGGGGGGGGCGGCGGCGGCCAGAGGACGGCGCTCTCGGGAGCGCCGCTCTCAGCACCGCCCGCCCGCCCCCATCCTCCCGCGGTCCCCGAGAGCCTGCTCTCTCACCTGCCGGCCTCGTTGCCCCGAGGGGCCCATGTGCCGCTCGCCCCGAGGCGCCTCCGGCCACCTCTCCTCTGTGAGGTGGAGCCCATTGTGCGGTGCCCGGGCCACGCCCGCCTCCCAGCCACCCCGCTGCGCCCAGCCCTGGCCTCTGACTTTGCGATCGCCATGAAAACCCTTCTTCTAGGCGTTGACCCGTTGCCCAGTGAGCTGCAGAAAAGAGGCTGCCGTGGGCCGCGTGCTGCCTGTGCGCGTGGACAGTTTTGCACTTACGAAGGCTGCTCCTTTCTGTGCACATTCCAGCGCGAACTCCGTTCTTTCTCTAGCTCCTTTTTGGTGGCCTCTTCCTTAGGGTCCAGTTCTTCATGCTTCTGCTCACCCTTCTTCTCCAGTACCTCGTGTAAGCCCTGCTGCTTCTCCTCCAAGTTTTCGTGTGTCCCGGAAGCAGGCACGGAGTTTTTATCCGCATGTTGAGGACTCCCAGAGTCCCTGTTTGTGCCCCTTCTTAAGTTACTCAGACGTTTCACTATTAGCACCGCGGTCACGGCAACAGCAGCAAGTGTGGCAATAGCTTTTGCTGTTGTTACTACAATGAATGCGAAGTACATTTCAGGAATGACACCAAGTCAACTGGAAGGTCACTCTTGCCTCAACTGCAGTGTCTTTAAAGAACCTTTCTTGTCCTGAGTTTGCAGGAGGCATGCTCCGTCCCACTCACCACTTCCCTGGGAGACCTCGCGACTTGGCTTCCCAGCCGACTGTGCGCGCACAGAGCAGGGATTGGGTGCTTCCGGCCCTTCAGAACTCTGAGTCTCAGTGGCTTCCACTACTTCGTTGCCTCACTATCATCCTCAGGGATGATGATCTATCACTTGCTAGATTTGTTCCTGGATAACCTTGAAACTCTCCTAGGATCAAAAATTCCATTTTGTATCTATGTCTTTGGAACCTCAGGTGTTAAGTTTTATTTTTCTCTTTAAAACAACAAAACCCTTAAAATATTCAAAAGAAATCATTGATGCCAGAAACAAAGAGTTCACACTCTTTATAGCTAACAGGAGGAAATGTGTACTTAGAAGTTAAAACAGGAAAAGTTTTAAAAGTTTTAGTTTTTAGGAAATGTTTTACATGGATTTAGGTTGTAATCCCAGGCATATATAACTCGTTCTGCTTCTAAGACCTTTCTATCTGGTTGACCCACCTATACTTCCTGCCTGGCCAATCAGTTTTTACTTAAAACATGATTGACAGAATACAGACAATTCTCCTGCACCAAGACTCTAAGATCCTCCTATTCCCGAGATAAATCAGCTATCCAAAGATGATTGTTTTCAGATGTGCCACATTTGACTTGATTATGTAGACCATTTCCATCTAAATTCACAATTGAAACTGACTGTTTTGCTTCCTTTATTCTTCTTAATCAAGATAAGACCAGTTTTCTTAGTTTTTTAAAAATTTATAAGACACAATGACCAAAGCAACTCACAGAAGAGTTTATTTGGGACTTCCATTTCAGAGCATTAGTGCCCATGATTGTCATGGTGGGAGCATGACGGCAGGCAGGCAGGCACTGAAGCAGCAGCTGAAAGCATACATCTTGAGCCACAAGAGGAAGACACAGAACGCTAACTGGAAATGGTGTGGGCTTTTGAAACTTCAGAGCCAACTCTAGTGACACATCTCCAACAGGTTCCTAGTCCTTCTCCAACAGTCCCAACAACTGGGAACCAAGCATCAAATGCAACGAGCCTGCGGGGCTGCCTCGCTCACACCCCACAGTAGCTTTGGAGAATCAGAAGGGATTCCTCTTTTCCGCTGGCAAAGATTTATGACCACCAGTCAGCACATTATTTTGGTGACTATAATTTACTCATGGTTTTTACTATTTTGAGTCAGCAGTCATATTTTTATTGAAAATTACTATTTTATCTATCTACACTTTTGAATTGGCAAACATTGATTTATTCAGGTCAAATCTCCTTAGCATTTTTATCTTTTTCCATTCTTAATTTTGCCTATGTTATTTTCTTGGTTCGTATCACTATTATTAAAAGAATCAGCTTTTGGTTTTCTGGCCTTTATGTTTATGTCTTCATTTTGTTGTTGTTGTTGTTGTTGTTGTTGTAGCTGCTCTTTACTGTTTCTTTTTGTTCTTGCCAATTGGGGATTGAACCCAGGATCTCACGCATGCTCAGAAGCATTCTGCAACTGAGCTATTGCCTCAGCCGGGTCTATTTTCCCCTTTCCTAATCCCTACAGCTAAATGTCTGCTTCACTAATGTGCTGGTTGGTCTCGTGCCAATTCGACACAGCTAGAGTCATTTGAAAAGAGGGAATCTCAATTAAGAAAATGCTCCCACCAGACTGGCCTGTGGTACATTTTTCAGTGATTGATGTGAGACCGCCCAGCCCATTGTGCATGGTGACACCCCTGGGCAGGTGATCCTGGGGTGTAAAAGAAAGCAGGATGAGCAAGCCTTGAAGAGCATGGCAACAAGCAGCACCCTCCATGGCATCTTCATCAGCTCCTGCCTCCAGGTTCCGGCCTTGACTTCCTTTCATAACGGACTGAGATGTGTGATGAAGTGTAAGCAAAATAAACACTTTCCTTCCCAAGTTGCTTTTGGTCATGGTGTTTTGTCATAGCAATAGAAACCCTAAGACGATGTTCAATGTCTTATAATTCATATATATGAAGCCTTAAGAAAATTCCTTCTATATTTTAGCTATAATCCTACCCAAATTTTCAAACGTTGAAACAGAAGAGTGAGAAATGAAGATTAAAAATACCTTACTGCTAGTAACATTAATGTCTGATATATTTGTGGATTGGTGATTATTGAGCCCCAGATAGAAGGAAATTTGCCTACCTAAGCATAGTGTAATTGACATCACATCCAAGCCACCTCCTATAAAACTTAGATTAGAAGGAAGAGTGGAATGTATGTAGACTCACAAGTGAAGTAAAAAGGGGACAAATTATCCCCAAATTCACAAGTCAGCATTTTCCTTTCAAAGCCAGTAAGCACTCAGGCAGGTTTATGATTTGTTATCTCATCACTTCTTGCTACCATTCCTCAGTTCAGGTTAGTAAATCTTTCAGCAAAGGTCTCTGAATGATGAAACATTTAAAAAAATATTCTCTTAAAACAATGAGAGTCCTAATTTAGCTGGCTATAGCTTTTAGGAGTACTGGTGACTTTAACCCAGGACCCCATGCATGCCGAGCACATACTTTACCACTGAGTTACATTCCCATCCCCTAGGATTAATTGACAGTGTTTCCCTCTCTTTGGAGATCCATTATCAAGGAATCTAAATATTAATCCTTTTAAAGTTGTTAGTTGGTCTGTTTTTCCTATTTTGGTATTTCATTAATTATGACTCTGTGGATTTTATTTATTCAATGTATATTTTGTTAACCTTTAATGCTTTTCAGTTTTAATTTTTTCTTTGAAATAATGATGGGAGCACTGGAATAACAACAGCTCAGAAGTCAAGAGTGATTGCTGCTCCTCCAGAGGACCCGGGATGGGTTCCCAGCACCCACGTCAGTTTGCTCATAACCAGCTATGATTTTAGTTCCAGTGTGCACACATTGTGCTGCACATTGGCTCATGTAGGCACACACAAATACATAACATAATATTATAAAAAGAATGGCTTTCATCACGACATTTTCATACACAGGTATCATTGTACTTGGTGCAAATTCACCCTTCAAGGTGGTTGAGAATCTTGAGAAGTATAAACCACTGTTCCTTTTGTTGTTGCCTCTCACTCCTTCCTTTTTTTTTTGGATTTAATAGAATCCACGGAGTTTCTTCATTCAAGCCTCAGCGATTCTTTGAGCATCTTTTGACACCTGATTTTAATTCCAGTTTACCACTTCCACCTTTACAGACTTGCTTGTATCTTAATACTGCCTCCTTTTTATTAAAAACACAACTGATCTAATCATTTTAAATATAAATATTCAGTCTATTAGAGTATCCTTTACATTTTAAGGCCGAGGTGCAAATTTGTTTCGTTGCATTCACTAACTCTGCCACATGATTTTGCTCCCCGATGTTATAACCATAAACGTCTCTTACTGGAGCCTGTTTTATCTCTAGGTTTTTCCTCACCCAAAGTTGTATTTCTTTGTGACAAACAGAACAAACGTATATTCCTACAAACAACAGGGACCGCATGAGGCACATTCAAATTTGCTAAGACACTAGAGAAGTTTTCGTCCAAAAACAATGGCTAGGTGTCTAGTCAGAAACTACACAGTAACCAAGCGAACCAATTCCTTCTTAGTGGTTGTGAAACAGGAAAGAAAGAGGCAAGAGATGTTCAACGCATTATTTTTAATTGTTTTTATGGAGTGATACATTTTTCTCCACTCACCTCCCTTCCTCCCCTCTCCCCTTTTACACTCTCCCATGACCACCATGCTCCCAGTTTAGATCTTTAGATCTTAGGAGATCTTGTCTTTTTCTCCTTCCTATGTAGATCCATGTAGATCTCTTTTAGGGTCCTCTTTGTTGTCTAGGTTATCTGGGGTTGTGGAATGTAGGTTTGTTTTTTTTCTTCGCTTTATGTCTTGAAGCCACTTATGAATGAGTACATAATATATTTGTCTTTCTGGGTCTGGGTTAACTCAGGATGTATTTTTCTAGTTCCATCCATTTGCCTGCAAATTTCAAGATGTCATTTTTTACCACTGTGTAGTACTCCATTGTGTAAATATACTACATTTTATTTATCCATTCTAAATGGTCGAGGGGCTTTTAGGTTGTTTCTAGGTTCTGGCTATTCCAAATAATGCTGCTATGAACATAGTTGAGCATACGTCCTTGTGGTATGATTGAGCATTCTTTGGGGATATCCCCAACAACAGTATTGCTGGGTCTTGAGGTAGATTGTTTCCTAATTTTTTGAGAAATTGCCGTAATTATTTACAAAGTGTCTGTACCAGCTTGCACCCCCACCAGTCTTGAAGGAGTGTTCCCTTTACCACACCTCCTCTCCAGCATAAGCGGTCATCAGTGTTTTTGATCTTGGCCATTCTGATAGGTGTAGATTAGAATCTCAGAGTTGTGGTGATTTGCATTTCTCTGATGGCTAAGGATGTTGAGCATTTTCTTAAGTGTCTTTCAGCCATTTGAGATTCATCTGTTGAGAGTTCTCTGTTTAGGTGGAGAGAAATAGGTGTCTACCTATTTCTTTTTATTTTTATTGGAAGAACTCAAGAAACTTGACATCAAAAGAAAGAATGCAACATTTAAAGATAATACCTGACTACAGCTGGCTACTGATGTTACCCTAGCGGTCTCATTAGACACGCTTAAAACTCACATGATTTATTTCAGATGTAAAATGCTAGGTGAATATTTCTCACAAATTCTCTAAGTTCATTCTTGGAAAAAAACTCCCCATCGTTTTATTATTAATGAACGAGTTCAGAAACCATTTTTGAATATTAACCCTATAGTGTAAGGATTTCTGCATCCAGAGAACATTAAGAAGTGCTAATTTTGGCACCAAAACTTAGCTATGCAACATTGTCTATTAGACACCAAATCATCCCAAGTAGTATTTTTCCACGTGAATAGAAAAACAGAGCAAATCATGATTCTAATAAAAGCTCCTTTCAAAAATCCAGTGTGGCTTTCGTTTTCTTCAATCAAAGCTCCCATTTAGACTTTTGTTAATGATAAATAAAAACAGAACTTACAAAGTAAAATGCATCACTGTTCTTTACTGTGTGTATTAAATGTCCTATTGTCAACAAGTCAAACATTTCAAACCAGGGTTTCAAATGCCAAGGATTATCACTATGCCACTCTTCAGTAACTTCACTCAAATAAGCCTTGCCAATGCAGTGGCAAAAAGGGGGAAAACAACAACAAAACAAAACAAAACCCAAAAAACCAAAGGCAAATTGCAGTGTAAGGACTTAAAAGACACCCCAATTTCTGCCCTTCTCACTGGCACTGACTTCAATAACCCAGGTCTGCCAGGTCTCACTTCAATAAGAAGCCTATTGAGAACACACACACACACACACACACACACACACACACACACAAACTGACAAGATTAAATACTTCCTGGCTTATCAGTTTTCTTCTAATACAAACAGAAGTGGCCATTGTCTTCCATTTAAATAACTATCCTGTTTTGAGTGTTTAAGGAATTGAAAGGTGGCCCTTAGGATAGCCTGTAGCAACATCTTTAAACTTTAACTCTTCTTGCTTCATCACACTGATTTGATATTTGTCATAAGAGACATTTAATGTGCAAATTGGAAAAATAAATGTGGAGGAAGGGGCTTCTTTTTTCTTACATTATCATTTTTTTTTTAAAAATTTATTTAAGTTTTTTTTTCATTTCATATAGCAACTACAGTTCTCCTTACCTCTCCTCCTCTCACTCTCCCCACTTTCCCCCTACTTAACCCCCTTAGAAAGGTAAGGCCTCCTATGGAGAGTCAACAAAGTCTGGCATATCAAGTTGAGGCAGGACCAACCCCTTCCCACTGCATCATGACTGAGCAAGGTATCCCTCCATAGGGAATGGGTTCCAAAAAGCCTGTTCATGCACTGGTGATAAATCCTGGTGCCACTGCCAGTGGCCCCAGTGGCCCCAAGACTGCTCAAGCAACAGAACTGTCACCTACATTCAGAGGGCCAAGCCTATGCAGGTTCCCCAGCTATCAGTCCAGAGTCACTGAGCTCATGTCAGCTGACTCTGTGGTTTTCCCCATCATAATCTTGACCCTTTTGCTCATATAATCGGAAGAAGGGACTTCTTGAAATGATATGCCCAGTCAATTTAATTCTTTATAGTATCTTTCCACTCAGATGAAATTGATCCTAATGAAACACAAATTAGCTCATAACTTTTCAGTTGAGTATGAAGAGAGCATGTTTACCCACATGTACCTTGTGAAAGCCCTGTGCGGATGTTAGCAGTATCTGTACCTACACCCACCCCTTATACCTGTGCCTCTACAGTAGCATCACTGGTCAGGGGGTCCTTGAGTTACTAATAACAAGGGACATCTGTATAGTGCTCCACTCACTTGGCTCAAGGTTACAGAATTCCACTGTATTAACCAGGCCTTGCACTCCTCAATTGGTTCCCCAGACAGTCTCCATCACCCAGACACTGCACTACACCCAAAGGATTATATTTGTATACAGTTTGCCATCGGCGGACAAGCATTATCTTCAAGTATTACCTCCAACCTAAGTCATGGGAGCTCCGGAGGTGCGGTTTGGGCCACACATGAAAGAAGGAAGTCCTTTGTTCTTTGTCTCCTTGCCTTTGCTCTGGCGGGCAAGTCCATTCCTTCACTGGAATTAGAGCCTTGTTCTTTGGGATTCTGGAATATACTAAAGACCAGCTGAGACACCCAGCCTTATGGCCTGAACAACTACTGGATTGTTGGACTTTCTGTTGCTATACAGCCATTATTGGAGCAGCAGGACCACAGCCTTTAAGCCACTTGTAAATCATATATATATTCAATCAGTTCTGTTCCTCTAGAGAATCTTAATATAGGAAGTCTCACAAACACATATAGTTAGCAAAATTTCTCTGGAATACAGCAGGCAACATCCATTGTGGGCAGCAATTACCATCAGCTGGTTTTGCCTAGTTCTTGTTCAGCTCTCCATTGCTGCACACCATCTTTCAATAGTTCCTTACCGTCTTCAGCCAGTGAATGTAGGAGCACTCCAACAGATTGAGCCTGATCTGTGACAGCACTGCCCCATGCTAGCACGGCCACTGACATGGAGTAAACTGGCTGCTTTTCCACAGGGCATTTCATTGGGTAATAAAAGACTCAAATTCTTCATCTTCAGACACCCAGCATTATATGGGGATGATTTTTCTTTAAAATTATACTGGGAAATACACTGAGGGAAACTTAACCCACAGAAGGAAGGGTTGAAACAAAGCGATTTTCTAAGGTGTGAAGACAGGTGGTTGAAGGGAAGGTGGAAGGTTTCCAACTATAATCCCAGACCTACCAGGCCCCAAATTATATAGTAAAGTCCTTACACGCTATAGATTTATATTTTGAGTCTGGGTCTCAATCTGTACCCCAGGTGGGCGCTCAACCTGTGATTCTCTTGCCGCACCTTCATATGTGCTATGATTTCATGTGTGCCTGGCTTAGATAGAAATACTATCTGTAGTGTTAATATATTGTAATCTGGTTCCCCTCTGAAGAGGAAAAATCATCTCTAGAGCTTGGATGGGTCAGCCCAAGGGAAAGCACCTGCAGGTGATGGAGGGAGACAGGACTCAGGTGGGAGGACGGATGTGTGAAGGCTCCATCAAGGGTGGGCAGAACTGCTTGCTTACCTGCTAGCACAGCTCTGCTGATGCAGGAGGCGAAGAAGCTGCATTGAGACGCTCTGAGTGACTCACCTGCAGGCATGTGCAGGAGACAACAGCCTGCCCCTCTGCAGTATTTATATTCCAAGTCATGAAAGCATGGCAGACAGGTTTTCTGTTCTTCTTGTTGGACAACAGCTTCTGAACTTAGCACATTTTTGTGTGTGTGTGTGTGTTTAATTTGGAGTTTCTGCACCATGCATTGTGAACATATGTATGCTCTGGATGGTGGGTGCCACATGCTTGCATCCTTATCCTCCACTTTTTCCTTCTTACTCAATGTAGTTCAGGCTATCCTTGAACTTGTGGCAATTCTGTCTCTGCCTAAACACAGGGTTCATAAGCATTCCTCAGCACTTGTCAGCTTTACTGGATAGTACTGGAGCTAGAAGGCACGAGGAGCTTCAATTTCAAGTCCCCAGTTCAGCCAGAGCTGAAATCCCATTTTCATGTGGGTGTCAAAACTACCCTGGTGTTGGCACTAGTGTTTTTTTAACCTACAAGTGGCTGCAATGGCCACTCCTACTTATTTCCAAAGTCTTACATATCTTCCTCCTTCCTTTTACTAAGAAATTACCCTCAAGCCCCTTTGAATATAATTTATGTGTGTTTATGGAAGATGGGCAATCATGCCAGCAAAATCTGACATATTGGTGCTTCTTGGCATATACACCTGAGAGTTGCATGACCCAGAATCTTTTTCAACTGGAGTAATGCTTTGATTTGCTATCTTGTCTCTACTCTCATTGTCCTCCCCCGTCCCCACCAATTACAGAGCCTACCTATCCTCCTAAAGCACAGATTTGATTTTGGTAGTTTTTAAGTAGTGGTTGTCCATTGCCTGAACATTCAGCTTTGTAAATCAGAGTCCTTCATTGCTTGATTCTCGTGGGGTTTGGTTGTGTCCCCTCCAAGGTGTCCTGAGTTGTGCCCTTAAGAGGTGATGAGGCCATGCGGGCTCCTGTCTCTCTCCTTCATGGAGTCAAGGGCCCTATAAATGAAGTGTCACATGGTTTAGAGGCTGCTTCTGCCTGCTCTTGTAGGACACAGCAGCACAGCTGCTGTTTTGAGTGTCAGGCAGCAGAAGTGCAGAGAACAAGTTCTTTATAAATTATTTGGTGTACTTTGTCCTCACAGAACAAAGTGAACTCATCTCCTCTCACTCTCCTGACACGTTTTCTGCACCAGCTGTGTAATTTCCACTCTCCGGGCCACTTGGCATTGCCTGAATGTGAGCTGACCGTTTCAAACTCCTGGGCCATTATCTCTATTGAGCACTGTGCCAACTTCCCATGTTTCCAGCCAACATGGTGTAAGACTCAGTTTAAAGTCATCAGGCCCCCCTTTGCTGTCTGCTAGCTGATTCTGTTTCTTTCCTTTGATAGCACTTGGTACCTTAATCTTTTCCGGTCTACCCACCATTACTACCTCTATCCATGCAAAGAACTCCAGATTCTGACTGTTAGGTTATGAGTATGGAATGTATCTGGTTTTATATGCTTCATACTAGTGACGTCTTAAGTATATGAGCAGTTTTGAAATAAATGGGAAATCTATCCTGTAATAAATGCTATAAAAAGGATTTGCATAGAAGTTTAAAAAGCTTTCATATTCAAAAGACCAAAAATGAGGCAGGTGATGGTGGCACATGCCTTTAATACCAGGAGGCAGAGGCTGGCAGATTTCTGAGTTCCTGGACAGCCAGGGCTACAAAGAGAACCGGTCTAGAAACCAATAAATAAATTAAAGATGAACAAACAAAATGCCAAAAGACCAGAAATGGAGTGCCACTTTTGTAACAGAAACCCTTTCAAAACCTAATAAATAAGTAGCCTATTAATTTATCTTTCTAAGAATAGGGTCCCCACTGGTCCACCCAGCTCCACTTCCCCACAGGTTAAGGGTCCCACCATGACTTACTGCACTTCCTGATCTGTCCAACTCCTGCCACACACATCATAAAAAAAGAGAAACAGAATGGAAATCAAGACAGCTTGTCTCCTCCAAAAATTACTAATCCCTTAATAATGAACATCAATGAGAACAGCCTTACAGAATTTCTAAAAAAATTAAAAGAGTGATTAAAACTGAACTCAAGAAACTCAAAGAGAATACAAAGAATTGAATGAAATAAGGACAATAATACAAATATAAAAATAGAACTCAATAAAGAGAATTACTGATGAAAAGTCAAACTGAAATGACGGGAAATAGAAAGCTCAATACGCCAACTAGGAATGATACTGGAAAGCCTTGGAGAGCGAAACAAGTCTTTAAACAATAAAAATGCTGCTAGAGGTATCACCACCCTGTCAAGGTATGCTACAGAGCTGTAATAATACAACCTGCATTGTACTGGTGTATAAACAGGCACACTAATCAATGGAATACAATGAGGACCAAGACATATAAACCTTTGCTTCTATAGCCATCTGATTTTGAGGCTGGAAAAAGGACAGCATCTTCAATAGATGCTTCTCAAACTGGGTAGCTACAAGTAGAAGAATCAAACCAGATCCTTCTCTCTCACCCCAGAATAACCTCAAGCTGCCCTGTGGGTGCTGGGAGTTGAACCTGGGACCTCTGGAAGAGCAGCCAGAGCTCTTAACCCCTAAGTCATCTCACCATCTCCATCTCCAGCCCCTGAAAATATTATTTTAATGTTTACCATATTTAGTCATTAGGGAAATGTAAATTAAAAACATGAGATTATCTTACTTCAATCAGAAGTTCCAAGAAGAGACAAAATGCCAGTGTAATTGTGGGAGAAGCACACCTATTTGTTGCTGGCAGGTGGGTGTGCGGCCACCGTGGAAATCATTGCTCGTGTTCAAAAAGCTGCATCTAGACCACATGCTTTACCTATGCGTTCCTATTCCCAAGGGCATCTGTCCTATTACAAAGACACTTGTTCAATCATGTTCACTGTTAATGCAGTCACAGTAGCCAAGAGATGTCCATCTACTGTTGAATGGATAGTGAAAACACACTCTACATATACAAAATGGAATATTATTCTGTTGTAAAGAAGAAAAACAAAATCGTGAAATTTGCTGGTAAATGGATGGCGCTAGAAGTAATCATTCAGACTGAGGTGACCTAGATTCAGAATGACAATGATGTCTTCTCTTATATGTGGCTGCTAGATTTCAATCTTCTAATAAGTGTATCAGAATTTGAGTACCCATAAAAGGCAGGAAAACTAGTAAGGGGCAATGGCAGGGTGGATTTCAAGGAAAGGGAGACAGAGAACACACGGTTATGAATGGGGAAAAGGGAATATGGAACAGGAAGGGTTAAATGGGGTCGAGGATGAGAGGGCAGAGCAGAGGAGTAATTATGATAAGGGATAACACTAAAGGACTCTGAAAATGCCATATGGAAGCTTACTACTGTTGAAGCTTCCTAAAAAATTACACAGACACACAGAGACACGCAGACATACAGACTTTAAATGGAGTTACTCTGTAATGAGGAGCAATGCCTCCCTCAGACACCACAGGCTACCAAATAAAAACCCCAGAGCTAGGTATGGATTACTTCTTTTCAACCTGTTTGTCAGTGGGGTCCCAGAGATCCCCTCAACCTTACAGGCTATTGTACTGTTCTTGATTACCCTACAGAAGTTGAGGGTAAGACCCTACTGCTGATAACATATCCTTGAATCACAAGATACGGAGAAATCAAATTAGCATCAACTTAGAATCTTAATCTATATTGGCTAGCCTTCATACTGCTGGTAGGTGCTCTGCATGCTATCCAGGAAGAAATATAATCAACATTTGCCATGCTGCGAACTCTGTAAGCTACAACTGGCCCAACAAGATATGGCCATTGGTGCCCAGTGGGGAGGAGGCTGTAGGAGCAACCACTTTCTCATTGGATTTAGGCAGCATCACAGGTCAAAACTCTTGCCTGATACCTTCACCTGGACTAAAGCCTGTTCCTGGCAAGAGAACTTAATGTTACTATTTAGCTAAGTAAAAGTCATGATAAACTGCCACTCAGTTCTTATCTAGACGATCTGAGTGTCTCTCAATCCTCTTCAGAGAACAATTAATACAGGGAACTACAACTGGTTGATGTGTAGAGACTGTAGCTCCCAGCTCTAAATGAAACATTCATATCCCTAGCTGTTCAGGAACCACGGATGAAAGATCGCATGAGCTAGATGTGTGTAGTGAAATGAGATCTGCCAGGCGAACTCACAGTGACTGTGATGATATGCACAAGACCTACACAAGATCAAGTCAGCCAGAATCCCAGCAAGGACGGGGGAGGAGCTATTGGTAACTGGTGGCTGCTGGAGGAGGGAGGATTGGTTTCTTCCCAGGTGCAGCCACCTGAGAGACTACCCATGTTCACTAACTGGCCTCGGGCTTAAACCACCCATACTAGAGGTTGGCTGGTAAGCAATAGTGCTGAAGAGGACGGGAGAAACTGGAGGGGAGTGCATTTGATCAAAATATATTTTATCCATGTATGAAATTCTCAGTTCAAAAGAAATTATGTCTCCCACAGTAAACTATTTTATTGAACTGAAATTATAATATCCACATACTAAACAGGTTCAATAATACTTGAATAAATTGCATTTTGCTAAAGTCCCATTGAAACACACATGAAAAGAAGCTATATATCTTATTTTAAAATCACTGTTCATTTCAGTCAGCATGTTGACTTAAATATTCCATGGGAAAAAATGCTGCTCTAATTTCTAAGAGTTTTAGAAAAAAATTAAAGAAACTTATTAAACAAGACTAAGAAAATCAGCACTGGTAATTAAGTATCCATTTAAGCATACTTTTGCTGTGCTTTGCCAATACTAGTCTCCATAACAAGTTATTTCCTTAAGAAGTCTATGCTACTTTGTTCTTGTAACTGATCTCTGATAACAGTTTAGTGACAGAGTTTAGCTCAGTCTAGGATGCTAATCATCTAACTTTTCTTCCCTGACTGCAACATTCTAGGGTTAAAAGACTGTAGTCTAGTGACTGAATGGCTAGCTCATTCTTTACCTGTGCCATTCATGACTTTAAAGATTTCTCTGCTGTAAGCATGACTCTTTAAGTAGTAACAGCTTCACTTATATTTATATGGGAAATGATTCCAAATGGTTGTTTTATTAATTTTTTTGATCTGAAATGATTTCTTTTTGTTTCTGACTTCTGTGTTACAATGACAACTTCAAAAAACCATGCATAGAGTTCTTAAGAGATTTTTCCTTTGAACACCACCTATATATCTTAAATTACTGTCATTGAAATACTGAAATATCAGGAAAATTTTCTACTCCATTATACCAATCTGCAGTCTGACAAAATTTCTTTATAGCTTATCTCCACTGGCTTAACACTCTTTTACCAATCAAATCTTTAAAATCTTGAGTATTGTACTTTTCTTTAAATTTTGCATCAATGAAAAAAATGAGAACCTCCTACAAAATCTTGGAAAGAGCACTTACCACATCTCCTCGGAGAACTATTTGTTCTGAGACAGGGTCTCTCTGCGAATCCATGAATCTCTATGGCTTGAACTCTGGATCCTTTTGCATCCGTCTCCTAAAGTGCTAGGATTATGGGCATACTCCACTGTGCCCAGTTTGAGGACCATCTTTTGTTGGCTAGTTGTAATTAAGCCAGCTCCATGTCAACAAACATGTGACTATCATGTCCTTATAGGTAAAGTTTGTGTGTGTGTGTGTCGGGAAGAAAAGGCTCATTACAATAGTTTTGAACTTGCTTTATTATCAATACAGAATACAAAATCTAATGTTGAAGGGATATTTCTTGTTTCAAGATATACTCACACTAGCAAGACTAAACATTAGCAAAGTTTCATATAGTCTGATAGGAACTGTAAGTGCTAACAGTCATGCTTGAGATGCATTAATAGTTGCTGCAGAGGAAAGCCGATTTATGTAAGAGACACTGATGACAACCCTTGATAAGTGTTTAGGAACTATTTGTCATACTATACAATTTGTGAAAGATGGGATTACAGCTGTCCTAAGCAAACAAAAATTTAAAGATACTTTTATCAGATTCCACATTATATAGTGTTCACAAGTGTAAAAAATTTTTAACAGAAGTAACATACACTATCTATAATAAAATGCCTTACTAAATGATTCTGGGTCTAAGTGGGAAGAAACCCATTTTGTTCTGACTATAATACTAAAATCTTGAAAAAGTATTTTCTTTATTGCAGAATAAACACTGTAAAAGACATTGACAGTAGTAACACACTATCAAAATATATACAAATGGCAGCTATGTAATTTTCATGTTTTTTACATTAGAAATATGCATATTCCCAATTTAATCTCCTGATGAACTACCTCCAATATCAATGTTGAGAAATTCTTTGATTTTATCGTATAGCACCAACACCAAGGCACCCCCTGTACCACGAAGAATGTTGGAGAAGGCACCACGGAAGAATGCAGCTGTTCCTTCATTTTGGTATATTTTCACAAAGCAGTCTAAGGTTCCTTTATACTGCCGTTCAGACTCACCACTCTGTGTAAAAGACAATTTTCTATTAGATTATTATCTTTAGGACATCAGCACTATGAATAAAATCATGCTGTGCCGAGCTAATGAGAGTATTCTTAATATTGCACCGAGGGAATGAAGACTGTTGGCATTTACAGAAGCACTGCCCATATGCTAAATGTTAAAGGATAACATCACATGGTTTAATCTCACCACATTTCAATTAACTGAAAAAAATATAGATCAAAATTATCACTAGAAAAATACCTATTTGGGGATTAGGATTTTTTTTAAAAGAAAACTTGGAAAAACAAATGGCCCCAGGACTCTTTATATTAAATCTGTAGATGAAGTATGAGTGATAAAGGGACTAAAAAGATTGAAGAGTTGTAAAAGTTTAAGAAGAAATAAAGTAGGAACAAGTACATAAGCACAAGTTATAAGGGAAAACAAACACAGCGGAGTATGTGATGGAGGAGGTGGCTCAGAGCTTCCTCTAAGTGTGAGGACCTGACTTCAGATCCCCAGAATCCACTTAGTCCGAAGTCCTAGGGCTCCTATGGTGAGATGGGGTGGAGGCTGGAAACTCCTGGAAGCTCAACGGCCAGGTAAGCAAGAGACCCTGTCTAAAGCAAGGTGGAAAGTGAGGCCTGACACCTGAGGTTGTCCTATGACCTTTGCATGCATGTCTGCACTCACACAGATAAACACACGAGTATGCATAAACACATAGATTTTTTTTAAGTCAAAAGATAATGAAAACAATAAAGTGGAAAGTTAAATAAGTTCTTTAAAAATATATTGGGGGAAATTTTCTGTAAGTAATGTTTTAGAAAAAGAATGACCTCCAAATTATTAGAAATTTTAAGGACAACATAAATGCAGATGATCAGAGATTTTGAAGAGTTACATATAACAAAATTTATGATAATTATTTTTAAATCTCAGAAAACAGAGAAGCAAACCTACCAAAACATAATTTACAATTTCCAGGAAAGTAAGTCCTAAAGCTATAGAATCAGTGCCTCAGAAATGCAACTGTCAAAGCTGCTGTCACAAGGAAAGCGGCATATTCCACGGGTTCCACTCCATCGTCACTGAGATTCTGCTATCAGGAGGCTGAATCTGATCACCTTAGGCAGTATGCATTCCTAGGTCCTTTGCACGTTTCTTTTTAATCAGTAACTGTGTGTCTTCAGTACAGCGCTATGAGTTTGGGTGCAGGTTCTATTTGTACCACTAGAACTTAGTGTAGACTAAGCAGTCAAATGTTTACTAAGAAATGAGTGTAACATGAAAGAGATAGAATACATAAAGTTTAGACATTTATGTTTAGAGCACAGAGTACATGAAGTAATATTTCAAAGGCCCTAAGTTTGATTCCCAGAACTCATATGGTGGCTCACAACCATCTGTAAATCCAGTTCCTGGGGATCCAATGTCCCCTGGCATCCTTGGGTACTGGGCAAACAACGGGTGCAGAGACATACATAAAGGCAAAACATCCACACCCATCAAAGAATAATTATTCCAGAAAAGTTTAAAAGATGGGATATTCATGTAATCTCTATTACTCCCTCCCCTCCACACTCCCAGACATTCAGGAGCAGAAGGCAGTTTTGTTCTCACAGCACAAAGGAAGAAGCTTTGCTGGCTGCTGGCTCTTTTACAGCAGGAAACAATACTAGCTGGAGCAAACGAAGTAGAAAAATGAACTTTGCCTTTCAGCTAAAATGTTTCTGAAATCCAAGCATATTAAATCTGCATGTAAGACACAGATTCAGATAAAATTATAAGTCTGTTACCTGCATCATCATACGCCTTCTGACCGTGTCAAAGGGATAGGAAAGAATTCCAGAGCAGGTTGTCACGATTTGAGCAATGATAAAAGAGACAAGAAACGGGGTTTCCTTTGGCTTTGGCAGTAAGCCCTAGGAGAAAAATGTTATCAAGTAATTTATCTACTTTTCCAAAGTATCTTAAATTAATTCAAAGGATTTTTTTATAAATACATGAAAGATGATGAAATTATATTTAAAGTACAATTTAAAAACATCTGGAGCTGAGAATGTAGGCCAGTGGTAAAGAGTTTGCCTAGCATGTAGAAGGTCCTGCATTTGATATCCAGAACCACAGACCAAACCAAATCTAGCTGAAGTTCGTAACAGGAGATTGGTAAGAAAAGGTTCACACACGATGATGCTTCAGATTTATGGAAATAAAACATATAAAATATGTTTTAGAAACTATTAAAATTAGACTATTAATGGCACATAAAACAAAATGTCAGCATCCACTGACCAAAAAAGGTCTTTCTTGTATAACTGAAAAATGATGTTTGATGAACAACTTGAAAGTTCCATGCTGGTGAAGAAGCATCCCCGACTGTCACTATTGAAGGCGATAACATGCACAGGACACTGTCTGTGATTACACATGGAATTTGAGATACAAATTCCAATAATAATAGATTAAGCTAAAGTAACCTTTCTATACCACAATAATGATATTTAACTACATTTATGGTATTAAGAGGGGAAGAGGAGTAACATGCAAGTCTAGCATAAAATCCCTCTTAACTTTTAATAGAAAATGCTGATAATACTTTCATTGATTCTTTTTGGAAACATGCAACAGTGGTGAAGAGCAAAGATGTTTTGCTTATCATTTAATAACTTAATCCAACAATGGCAAGTGGTTGAACCAAGCCATTTAATTAGCCCTTCCTTAGTTCTGACACTGATTATCTGCATATAAAAAGTGATAATACAATTAAAGTACATCAGCAAAACAGTTAGAACATGCATTTTTACCTACAGAAGATACAGAGGCTCAACCAGTACACTTTCCATGGTATCCTGTTTATTATGCAAAAGCCTTAAAAACTTCCTTGTTGAAAAAATATTCATGTAAAGTCTGTTATAATAGTTAAAATTTAACTGAATTATATTCATACAATTGTCATGGATTAAATAAAATTTATTCTCTACTTTATCATTTATTTTGCCTTATGTAAATAAAGTGTATGTTAATTAGAATATACTAATTAGGATAAAAAGAATAAACCATGTATCTAACAGCCATTTAAAGTCACCAAATTACCTTAACGGTGTCATAAGCTCCAAAATAAGAGGCTCGGTAAACAATGATACCCTGAACGGAGACACCAAACCCTTGGTATAGACCAATAATTCCATCTGACTTTGCTATTTTCATGATGCAGTCACCTAACCCCTTGAATTGCCGTTGCTCGGGACCTAAAATAGAGCAATTAAAACTCTAAGTAATATTTATATAAAACATCTTAATCAAAGTAATGAATTATTTTAAAGATTCAAATGATCTGAGACTTCTACCCAGAAAATTTCCTGAAGGACACAAGTAATCTTCCCATTCATTCAAGGTTGCAGGAAGTATTTTAAAATAAATTAACTGAAAATATTAATCTCAGTCAGGCAGTGGTGATCCACACCGTTAATCCCAGCACTCATCTCTGTGAGTTCAAGGCCAGCCTGGTCTACAAGAGCTAGTACCAGGACACGCTCCAAAGTTACAGAAAAACCCTGCCTTGAAAAACAAAAAATAAACAAACAAAAAAAAACGAAAATATTAATCTCTTACTAAAGTAAGCAGTTTGACATGAAATATTTAGGAAGAAACAAAGAAAATCTCCAGAGTTACAGCTGTTAATCTCACCAAAGAACCACTATAAACAAATAAGGAATATAGAAGGGCCTATGAGAACAACAGAAAACTTACTGGCAAGCTTTTGGGCTTACTCATTTGTTAAATGTTCATTTCGATTTTCTCTTAAAAAAAAAAAAACAAAGTAGATACTGTAAGCCTGATTACTACATATTTGGTTCAGAATAAATTCTGTAGACCAGAAAGTAGAAAGATGGCTCAGCAGTTAGCAGTGTTTGCGGCTCTTCCAGAGGACGAATTCAGTTTCCAGCACTCATGCTAGATGGCTCACAAGTGCCTGCGATTTCAGTTCTAGGGGACTCAACACCCTTTTCTGGCCCCTACCAGCACCTGTATACACGACAGTTACCCACACAGACACACGTACACATAAATAAAAATAAATCTCAAAAAACTGTTACATTTGATAACAAAGTTGATACACATGGCTCAAAGCACAAAGGAATAGTTAATACTTATAAAAATTTTACCTTTTCCAATATCAACACCTAATCGGGTTCTGGCAAAATCTAGTGGATATACTACACACAAGGATGTTGCTCCAGCAGCCCCTCCAGAAGCCAGGTTTGCTAGAAACCACCTCCAGAACTGAAATACACAAATTAAAAAAGCATTAACCTATTGAATATTACAGTTAAAAAATAGCTAAACCAATTTTCAAAAAGATTAAAAAGCAAACCAATATCTATAAGCTGCTCTTATGAACACATATGACAACATACAAAACATTTCCCCCCTCTCCATGCAACCTCTCCCCTCATTATGTTCTCATGCTGGGGACAGAGCCCAGGACAGCATCATGGGCTTATGAGAATAGAACAGATTATAACAAATTATCTAAACTGGAGCTGTTACGGAAAATGCAGGATACAAGGTCTTTGTAACCACAAAGTAGAGTCAAGTGAAAATATCCTAGCCAAATTCAGTTTCCTACTACATTCAGTCCTAATATTTTTAAAATTAGTTTTAAATCTTAGACTGCTTTGAAACTCCTAATTCTATTTTGGCCTAGAATGCCCTTCACACTGCTTTTCAAAACAGTTGTTGGATCATGCTTTAAGCTCTACTTCTTTCATGGCATCTCTCCTCTTCAGCCCTGTAAAACTATAACCTTATATGGTCTATAACCATATTCTCTTCCTATGAATAATTAAAGGTGAATCACAGGACCAAGATTCAAAATGTGTCACTACATTCTAGTCTTTTATTTTAAAATTATACTTAAAACTTTTTCAACCGCAGTTATTTATATATACTTATACTCCTATAGATTATAATTCTGGACACCAAGATTATTGTTGTTTAATACATTTAAATACACTTTATACAATTTATCCTTGAATACAATTCAATGGTTGGATTCACAGAGTTAAATAAACATCACCAGTTTTAAAACATTTATATGACCTCTAAAGAAATTCTATATCCCTTATAACTCATCCTCCATAACGCCTTGAGCCCTAGGTACCTATCAATATTTCTATCTCTATAGTGTCAATTGTGGAGATTCCATATGAATGAAAAAACATAGTATGTGATTATTTGTGGTAGTTTTTTTTCCATTTCATAATGCCTTGAGGTTGACTCATGTAGCAACATCTATTACGACACCTCATCCTGTTTAACTGCCCAATGAGTGCTATCTGGATAGATACATACTTTTTCTTTATCATGTGCTGCTGGACTTCATGAACTAGAATTCTGTTGAAGATTTTTTTTCTCTCCTATGTGCTCATCAGGGATACTGCCTTCTCATTTTTTGTTGTATTCTTTTGGTTTGGTATGATGGTGTTAAAGGAGGTGATTTTTAGTCTATTTCTAGTTATTAAAAAGTTTACTATACTATTAAACCTCCCATACCCTTTTATATCTTGTTTGCGATGTTTTTGTATGTGTGTGTTCATATGAAAGTCAAAGGACAACTCTGGGTGCCATTCCTCAGGGGCTATATACCTTTCATTTTTGGGGTGGGGTTGGTAGACTTAGGGTCTCTTACTTACCCAGCCAGAGCTCACCCATTAGGCTAGGCAGGTTGGCCAGCAGACCCAAAGGTATGGCTGTCTCCCTTCCCCAGCATGAGGATTACTAGTGCACACCATCAGGCTCCAATTGTTTATTAAATATGTGTTCTGAAGCTTAAACTCATCCTGCTTGTGCAACAAATATTTTGTCTACTGAACAAAGCCTTACTCCATCTTACTCCCCAGCCTTACTCCATCTGTTTGTTACATAATTTTCTCTTGGCTTGACCCTTTTTGTCTTAGCTTCTGTGCTGGAGATTAAACCCAGAGTCCCACAGGCAAGCCTGTGCTCTACTACTGAACTACACTCCAGGAACTCCTCTCATGTTTCACTTTCATAAAGGAAAAACGACAACAATAATAGGGAATAAGCAACCCCAGTGGTAGGTAATATAAACCTGACGGCTGTTTCTTTATGCTTACAAGAAGCAGGAATTCTAAGATATGAATTACATTTAATGCTTACTCTGGGAAATGAAGCCTTGAGACTAATGAATCCTGAGCTACTGAAGCTAAGAGATTTCAGGAAACGTGTTGAAGCTAATATAGTTTTTGTAACTTACTACATATGCTAACTTGTCAACATTTAATGTGCTCCATTTCTATTTTTACAGCTACCAGAGTACTTTCACTCTAATTAAGACGTTATAGGTAAGACAAATTCAAAAGTTTCTTAGAAAATTTTAGACATATTAAAACATAATTACCTGTTTTTCTTTATTAACTCCAGACATGAATAGTTGTTTGTATTTGTCCTTAAAAGCGAAATTTAAAGCTTGTGTTGGAAAGTATCGAATAACATTTGCGAAATTGCCACGCCAATAACTTAAAAAACCTACAGAATCAAACACATAATTTCATTTTGATTAGTAAAGAATGTGTTTTAACATTTTTACTGAAGGAAGAAACAGGAGCAATAACTATACAGTCCATCAAAATTTTGTTCATTTCAAACAGAAAATCTAAAGAACTTATGAAAAGCATCAGCTAAACAAACACAGGACTTGTCAATGGGAAAAAAGCAGAAACCACTAATAACTTCTGGTCTCATCCCTAAACCTTGATGCCAGTTCCTACAGTAACGAAGCTGTTATGTGCTAGTACAATACACCAAAGAGACTCACTTACTGAATAAAACATGCGACCATGAGAATTAAAAGGGGTAACAGAAACCTATATCCTCTTCTTTTTATATTCTAGAACCATTTTGAAAGCGGGCTAGAATTTACAGAAAAGGAAGAAGGGTGATGCTCGGTGGCGAAAGAAGAGTTGATCCATTTTATTTCAAGGTAAGTCTCTCCTAGTCTGTTGGAAGTAAATAATGCCCCACCTCAGTTCTCCATGGACTGCCCAACCCTCATTACTGAGCTATTATGTGACTTAATATCTAGAGCTGTCCTTATAGTCTAAAGTTTCTCTGGAACACGGCTCACCCATAATCTTGATTATTTTCAGCAGATAGCAAACTGTCAAGTGGCTTGACTGTGTACTTTAAATAGGGCATCTCTAGTTCTAACCAGGAGAATGCCCTAAATCAGGTCTTTAAAAATAATTCAAAAGACCGTGATTTCATAAAATGAAATGTCTTCTTATCTAGGACTTGAAAATTGGGAGAATGCAAATTAAAACCACAGTTATTTTGGATCTGTTACAACAGCTACCATCAGAAAGACAAGAATATTAGTAAGTACATAGGGGAAAAAAGAACCATGTATAATGTATGAGATTCTCTGCAAACTAAAAGCAGAACTACCACAGGTTCCACATCCCATCCCTGAGTACATATATAGAGGAGCTAAAACAGGATGTTGAGGTGTCTGCATTTGCATGTGCAGTGCTACACACAACAGCCAAGATACAGGTTAGCCTAAGCTCCATCAGCAGATAAATTAAGAAAATGCAGAATATATACATAACGGAATTACTGTTCCTTAAAAGAAAAGGTGTGGCACTTACAACTATGAACCCACAGCCAGACATTATGTGGAAAGATTCTACATTAGAGGTCTCCACTCGGTCCCTCCTCCCTTCTCTTGGAGATTGGGGAGCCCCTTGAAAGATGGGGATGAAATATTGCAGGAATCAGAGGAGATGGAGACCACCAGGAGATCATGACCCACTGAAACAACTAAGCAGGACTCGCATGGGCTCACAGGGACTGAAGGGACAAGTGTGGGGCCTACAAGGGTCTGCACCATGTCCTCTGAGTATATATAGCATGATGTTTTTGTGGGACTTCTAACAGTGGATGCAAGCCTGTCTCTGTCTCTCTCTACTGTTTCTCTGTATAATAGCCCTGGCTATCCTGGAGCTCACTCTTGTAGACCTGGCTGGTCTCCCCTGTGGTGGGATTAAAAGTGTGTGTCACCACTGCTCAGCTGTATCTCTGACTCTTTTGCCTCTTATTGGATTGCCTTGTTCAGCACAGATATGAAGACTTTTGCCTTGTCTTATAGCATCTTGTTTTGTCCTGTTTGGCCATCATCTCTTGGAGGCCTGCTCTTTTCTGAAGGGAAAAAGGGGACGTATCTGGGGGAAAGGGAAGATGGGAAAAACCAAAAGGAGCAGAGGAGAAGAAACTGTGGTCAGGATGTATTTTATTCAAGAATCTACTGTCAATAAAAATAAATGAACCTAAGGATAATATAGTAGGTGAAATAGGAAAGCATGGAAAGAAAAATGTCATATGGTATCATTTATATGTAGAATTTAAAAACATTTAACACAAGAATATAGTAAAGTAGTGGTTCCCAGAGGCTGGGTAGGGGTGTATCTGGCAGTTAAGTGGGCAAAAGTGAGATGTTGGTTACACAGGGTGGGGTGAATGAACTTTGGGTCTCTAACACAAAATATGGGAACTTTTTTAAGCAAATGAGACAAACATAAAAGTAAGCAAATAGCTTCCCCTCGGATGGGAGGCTCCCAGATCTAGGGGCTCACAGGATGGCAACTAATACTAATACGACTTCAAGTTCATAACAGAGCAAATCATAAACATACTGAAAACACATAAAGTGCTTTAATTACACATGGTAATATGTTAACTTGTTTGAGTACCACACAGCAGAGAAAAATAATGACATCTTGAAATTTGCAGGCAAATGGATGGAACTTGAAAACATCATATTCAGTAAGGTAACCCAGACCCCAAAAATAATTATCATATGTACTCACTCATAAAGTGGTTTTTAAACATAAAGCAAAGAAAACCAGGCCACAAATCACAATCCCAGAGAACTTAGACAACAATGAGGACCCTAAGAGACATACATGGATCTAATCTACATGGGAAGTAGAAAAAGACAAAATCTCCTGAGTAAATTGGGAGCATGGGAACCATGGGAGAGAGTTGGAGGGGAGGGAGAGGCAGGGAGGAGAGCAGAGAAAAATGTAGAGCTCAATAAAAATCAATTAAAAAAAGGAAAAATTTTGTGAAATTAGATAACAACAACAAAGAAGGTTGTTCTAAATTACTGAGGATGGTGCAAAACTAATTTGAAGTATTTCTAATGGCACTTAAATTCCTATTAGTTAATAAAAACTTTCAAAAACAGAGATACACATTTGTTTTCTCAGAGTCTGACCTCTGGAACAAAGAATTCACCAAATGAACCCTGAGTATGTAAATGACATTAAGTGATATTTAATTTTCTGGTCACAGCCACAGTAACACACTGACACCACACTGGCATAGAATAAGGTTCAGAAAGCACATTTTGGTAGAAGCCTTTCCAACTAAACAAGGGAGACTAAAATTTAAAAAAATTAAATTAAACCAAAAAACTGGTTTGCAGTCACATGAGGAAGGTGCTGTCATCCCATTGTGAGCTGGCTCACACACATTTGATCACGATGGACATGGCTGATTCAGATCATGAGTTATTCCCCGTAATTCTGATTACTGTACCAGATGCTCATTTCACCAAAGAACAGAGGAGTCCTGTAGCTTTGGTTAACATACCGAATACAAATAAAAGTTTTCATGACAAAGGTATCCTTAAACCTTCAGGAGAGCCAGAAGGAGCATCACATCTGTAACTAAGGGTGGGCCCTTCTTCCCTCCTTCCTTTCTTTCTGAGAGAGGATGCTACTAAGCAGCAGCTCAGGTGGTCCTTGAACTTGGAGGAGTCCTCCCAACCCTTGGATTTCATGTTATTGTAATTTAGGATTACATTCCTCTCAACTCTACACACAAAGCTTCCCCCATAACATTTCAAAATGCCTCTAGATGGCATACTCTCCCTGCTGTGAGGTATCCTGATGCTTTAGTAACAATGACCCACACAGAAGAACAGAAAATTTCTCAAAGTTCTGCTTATGACTACATCTTGAAAGGTAAAGATATGAAAAGCAGCCGGGCGGTGGTGGCGCACGCCTTTAATCCCAGCACTAAAGAGGCAGAGGCAGGCGGATCTCTGTGAGTTCGAGGCCAGCCTGGACTACAAGAGCTAGTTCCAGAACAGGTTCCAAAGCTACAAAGAAACCCTGTCTCGAAAAAAAACGAAAAAAAAAAAAAGATATGAAAACCAGAAAAATACATAGAATTAACCCAAATTACAAGAACCAAATTTTGGGGGTTATATTTAAAAAAAAAACCATTTTTAAATAAAAAAAAACTCTCAAAAATTTCTGTTAATCTATCCCCTATATTCTACTCAGCAGTCAGGAAGAGTTGTAACCACATCTCTAGAAATAAAGTAACGTTCCTCAATCCCTGTTTTCTTTTTACAAATGGTATGTTTTAGTATGCTGCCTGGGCTGTTCCCCAACATTTTAGCTTAAACAATACCACACTTGGATAGAGCCCATTGTTTTATTGTTTTACTTCGAGAAAACTCAACCACAGACCTAGAAGCAAAAGAAAGGATTGTTCTGGAGTTGAAGTCACTTCATTTCCTCTTCTGAATAAAGGATAAATCTATTTTCTTTGTAAAAATTTGTACAGGGTTTTCAACAGAACCCAAATATCTGAATGCACACAAGCCTTCTGCTAAGCTGATTATCTATCAAGGGTCATTTTCAGCAATGGCTCATGAAGGACTTTCACTGTTTATCAAATCATTTCGGTATTAAGAAAAATTCAATCCCTAAAAAAAAAAAAACCTAAAAACACAAGTAAAACTGATCATGGATTATGTATTTTGCTTAGTGTTGGTTTTTTTTCCCTGTTGAACTCTGATAACATAAATCATGTTAGGATTGATGAGATGACTCAACAGATAAAAACACCTGTTGTCAAGCCCACTGACCTGAGTTCTAACCCCAGGACACTCACAGAGTGTCTGCAAGTTACCCTGATTCCATATCTGTGTCATGGCACACATGAATGCAAACATGAAGACACACAAAGTATGTTTTTAATAAAAGTTCTTAGAAGTTATATTAAAGCACCATTTGTCCTGATTACTGAATCTTGCCCACTCTGCAATTCTGCACAGAGAAGCCTGCCTTGTGGGAAGGCCTGGTCTTCAGTGGTTCTCCAAAATAAGCAGAGCTTTGTGCTGATTAGGCAGCAGACTACTCAGAGGCTACAAAGCATCCACATTTGTACTTCTCGGAAGCTTAGTGCTTCAAAAAATAACTAAGCCACTTGAATACTAATTAACATAAAGCATCTTGAACCCTGGGAAGTCATACATTTTTTTTTCTGGGCCAGGCACAAGTGTTACTCAAAGTACATTTACTGATATAACAGACCTACATGGAAAGTGCAGGCTAGGGTCTCACCTGCAAACAGGATTAAGAAACAGACCTGTAATCTCAGGGCTCTCAAAAATAGGCAGAAAGATGAACTCAAGTTCAATTCCAGCCTGGCCCTTAATAGTGTACTCCAGGCTACCAAGGGCTACAAAGACCTTGCCTCAAAAGTTGGTGCCCTTACACACTCACCAACAACCCCCCACCACCTTCATCGCACACCAAGAAACAAAAACAAAAAGAAACATCTGCTAGGCTGTAGCCAGCAGCTACCTCCACCCTACACACATACCCCTTTCTGACTGACCCGCTGGCAGCTTCCCCCACCCTACACACCCCCCTTTTCTGATTGACCGATTGACCCTCTGGCAGCTACCTCTACCCTACACACCCCTTTCTGATTGACCCTACCCATTCTTCTGCATCACTCTGGGCCACCCCTTCTCTGGAAATTACCCCTTCCTACTGAGTAACCCAATTTCTCTGTGCCAACCATTCTGGTGTCACCTCACCCTTTGAGTGAACCCTAGTTTGGATAATCTCTTTCCCCTGGGTTACCCCTTTTCTGGAAGACTCCCCTCCCGTTCCACTGGATCAATTTTCCTCTGGTCACCTCTTCTCTGGATGGACCCCCGCTCCTGATCTAGAAGATATTTCCCTTACTTCCTCTGGACTGCTCCTTCTGGGACCACCTTGCTCCCTAAATGACTCTCTTTTCAGGGTATCTGCTGTGTCGCTCTCTTCCTCTAGATAATCCCTCCCCTGGTCACCTCCCGTGCATGATCCTTCCTCTAGGTGACCCCCTTTTCCCCGGGGCACCCACCTCTGGACCACCTTATGTCACCTCCTCCTTGGGTGACCCCTTTCTCTCTGGGTCACCCTTTCTGCAGTCACCCCCACACCCCGACCCGTCTCTGGGACGCGGAGGCCACGGGTGGCACCATACGCACCCTGCTCGCGCGGAATGCGCACCAGGCAGTCCATCATGCCCTTGTAGCGCGCCTCGGGGCTGATCTGCTTGGAGGATGCCTGCACCTGCAGCAGCAGCTTCACTCGCTCGATGGGGGCCACGGCTGTCTTCGACACGGCGGCCGCGACGCCACCGGCCAGCAGGTCCTTCGCGAAGGACGCGGGGTCGAACAGCGCCTTCTTGGAAGAGGGCTTCTTGGAGTCGCTCGACATGCTGGACAGAAGACACAGGACAACCGATGGCTGCAGCGCCACACCGACACCCAAACCACAGCGACGAGGACCGGAAAACCGCTTCAGCTTTATCCTGGCGGGAAAGTGGCGCTAGGGATGCTGGGAGAACAGCGCATCCGGCACGGGCCTGAAGAGCTGCGCAGGCGCGCCCAACGGCCTTGCCGCCTGGCGTGGTGCACGTGACCCCAACACGTGTTTCCCAGTGCGCCTGCGCAGTGTGCAGCTGGCGCGGGGGTGGGGGCGCGGGGGCGGGGCACGCCCACTGAGTGCTCCTGATGGGCGGAAGGTCCGTCAACCTAACCGTACCCCAAGATTAAGTGCATCTGATTCAGGAGCCACACTGCAGCCCGCTGCTGCATCCGTGTAATGCCGGCAGGTGCAGGCACCCTTGGCTCCATAGCTAATGTGAAGCCAGCCTGGGCTACGTGAGCCCCTGGCTTAAATAGACGTCACGGTCTGCTTTACCCTGGACATGGGATTTGCCGTTTCCTCCTCAGAAGTCAACATGTTCCACTGCCTTATTTTATTTAAACTGAAATTGCTGTTGAATAGTGATTCTCGATTGAAACCGAACATTCAAGGGAGATAGGACAGTGGTGTTGGATTGTTTAAATTTTTGTGTTAAACTGGGCCCTAATCGTTAAATCAGTTTTTATGGAAAATCAATTCTCTTCGTAGTTCCGGCCGCCCAGGAACTAGCATGCAGACCAGGCTGGTCTTAAACTCAAAGAATTCTGCCTGCCTCTATCTTCAGAGTGCTGGGATTAAAGGCGTGAGCTACCATGCGTGGGGCTCCCTTTGGGGAATTTTGTTTTGCAGGTTTAATAACCAGTGACTTTATAAAACAGCAATCCACAAACTTTTTTTCCTCCACAAACCTTTCTTTTAAAAATTACTAAAGTCTACAGAAACCTTTTTTATTGTTATTGTTGCTAAATATGCTGAAAAGCATCATATTAAAGTTCTTTAAAAATGTTAGCCGGGCGGTGGTGGCGCACGCCTTTAATTCCAGCACAGAGGAGGCAGAGGCAGGCGGATCTCTATGAGTTGGAGGCCAGCCTGGTCTACAAGAGCAAGTTCCAGGACAGGCACCAAAGCTACACAGAGAAACCCTGTCTCCAAAAACGAACAAAAACACACTTAATCAGTTAAAATAATGAGAAACCTATTGCAGAGTACATCAATAAATTTTGAATTATTATTGTATTTCGGTTTTCAAGACAGGGTTTCTTTGTGTAACCTTGGTTGTTCTGGAACTTACTCTGTAGACCAGTCTGGCCTCATATTAGAGATCTGTCTGCCTCTGCCTCCCAAATGCTGGGATTAAAGCCATGCCCCACCATGGCCCTTGAATTATTATTTTTTAAATTGTGAGCCAGTATCTTACTTTAACCTTGGCTGGCTTCCAATTTATGGCAAAATTTCCAGTTTAGCCTTTGGACAGTAAGCCACCGTGTATAGCTAAAAGTATAGTTTTATTTTTTTAAAGTCCCTTGGCAGATTCATATATTTAGTGAATCTTAGTCGTCTTCACCCTGGCTATTTGCATGAAATCATGGATTTGGCCTTGAGAGGCATGACATAGGATTTTCTGGTTAGAGTCCATGGTTCCTGGGCTACTGCGTACCTTTCAGTTCCTGAGATAGTCAAGCATTCCCTTAGGCAGTGAAGCATTCAGGCTGCTGTGTGATTCTCTGGGTTCCCTAGAAATTAGCGAAGCATATAGGGGCTTGGCAGGACAGTTGGTCTAGCCGGTTAACAATTTATTTTTTTAATTTTATTATTTTATTTATTATGTATGTAGTGTTCTGCCTGCATATATATGCCTGCATGCCAAAAGAGGGCACCAGATCTCACTATAGATGGTTATGAACCACCATGTGGTTGCTGGGAACTGAACTAAAGACCTCTGGAAAAGCAGCCAGTGCTCTTAACTTCTGAGCCACAGGTTGACATTAAGTCATGGAGTTCACAGTTGGGTGACAATGTTGCTGGCCTTTCTCCCCAGGCAGCCTACATAGTACCTTCCTGCACTATGGAAGCTACCTACCAGGCAGGAAGTCTAAAAATACATTTTCTGAAATTATACACACACATAATTATATATATCATTAAATCAGGTTTTATGGAAAAATCAGGTTTCTCTTTGCCACTCTAGTCGTTCAGGGACTAGCATATCTATATCTATCAATTATATATATCATATATAATATTATTAATAATTATATATTATATACAAATGTAATTATATATAATAGTATTGTTTTATACTTTTGAAAATTTAATACTTGACAAAAGACAGTTGGACTAAACATTATCACTTTGGTTTTTGGGCAATATTGCACAGGCAACCCCTAGAAAATTCTTTCCATGTATCAGTAGGACAGAAGCTATGATGCTTAATTTTCTTCTATCTGGCTTTTTTTTTTTTCATCAAATATACCAGACCCCACTATGGCGGCATATACATCTTCCTAATTGTTTTTTAAAGCATATTTGAGGCTTTTCAGTAAATACAGAGTCTGCCTTACCTTTTATTTGGGACGACCTACCAAGAACCTTGAGATACCGCTCTAGGGCCGGATGAGTTTTAGCTGCCTTGAACACAGGAACCTAATTTCTCACTGGTATCTTAAGCACGCTATTATCTTTCTAATTTTGTATCTAGGCATTCAGGCCAGGATCAGAGCAGGAATTTTGTTGACATTTTGATGTCTGCCTATGACGTCAGCTGGCAAGTTCTCCTGGTCCCATGCATTCCCATCTGCTTCCTTTCCAGTGGCTCATCTGCGTGTCTTCAGTCTTTATGTTTAATAGGCTGCATCTGGATTAACCTTCCTAAAGCAACCACTTTAATCATCACTCAGAGATTTTTTTTTGCAGCTAATCTTCTTATCAGTCACACTGACTTCAAAACCCTTTGGAAGCCCACTGCTAATTCCAAAAGTGGGCAGCCCCTTTTTATTTGCCATGACCCATAGTGAAATGTTTCAGTCTCCTTTAAGTAATGAAGTGTCAACAAGAATGCTTGCAAAAGTTTAAGGGAGGCCTTACTTCAACGACTCTCCAAGTAAGCCTGTATTTTAAGATCAGGATCTCTCTCTGGCCCTAACGGACATGGTATCTCTGACAACATAAAAACAAGTCCGCTGCCTTCAGGGCCGTTTCCACTGTCCCACACTCCACGCTCATGTTCAGTGTGACAGCTGACATCAGTTATTGCTTATTCCTTTCTGTATCCTCATCTGCACCCAGTGACAGAAGACCAACAGGAAAGGACTTCCTTAGAAATGTTACCTTTGACACTGAGAGCACCTAGTCAAGTTCTCAGTCGACCTGAAACACACTGGTTCATGACTTGTTCTACTGATCATGAACAGAGAGTCTCAGGGTTTACACGGCTATAAAGCTACTTGGGCGGGGCCTCTGTGCTGTCTACTCTTCTGTCTTCGAGAATCAGCACAGTTCCATCTTCTCACTTCAGCAAATCCTTCCCAGGCCACCACGTTTACCAGCTTCACCCCACAGCTTCTTACTTCCCCTCGCTTCTCCTCACATTCAGCCGAATACTTTATCATATTTGTGGTCTCCTCTGCCAGGGGAACACAAACTCAGTGTTCGCTGCCGTCTCTGCAGTGTTTGGCAGTGTGTAGAAGTTCGGGAAGCATTTGTTGGGTAAGTAAGTGTAAGTAAAGGTAACACAAGGAGAACAAGATGGTTCAGTGAGTTAGGGTAGCCACTGCCAAGCATGAAGCTCCATCCCTAGCACCCACAGAGTAGGAAGAGACAGTAAACTCTGCCATGGTGCTTGTGTGTGAGCACATGGGCACATGCCTGTACACACACACACACACACACACACACACAATGGAGTCATTTTTAAAGACAGTTTATAATGCAAACAAACCTCCAAAACACTTTTATTTAAAACTCTGAATAATGTAGAAAAATAGCTTTAATTACATACAGAAATAAAACTCTTTAAAATTAAGTTAGTTCAAAAGGTTTGGTGTGTAGGTTCAAGTTTTAGTAGCACTATTTTAAAAGATGTCCGAAATATACATCCTTATTGTCAACACAAGAGTAAGCAGCAGTTTCCCCAGGTCATTCCTGTTGTGTTGTGCAGTAGTAGACTTGACTCAGCTGTTTCCCTTGTTCTCAGGCAGAGGGCACTTAACGGTGGTAAGTAGTAGCTGCAGCTCACAGCTCATACTTTATAGTATGTGACAACCACAGTTTAGAGAACACACAGTTTAGAGCACACACTTTAACACAATGGTCAAAGCAGCCAAACCTCGTAGACTGGTTTCACAGTTTTGTTTTTTTTTTTCAATTTGTGTTGGAAATATTTAGACTGATTATTTCACAATTACCATTTTGTTAGGCATGCATTTTGTCATCCACTGTCCCTTGGCACAAAAAGTAAAACACTTTGTACCCTCCTAGGTACAGTTCTCTGACATGACAGAGCCAAAAGAAAGTCAAGGATAGGGAGAAGAGGGAGGGAAAGGGCAAGAGTCTAAAATTTACTTGGGGCCAAGAAACACGTGACAGAAGTAAGGAAGTCCTTGTGTTTTGTTTAAGATAGAGCCTTGTTGTATAGCCCTGCCTGTCTTCGATTTATTATATCCTCCTGCCTCAGCCTCCTGAACACTGGGATTAGAGGCATACGGCACCATGCCTGGCTGTGTCTGACTTTCGAGGAATGCTAGGTAGACACTGTATCTCATGTTCTCTGGAACATCATTATTAGGATGCGAGTGAAGCCTAACTCAGGAAGGTTTCTCTAAGAGCCCATCGCTATGGGATCTGCACTTGTCTCTCTGTCCCCTCCCTGTAACAGAGACAGACAGGACTTTAATGCCCAACAGTAAGACTGATTGCATTTCAGGTGTGAGTCTGAACTATTCAGAGAAATGGTCAGCTAAGTTTACCACCAACGCTCTCCTGGAGATGAAAAAGAAGACAGCATTTTATTTTTTGAAAGTGCAATGCCTCTTCAGCACGGACCACACAGCAAATGGCCCATCTTTAAGATCTGTTATCTGCTTTCTGTTTCTACACCCCTTATAAAATAGTGTTCTTATGGCTATCTGACACCAAAAAAGCACCAACAGATCAAAATTTAACTGGGAAAAAAGTTCTCTGTATTAAAATCCCAAGTCTTAGTTTGTTCTATTTGAAAATCTGAGGTGACCACGGCTACACTGAATATAATGATCAGTATTAGAAACAGCTTGGGATTTAAGGGTCTATTCAGAAACTTAAAGCATTTAATAAATACGATTTTAGAAGTTCTGGGACACATACGTTGGCACACAGGCAGTCTGAGACAGAGGACAGCCTTAGCCAATTTGACTCTTGTTAAGAGGGGAGATAGTTCAAACTCTTTTTAACACCTCAAGATCCAAAATTTCCTTCTCTGCCTTGAAAGCTGAAATTAAAGCCCAGAAGTCACTAATGATATAAACAGCCGGTGTCTGTCATCAATGCCTCAGTGAGAATCTCTTAACTGACAACAGAGGGGTAAAAGTTTTTCTATAAGACTAAATGGCTCAGGGTGCACTGATACACTTCGTAGTTTCAGCTGGAACACTCATGTTTAAGGAGGGAAAATGCAGGGATGAACTTTAGATCGATTTCAGTTAGCTTCCTTCTAACATATGTAATCTTTGAAGGAGAAGCTACCCAGGACTGTAGTGTGTGGGGACTATTGAGTATGTGGGATGCCCACCAGGGTAGATGGTAATAATAAATGTAGTATTTACTATATTTTTCTTTTTTTCAATATACCGAATTCTCATGGCCAATGAAATCAATGTCTACTCAGTCTTCTCTACTACTGAAGCTCAGGGAAACAGCTGTTGGTTAAAGTGCCCCCTCTTCCTTTGGGAAAACCCAATACAGAATGATGCTTATCTCTAGGACAAAAACTAGTATTTTATAAAAGGAGTTACCCTATGACACTGTTAAGCAGTTTGGTTCAGTGTTTTCCAAGGGATTTTATTTTCTAATTGTGTGCTTGTGTGTCTGTGTGTATGCACGGTGTGTGTGCGTGCTCACATGCATATCTGTGGAGGCCAAAGGATTCCCTGGAGTTACAGGTGGTTGTGAGCTGTCTGATGTGGGTGTTGGGAGCTGAACTTAGTGCTTTTCCAGTGAGGTACCCGCTCATGACTTCTGAATCATCTCTCCAGCCCTCTTCCAGTGTTTTTAGAATGATCTGCTAGAGGTGATATAAAATGTATGTGTACCAGAATGTATTTCAACAGAAAAAAAAACCTTATGGATTATTAAAAATTTAAAAATAAGTCTCCTAATCCAAAATAAAGCTTATCACAACGAATAAAGAGAACTGAATAAATATAAATAAACTTTAACTTCCATCCTTCCCCTCTTCCTCTGCAGGAAGGGATCTACTAAAATACTGAGATGAATGAGAAGGCTTTTGATTTGCTAAGAAACCAGAACACAAATATTGCAAATTTAGATACTGACTAATATACACCATGAAAACAATGCATTTTTCTTAACTGAGATTTTAAAAACTCCCAATGCAGTAATAATGTTATGAGTACACAGATTCTCTAAGCCTGACAGGTGCAGTGTTCCTTACAACACAGAGCTCACCGACTAGAGAACCTCGTCATCTCTTCTGTTTCATGATCCCTTCACCGTGTAAGTCAGCATTGAGTTTCAATTTAAAAAATGAGTTGAATATGATCCCCAAATAAACATCTATATTAATTTTTTATTAAAGAATTCACATTATTTAAAACTATTCAATAAATTAGCATGGTATACCAAAATGGCAATAAATTAGCAATCGTGTCTCCATACTCTGACCCAGTATCTGCTCGGAGTCTGACACACCAACTCAACAGCCCTGCCTCTCAACATTTAACAAGAGAAGTTCAATACTGAAAAGTGACTAAGCTGAGCCTTATCTTTATGTGTCGATTTCGGCCGTCCTGGCACTGTCGCACAGTCCATGTGTGTTGCTTTGTGTCCTACAAACACAGCTACAGTGTTAATCCAAAGAACAGTTTAAATGCCATCTCAACAGCAATTTCTGTGACCGAGTCGTGAAAACACACATACAGTTCCTGAGGTTTTGGGTGAAGGAAGAGCCTCCTGCAGAAAGGAAAAAACATGGTCATTTCAGAAATTAAAGGTGATAAAACCTTTTCCTTTTGTTTTCTTTCAGTTTCAGGAGAACCAATAATAGCTGAAAAAACAAAAGACAAACAAAATACCCACCACCACCACCACCACTAACACCAAAAGCTCATGAATCTAAATCTACAGAAAATAGAATAGAGCTTGGTTTCTAAATAAATATGTCCTAATTAATGCTACTGTCCTAGAGTGTAAACCTCCTATTTAATCAATGCACATCACCATACCCCTCAGTATTGAATATTAAACCTGCTTATTATTACCATCTATGCAACACTTCCTGTATCATCTTAAGCATGGTAGTCATGAAATATTTTATTTCCACTTACATTTGTAAGTTGCTATTATTAATAATACATAAAAATGACAACTCATTTGCAGATAGAATTGGACTAACACGACATGTGTGTGCTTGAGTATTCATGTACATTATGGTGTGTGTATGTGTAGGCAAACAGACAGCTTTAGCCATTGGCTCTAGTCAAAAATGGTGAAACAAACTCCATTGTCTACTGCTGCTAATCTCAAGCTTTCTGAGCTTTTCCCACCTGCCTCCTACCTCCCCAGAGCAGCACTGGAGTTACAGATTGTTCTACTGTCTGGCTTTACATGGGCTCTGGGATTTGAACTTGGATCTTCATGTTTGCAGGGCAAGTGCTTTATCCACTGATTTATCTCCCCACTGTTGTGGTATAATCTTTTTGGACACTTTGAAGATTTGTCACTAGTATTGGTTTAATAAATAACTGAACAGTCAATAGCTAGGCAAGATTCTGGGGGCAGAGAGGATGCTGGGAAGAAGGGAGGAGATGCGGGAAGAAGTCAGACAGATGCTGAATGAGTCAGACACAAAAAATGGGAGAGAGGTAAAAGCCATGTAATAGAATATAGATCAATAAAAATAATATAGATTAATTTAAGTTGTAATAACTAGTTAATAATAAGTCTAAGCTATTGGCTAAACTTTCATAATTAATAAGAAGTTTCTGTGTGGCTATTTGGGAGCTGGCAAGCAGCACAGAAAAACCTGCCTATACCCGACTGTCTGATTCTTCTATCCCTTGTTCTGAACGTGTACCTTCTATCCTTGTACTGGGTATGTACCTATCTGGTATTACCTGTGGACTGTGTCCAGATGAATTATTGTAACACAGCTCTGATGGTTTTACACAATTACATTCAGGCTGATGTTCTCAAACCTAGTGGATTGCCTATCACATCACAAGGGAGCTAAAAACCAGAATCCTACTCCCAGATCTGACTCACTGGGTCGGGGCACAGGTGCAGGACGCTCTGGACTCCACAACTGATTAGGTGGTTTTCATTTCCATGGACCAGTGGATAGGCATTGGTTTGGATCATTTGTAAAGTGCTTATCTTAGTTCTAGGTTTAGAACTACATGGTAGGTGTCTGACTATGGTCCTACTGAACCCTCCCCCACACTCACCCCACCACCCAGTAAGCCATAACTGGCGGGCTTTTCTTCTCATCGGTCCAGTTCTCAGGCGAGCATTCAAAGAGCACACCATGCTCTTTCACGGGGGTCAGAGACGACACCGAGTCTGCAGGCTCCGGACAATCTCCACCACGCAGCGCTCTCCTTCTCTGCAAGCCAACAGCAGTCATGAGTATTAACTATACTGACAGTGCTACTAGAAAATACCGGGGGCTGGGACTGTAGCTCAGGGGTGGGATTCTTTCTTAGCATGCACAGAGCCCTGACTTCAGCACCCAGAGCAGAAAAACAAAATGGTTTCACCTAAGTCTCCGAGGATGGTGATGACGATGGCTGGCTCTGGTTCTAAATGCCTACAATGGTATTACTCTTCCTGCTCACCTGCAGAAAATTCCTATTCTTCAATTCTTGGTTTAAACATTTTCTCCTAAGGTAGATTACAAGCTTTCCCCCTAGCAGAGAGCAAATATTATTTTTCCCCTTCCCTCCACCCTGTCCCGTCTCTAAAGCAGGGTCTCACTACACAGCCCTGGCTGACCTTGTGGCACTCTTACTGTCTCTTATGCCGAGTCGTTGGATTACAGACATGTGCCATCACGTTGGTCTTTTAAGGTTTGTGTATCTGTATATGTGCCCATGCCAGTGAGTGCCCAGAGAGGACTGCCATCTCTCTGTTAGAAGCTGTGCTCTAACACAGCCCTCTCTGTCTTCGTTCTTCTCTGCTCACAAACTGCTTGACACGATCAGGGGAACCTGTACAGTAGCCTGCACCACTCAGCCCGACTCTGATTAAATTCCTCTCGACACCCACTCTGGATGTGCTGTCTGCCACTTTGTTCAGCTCCTTCGCGAACGCAGACAAACACGAGTTTGTTTTCTTTCCTAGCCCCTGGAATAGTGTCTGGTGCAGCGCAGATGCCTTAACAGTTAAGGCCAGTTTCTGTCGCTAAATGTGACCGAACGGGTGGATCACATTGCCAGAGCACCCACCAGAATGCTAATATAGGAAGAAAGAGCCCAAGAAAGGAAAGCAGGGAGGCCTCCCTGGTCAAACACGACTTGTCCTGTTAATATAGTTTCTGAGAACCTGAAAGCACGGAAGATAGAACTCTACTGTGGAATGGTTCCCGAGACGTGATATAATCCTGCTGGATCACTTTATAGCTGGGGAAACAGGAAAGTCAGGGCTCCTTACTCCTAGCCCAGTGTTATTTTAAAGCCAAGTTCTTCACAAAATTGGTATGCTGCATACATCACACGTGTCTTCGGAGAGCTGCTCCTGGACAGATGTTAGATCAGTTACAACTCCCTCTCCCTTGCTCTCCTACCTTCTTCTTTTGTTGGAAAAGATTTATTATTCATGAGTATATGTGTGCCCATGCAGTTACTGCATCATGCGTGCAGAGGCTGATGGAGTCCCAAGGGCGTCAGGTCCTTTGGAGCTGTAGTTACAGGTGGTTGTGAGTCGCCTGATGTGGTGCTGGAAACCAAGCCCCAGGACTTCACAGGAGCAGTAAGCGATCGTAACTGCTGAGCCACCTTTCCAGTCCTTCTTCCTTTTTGTGAGACAGGGTCTTAGGTAGCCCAGACTAGCCTCAGACTTACTATGAGGCTGGAGATGACTTCTGAATTTTTCATCCTCCGTGGTGTTGGGATTACAGATGTGCACCACTGTATAGGTTGACTCAGAGTAGGAGATGGAACCCCGGGCATCCTGAATGTCAGATAAGCACTGTGCCAACTGAGCTGCAGGCCTGGTCATAAAGCTCTGAATATTTTTTTTCCATAATGAGATAGCAATACCAATTTTCCAGTCATCACAAGAATCCAATTGATCTATTAACTATATATATATGTATATATATGTATATGTGTGTGTATATATATATATATAAAATATTACTACTTAAGCATGGGGTGTGGGGCAGTGGTGGCATATGCCTTTTATCCCAGCACTTGGGAGGCAGAGACAGGAGGATCTCTGTGAGTTCAAAACTAGCCTGGTCTACAAGAGCTAGTTCCAGGATAGGCTCCAAAGCTACAAAGAGAAACCCTGTCTCAAAAAAACCAAACAAAAAAAAAAGAAAAAGAAAAAAAACCCAAAACAAAAACACGGGTGCAACATTGAAACATCAGACATCAATTAATAAACAGTTAAATTACAAATCTCAGATATGAGTGGCTAGCTGATATTATCAACTACCAATTTTGTACTTTGCTGTGGAAAAACCAGGCCAACCATTTCCAGAGGTAAGATTACAGACCACAGAGTTCAGTGTAACTGAGTTAAATAAAACACTGATGGTCATGTTGATTAAAAAAAAAAACAGAGTTAATATTGGCAGAAAGCTACATTTAAATATTTACCTCTTCCTTCAATGTCTGTTGGAAAATTGCACGAATAGAGAGACAACACTGATGGAAATTCTTAATTAGCTGAGCATGGACAGAACCGCCTAGCTGAGCCACCTCTTCATGGGTGGGGGTGATGAAGATGCCCTGCACTGTTTCTAGGGCGACATAGTGGAAGAGTGTATTCTCCGGACCGGAGGTCAATCTTGAAAAGGAGAGAGCAGGAAATTTAAGTAAAGTCAGAAGAATTATTTCCACTTTCAATTTTGTATCATTCTCACAAGACTATGTAAAATAAATTAGCAATACATCCATGGACAGAAAGCTGAGCCAAATGTCTAATTCCCTGCCCTTGACTCAAGCACAGGCTAGGCTATTCTTAATTCCCTAATGGAGACAAACAGTACCAGCCATGGAAGGATAAACACTAATTCATTTGCAGTGACTTAAATTGTCTCTTCGCTAAACAGTCAATTGGCTGGGCCCTCTTTTTCCATGGTTCATAAGAATGACTGAGCTGATGTTTGGCTTAAGTTTCAACAAGCCATAAAAATGGTATCAGTTTCAAGTGGGGCACATACGATATTATCTCCTACCAAACTAAACACATTGAAATAGGCGGCACTAAACTTCTTTGCACGGCAACAACACTGAGGATTAGCAGCACAGTTGGATTAGCATCCTCATCACCGTGCCAACAGTTGTGATAGCATCCCACTCTACCACACCCTTCTCACTTAGACTCAGTTCATCACGCTAGAGGCAGTGGGACCTGGGAGAGTGGAGCCGAAACGAGGCTGGCTAAAGTCCCATGCAACAGCCAACTTTATTCAGAGCATCAGACGGTTTATACTCTGAGGGTTAAGCGGAGTTACGCCAGTGAAGTGTACAATCACGGGGTAAGCCGCACACAGCAGACAAGCCACAAGTACCGGACCATGTTTTCCCACAGAGGCATACGGACAGTTTTCAGTAGCCAGCTGTGATGGACTCCTAGCTGCTACACCCGGGAGGGGCATGAAAGCACGTTTCAAGAAAAAGTCCATACTTTTGAAGAAACTGAGGTCACAAGATTCCCGTCTTCATTTCTTGGCATTTTTCTCATTAGCACTCAGAATTCTCACATGACTCTATTCTTGAACCATGTTCCAAAAATATTCATTTACTGTTTTCAGTTTTTCTTTATTTTTAAAAATAATTTCTTTAACTTTATGTGCCATGTGGGTGCTGGGAATTGAACCCAGGTCTTCTGTAAGAACAGCCAGTGCTCTTAACCACTGAGCTATCTCTCTAGGCCCCCAGTTTTTCTTTTCTTTCCTGCCTCTTCCTCCCATACATAAGCTCAGATAGGTCAGCAGAACCTATGAATAATGTTTACATTTTTCCGGTGGCTGGAGAGATGGCTCAGAGGAATAGAGCACTGGCTGCTCTTCCAGAGGTCCTGAGTTCAATTCCCAGCAACCACATGGTGCCTCACAACCATCTGTAATAAGATCTGGTGTCCTCTTCTGTACTGCAGGATACATGAACCTATATACATAATAAATAAAAATCTTTAAAAAAAAATGTTTACATTTTTCCAAAGGAAGAAGAATTAAAGAATAACAAGAAAGCAAGAAATAATGACAGTTCCCATGAGACTCCTCAGAGACCCAAGAGGAAAATAATATTAACTGAGCAAGCAGGATGTGCAAGCAAGCGAATTCCAAAAATTGTGAGAAATGACAGAAACAGTTGGCTGCCTTGACAGTCACCCATAGTTCCTCTTTGACCTATAGGCCCAGCATACCTGACATACTTTTCTGTGAAGCAGGATATTATGAGTGGCTGTCTCTCCTTGTTTTGATAATGCTTGGCAGTCACTTTCTTTTGTGTCCTGCTTGTCCAGTTAAGACAGCACACTGTCAGCAGTCAAGGCAAGAGCATTTTCTTGCTCAGTGGCTTACTTTTGCCAAGAAGAAAATAAACTCCATGTGGAGTTCATTGATGCCCATTATCTTCTCTGAAGCAGATTGGCGCTGCCAGGAGCAGACATGTCTCATTGTCATAAAAAGAGCCTATATTATTAAAATATCTTAAATGCCATATTCTGTAGATATCTGAAGTGTTTGAAGATGACCTGTCTATTTAATATATATCTGTTTGACCTACCTAATGTGACTGACTACAAGTTTGATTACAATAGGTAATTAACTACTAACCTGCATTTCCTTATTATCCTAAACAGCTGGTAGCAATAATTTTGAAGAACTAGAATTTTGCATTACACTGTTAAATGAGTTGTATGGATACAGTACCTTAAAGAAGAGTAGAAATGTATATACAGTATGTTCTAACAAATCAAATTTGTATCAATATACAAAATTTGTATAAATATACAAAATTCAATCTAATGTAAAACATTTAAAACTAGTAATTGCTTTTTAAAAATAGATTCAATAATCTACCTTTTTATCTTGTGATATCTCTATCCTCCCTTTTTACTTTTCAGAGAAAATTCAATAATCTACCCTTTTATTCTATCATATCTATATCCCCCATTTTTCTTTTCAAAACAAGAATTCTGAATCTAATCTCCTTTGTTCAACTTTTTTCCAGGTCATAACCAATAACAACTGGTAACGAGTCCCCTTAAACAGTGGCAAATATTCATAACTTATTAAATGACCAGAAACCACCCACCCCACCTCTTGGGAATGTGAGTGTTGTATTCTTAAACTTATTTCCTGCTGTCTGGGGCAATGGTATCTTTAGGGAATCCTGAAAAGAAAATTTGAGTTAATTGTCAAGTCCTGGGAGAAGTAACTGTATCATTTGTTTTCAAGTCTCTGTGTAATGGGAAAGTGTAGGCCTTGTCTCAAGTCCTGACTAGAGTATTCTGTTAGGCTGGATCATCTCAGCTAACCACCTCGAAACTGTTCTGAGCAGTTTGTAGTGCAAAAGCCGACCTTTAAGTATTGTTTTCCAGCTTAGTGGTGTTATCATAATCCTGGACTGTATATAACACTTCACAAGGTTATACATTCCTTCTTTAGTCGAGTCTTTTTACTTCAGAATTCCTTATTCAATATGAGTTTGAGTGTTATCTATTTGTTCAGGACCAGTTTCTAGGACCCAGAGTCTGAGAGGAGACACACGGGGAGAAGTTAGTGGGGTGTGCTCTATGGAACTGCAGCAGAGGGTTGAGTGACAGAAGCAGGATGTAGAGACAGAGAAGCTGAACTGTGTGCAGTTCCGACAGAGGTACCATCTACCGCCTGGAACCAGGAAGCATGGATGGCCTTTCACAGTTGTCATGAATTGAGGCAATTTCCAGCCCTTCCTTCTCTACAAGTGAGCATTTTGAACTGTATGCTGGGCAGCCCTTCCTTCTCTACAAGTGAGCATTTTGAACTGTATGCTGGGGCAACTATCATTTACAGGCACAGGGCTAGCATAACCAGGCATCTACTAGAGTCTAAAATTAGTCTTTAAACTCTTATTTAAAGTAGACATCCTTGCTGGGCGGTAGTGGCCCATGCCTTTAATTCCAGCACTCAGGAGTCAGAGACAGGCGGATCTTTATGAGTTCGAGACCAACCTGGTCTACAGAGCAAGTTCCAGGACAGGCTCCAAAGCTACAGAGAAATCCTGTCTCAAAAAACAACAAACAAACAAACAAACAAACAAGTAGACATCCAAAAAGTACATTACCTGTGGGAGAGAGGTAAAAAGTAACTTCTATGCTTTGAAATACTCTTTTGGTGTTTTCATTAGGATAAGAATATGTTCATTTCCCCAAATATGTAAATGAAACATCACAGAAATACTACAGGTATTACCTCATACTGTGAGCTATACCATAGTTACACTTGTTGAGTCATCTCTGCACTTTCTCACGGTGAAACCCTCAAGGACCACGAGTTTAAAGTGAAAAGGTATGTTAGAAGTTTCTTACTTCATCTTGTTATAGACTTCCACGTCTTTTTCTGAAAGTTCTTTTTTTGAATTTCCCAAATGAAATGGATTTGGAAGTGTCGACTTCTTCCTAGTGAGCTGGAAGAGAAGTAGGTCAGTTTGCATTTAAGAATAGGATCAAGGAGCAGAACCATTCAAAAATTTCAAAACCTTCTAAGAGTGCTATTTTCGTGATGCATTTGCTTCCATTAAAGACTTTTTATGCCAATCTGCATCTCCTGATTTATTCTTTGCTAAGGAGAGTTCAAGGTAAAGTCAGGGGGCATGGTGAAAAGTCTCCACCAGTTCCATTATCAAATGCATATGCAGTGTATTTGTCTCCCTGCTGTCTGGATGCCACAAGGTCACAGATGTGTCTTACTCCTGGCAGCTGATTAGACCTGGGGTATATATAATTTACCCAAATCCTCATGGTCTCTGTCACCTACTCATTTTACCAACAGAGAAAATAGTTATAGCTAGGACACGAGCACTTTCTAATACGTTCTACCCATGGTTCCAACACACCCCATTGTTTGTGTACAGGGGAGAGACTATCCATACATGTGCTTGCCACAGCACTCAGGAACACAGAGCCCATTTTCAGATTCACGTTTCCTTCTGCCTTGTCTGGCTTCAGTTTGAGAACTGTCTGGGGAACCCCCAGCATCACTGGAGTATGTGCAAAGCTCCTGGGGTGACGATGACTCTAACAACTGTTTGGGTATTTTATGTTATGTATGGAAAAGTAGGTAAAAGTCATACCGTCAAGTATGAACAGCCTCTGTGCTTCATGGTCACACTTCTAATGTTTGTGACATTCGGAAGTGTAGATAAAAAACCTTAGCTATTACAAACAGGCATCTCCTCCTCACTCGGATCATCTGTCTCTGTGAAATATTTTACTGACCATTTAGAGTGACAGAGAAACTGCCCCACAGCTAGGATGTTCTGTTATGAACACAGAAGAAAGGCTGATGGATGTGGACCAGGGGCAGACGCTTCTCTACCTGGAAGCACTGTGGCCTGAATGTCCTAGATGCCAAGGGCTCAAGTGGTGGCACCTGGTATTTCTTTCTCTTTTTAGTTCTAAGTCTTTGGTTTTCCAGCAATGACTAAAACACCCACCATTTCAAATAAGGACCACTCTCTAAATTAAAAAAAAAATTCTAACAGTTATGGATCACAATGCAGACACTTAGATGAACGCACACCTTAAGCAATGCCACACTGTCCTCCGAACCATCGGCTTCTCTTTGCTTCCGTACGGCATCCGGGGTAGTGTGTGGGCTCAGACCAACACCTTCTCCACCTTCACCAGGCTCACATCCGCCACTGCTCCGGGAGGGACTGGGCTTCCGTGCCTTGAAGGAATAGTCACTGAAAAAGGTTCTTCTGCATGTTGGAGAGGTTGCTGTTTTGGTGGACCCCTGTAGTCTACTGAGGATAGGTGAAGTGGTCAAACTATCAGCCTTTTCGCGTGGTGCAGCAAGGAACCAGTCAGCACAAGACAGGCAGGGCCCCGGAGATGAGGCTAGCTGTTCCTCAATGCGGGAGTCTACTCCTTCCAGCTGATGAAGAGTTGTTCTGACCTGATCTACATAGATACAGTCTGGACCAGGATTCCCAGTGGCTTTAGATGAACAGCCTCCAGCTTCTAACAGCACACACAACACATAATGGCGCTGCAAAGGAAGATGGGTACAGGTTCAGCTGCCATGGAAACACTTAATATAGCCCATATGTGCAGACTTGTACTAAAGGCATACGGGCATTTGCGAATACTAGGTGAGTACTGAAAACCTCTCTCTCCTCTTTTTTTTTTTAATCACCATCAAAGCTTCTTGATCCAGAATGGAAACAATCTCATATTGTTTTATTTTGATAAAGCATCAATTCACCATCAGTCAGTTCTCTTAGTCCACGGAATTTTCTAAAATAACTTCCAAATAGCCTCAATTATCACCACCATCATTTCAGGCAGTGTTTATGTATAGCCCAGGCTGTTAAACTCAAACATGGAAATCCTCTTGCCTCACGGCCTTCCAAGTGCTGGGATTTTAGGGGCCATCACCATACAGGGCTCAAATCTATATTGCTTCATGTATTCCAAAACAAGCCAAAAGGAAAAGCCATAATAGGAAGGGGAACAAGACATCTTCAGACCCTGCTAAAATTGCACACTGGATTTTTACTAATATTTCTTCATGAGTATTAAATAGATACAGAAGGAAGGAAATAGAGTGGCATGCAACAATTCCTTGAATATATAATTCAAGTAATAAGTAATTAACATATTCTTACTTGTAAATCAGCATGTTTGCTTGTGTATTTAAGCAAGCAGATTTTAAAAGTATAAAATGAAATTCAAGAAGGAAGTTCATAACTCACCAGTCCAACAATTAGTAAAAAATATCTCCCTTCAGGCTCCTGGAAGACCTCGGTGTCTGAGTCTGAAGGAGGCTGGAGGTGGTGCCGCGGGAAGACTTCTCTCCATACTATCAGCTGGCCAATTCTTTGCTTTGCCGCTAAAGGCAGCAGGCAGTATTGGCGACAGTACGCAGCAATCTCAACGACATCATCCTTGGGTAGATGGCTGCACACCAAATAACCCTGGGATTTAATCACGCAGAGCCAAAGCGTGGGTAACAAGAATCAATGAGCCTGCACTTCTAAGAGTTTTATAAACACTGGAACTGTGGGCTTAAGATAACGGAGCTCTAAGGCCGGTAAGTTAAGATCTGGCAAAATCCAGTCAAACTGCAGATCAAGTTTGACAGCTTCAGGGACCCAGCAGACAGGTGACCTACAAAAAGCAAGGTCACCTTGAGTGCTTGGTAAAACTGGGACTAGAAAAGGAAGCGGGGCCAAGGTTGGCACAACTGGTTCTTTTCTGTATACCCTGTATCAGCTGATTTTATGGTATGTTATTTATTGTTTTTAAAGATATTTTAAAGCAAAATACTTAAACTAACTCAATTCTTTCTTTTTTTCTTTTCTTTTCTTTTTCTATTTGAGACAGGGTTTCCCTGTAGCTAAGCAGCCAGTCCTGGAACTTGCTCTGTAGATCATTCTGCCCTTGAACTCAGAGATCCGTGTGCCTCTGCCTCCCGACTGCTGGGATTAAAGGCATGTGCCACCACCGCTTGGCACTGATTTGATTCTTAAAACTTTACACGGAAGCAGTTACTTAAAATATAATATATGTCACTTCTGAAGAAGAGGCTAAAAAGAGCAGGAACACTACTGAAAAAGGAAACTAAGAATGCGTTGCTGGAGAGAGCTCCGTGGGTAAAGGCACGGGCCACCAAGCCTGATGACTGAGTTCAACCCTGGGAGCCCCACAGGGTAGAAGGAGAGAACCACTCCTTCAAGTTGTCCTTAGACCTCTACATACGCTCTGTGGCTCATGCATGCACACATACTAAATACATAAAATTTTTTAAAATTCTAAAAGAAAAGAACATATTGATGTTCTCCTTTATATACTTTATTCTTTTAAGTACTGTATGCCTTAACATACAGTAAAACATCAATATTTACTGCATTTATAAATCTCTGCAGCCTTATTTCCAGTCCATAGTCTTGTGCCTACACGCAGATGCAAAGTGGTAACATTTCTTCTGTGTGCATAAAAGTAGGAGAAAATTTACTTTAGGTCTACGTATGTAGCTGTTGAATACTGATAAATATTTTGAGCTTCAACTTACCTTGTAAAACAGAGAAGATCCCAAAATTGTGTACAGCCGTCTCATGTCGCAGTAATCCTCGGACTGGGGGGAAATTCACAGCTGATTTATAATGTATTTGTAATATGGCACTTATTTATTTTATGCAAAAGATAAAAATATTACAGCTAAGCTGCAACAATTAAAATGGAGATTACATTTGTTAGAAATAACTTTTTTTTTCTTTTTGGTGTTTTGAGACAGGATTTCTCTGAGTAACAGACCTGGCTGTCCTGGAACTCACTTTGTAGACCAGATTGGCCTTGAACTCATAGAAATTCACCTGCCTCCTGGGTGCTGGGATTAAAGGCATTAGCCGCCACTGTCCTAGCAACAACTTGTTACAGAACCTTAGATATCCATATGCTAGGGGACCAGGGTGAAAGCCCAGTGTGTTTCCATGGCCCCACAACATCACAGCACACGGCATCGGTTCTTCCATGAGGGCTCTGAAAACAACTGCTGTGACAGGAGCTCCTCTTATCATCCACAGTACCCAATATCACCAGGAATCACTTTTGAAAGCACAAATTGGCACAATTTATCTGTG
>JABTXL010012463.1:13582777-13594682 GCA_025134845.1 Neodon shergylaensis
GTATTGGAACAGTGCGGCCATCAAAGCTACTGGATGCGCTGCTCAGCAGAAAGTGCAAGTTCCAGAACAAAACATCACTCCATCTGTGTTTCGCTGATCTGTTTTACTTTCCCACAGCTATATGCGATACATATATCCGTACACGTGGGGTTCTGTGCAGAAATGGAAGGGTACAGAAAAGTCTAGAAAGATCCATTCCAAGTTCTGAGAGCAGTCACTGCTGGGATGCCAGTGGAAAGCATGAAGAGAAACATTTGTCTTCCCTGTTGATTTTATCCTCAACGCAGAGGAAATGAAAAACCAGAAATAACTAAGTGTCTGAAATTGTGTTCCATCCATAGAAATAAGGGCACTGAACGATGCGGGGCATGGTGGTACATGCCCGTAACACCAGAGATTAGAAGCAGAGGCAGAAGGTGGAAGACAGAAAACAGCAGTATGGGCTCCTTCATGTCTACTCCTGCCCAGACTGGACAAGGCGACTGTGAGGGTCAGCTTCTTTCCTCATATCTTGCCTTTCCCTCTCTTACATTATTCTGACCAACCCCACATCCACTTCTTCTGTAAATAACTTCAGAATGCACTCTAAGGGGCTGGAGAGACGGCTCAGAGCTTAAGAGAGTTTACTGCTCTTGTAGAGGACCCAAGTTCAGCTCTCAACCACCTGCTACTCCAGTTCCAGGAGATCCTAGTTCCTCTTCTGGCCTCTATGGGATCAAGTATGTGCACGGTACACATACATACACTCAGGTACAAACATACACTTCAAATAAAATACTTTTAAAAAAGTAACAGAAGAAATATTACGAAAATATATAGCCATCATGCCAGTGTTGAAAGATTTATCCTTATCTAATACAAAGCCATAAGTACTATATTTCCTTAATTGTCTCACAAATGTCTACTTATATATATATACTTAGAGAGACAGGGTCTCACTATGTATCCCGGGTAGGGCTTAACTTGAGGTTCAACTGCCTGTCTCCTTGTTGCTGGGATTAAAGGTGTGTGCCATCATGCCCCACTTCATTGATATTTTGAAAAACTTGTTTGAATGAGAAGCCAAGGAAGACCATACAGTGGACTTGGTTTACACGGTTGTCTCTTCAAAGCCTCTTTCAAGGTCTCTATCTTCTTGTCTCTGCCTCTCTCCATCTTTCTGTGATTTATTTATTTGTTGAAGATTTCCCATGTTCCCAGTCTGGACTTAACTGATTGTAATTTCCCTTCTACAAATAGAGTCATGTGACATGCCCTTAACTTAATGGTGGTAGATGACACGTAATACCTCCTTCAGGTATTTCATGGGTGGCTGAGTCCTTCCACACTGCAAACAGTGCTACTTGTCAACCTGCGAATGCAGCATCACATGGGACGTGAACCCCGAGACATGTATCTTAACTGACACAGGGACACCCATCTTCCACTCCCTACGCAGGGACCATATAAATGGATGGGCTTCAACAGAGTACTTTATCACAGCCAAAGATACAGACGTCAAGGCAACTGCCAACAATGTACTGCCTGCTGTCCTCTTGGTCTCTGTGGTCACCTTGACGTGTGGTTCAGACAAGAAAGGAAGCATGAATGTCTGGTTCTTCCCTGTGTCCCCAGTTTTCACAGAAGTGACTTGGTTCCCTTCTTTCCAAGCATCATGAACGTATAAGCTTCAGGTCCCTGGATGCCTTCCCATGTGCTGAGTCAACCCAGTTTCAGCCCCAGCACACACTATCTGCATCCATTCTGAAAGTTCTAGAACATTCCATGTCTCTGAGGAACTTAGCTCCATTTGGCGAGGAGTTGCTTATATATAGTGGCTTGAGTGTTAACGATATTAATTGTTACTGACAACTTATCTGTTGGTCTTTTCATTGGGGAGACAGAGGAAATGGAAATTTTAAAGAGTTTAAAGTCACACTGAGCGTTCCAAGTTAAGATCAGACTTAGTGTTCTCAAATCATCAAACCATCTCCATCTTTGGCCTCACAAAGTCCTAGTGTTTGTCAAGTTAATCACTGTCTAACCTCATTACACACAATGTGTAGCTGATATTTCAGCTGAATAGAAAACCTTGTGGCAAGTATACATGGCCAGTGTCAAAACAGAGGCCGAATGCTCTAAGCCCGCTTGACAAATGCTCAGAATGACTGATTACAGAGAGTTCAACATTGTACCTCTGTAAAAATCTTCCCCTTCTTACCAGTTCTTCGAAGTCAGCAGCCTCAAGGTCACTCAACACTGTGTCCAGTTCCACCTGTGTGAACACAAGGAGGAGCACTCAGAGCTGGCTGAGGGACTGAGCAAGTATCTTTCTCTGTCACACTACACAAGAAATATCTCTAAACGGAACATGTTATTTTTAAGCTTTGCAAATGTAAAACATTAACTTATTTAACGCATGTATCTTTTTTTAATTAAAAGTGGTTGGAAAATCGTAAAAAAAAATTCTGATCAACACAAAACAATTTATGAAATTAAAAAAACTGTTTTCTTGTTTTATGTTAATTTTTTTAACTTGTTAGACTAAGCAAAATGAAAATCACTATTAATGTGTTTAACTGGTTTGGGTTGTTTTTCCTGCTTCCTATGTATTTTTGGTCAGCTGGATTCTTCCTTGTCCCTCTCCTAGAAACAATGACTTGAATAAAGCGTCGCCAATCGTTATTCAGATTAAAACATTACAGCAGGAGTCCCCTGGGATCTGGCACAGCTTAACTTCCCCACAGAGTTATTAGACAAAAATCTTTTACATAGGATTTGGCTTCATTTCCATGGAAATTGCTGGAGCTTTTCCTTGAAACATCTATATTTGAAAACAGAGTAAAATTATCCTGCAACGCAAAAATGTGTAAACATACAAAAAATAGTTACTTAAATATGTAGCATATACACTGTGTGTAAATAGGGATTTGCCTGCTTTTTTCTCTTGTTTTCCTTAAAGGCTAAGGCATTCCCTGCAGGGCTGAGTCCCACACTGTGTTGTATCAAGACAACAAAAGCTCCTGAGACATTAGTCATGCCTCTCAATGCTTTTCACACAGTGTGACTTATCACTCACTCATGACCCACATTTCCCTGCACCTAGCAAATGCTTTGTATTCTCTTGTTTGGTGAGAACCCTTTACCTTGTAAAAAAAACTGTCAGACAAAGAGAACAAACACTTGTAGTTAGAATAATATGACTAACTGTTCCTCTAACAATACCAGTGTGCCAGAGGAAAGCATGGTGAAAAACTCTCAACCACCTGGGAAAGAAAACCAAAGGGAGACCTCATCATATACTAAACTTGGAACAAATTACTTCCAAATTAAAACCAAATACTCCCACTGAACTCTTGCCAACTGCAAGTCGCCTCACAACTACTTTTAAATCCAAGTCTTTATGGGATTAAATTCCTTACTATTGTCATTAGAAGATACGTTGTCAATAAAAGTTACTATTCTAAGACAGCAAAAAATCTCAAAGAAAAGAAGAAAACATTAGTCGAGCTTTTTGCTAAAACAAAAGCTTTGGGGATCCTGGTTTCTGGTCACACATGTAGAAAACCTGAAGTAGGTATTCAGTCCGAACAAGTCAAAAGCTGAACAGCACAAAAGGTCAACTCTTCTGTTTCTGAAAAAGGGGCGAGAACACAGCAAACTGCTGGCCTCAAGCTATGAGACACAGACAAACAGACAGACACAGCCAGGTACTCATAATAGCTGCATAAAAGACTCAGGAGCTGAAACCCCCAACACAGGAGAACCTGCGCTGTACCTGGAAAGCTGCCAGAGGCTCTGTGTGGGTAATTTCCACAGCTAAAAACTCCATGGAAACCCAAGCTGCTTGGTCCCCCAAGCTTTTGTGAGTTTTCCCACCAGCAGGCTAACCAGGTCGCCACAGAAAATGCCCTCCTGACTCTGACACTAAGAGGGAATGGGAAAGGGACTACAGCCATTCTCTAGAGCACTGGGTTTTCCTTAACAAACCCGCCCCCATGGAGAAACTAGTTAACTACAGCACAACCCCATAGAATGTGGCAGACCTGGGGGTAAACACAGTCAGCAATAGCCTTCCTCACTTCAGAAGAGGACCACAAAACCTCCTATGTTCCCACATAGGAGGGAGATGCCCAACCCTGGCTCATGCTAGCTAGCCAGCCTGTTCAAGCAAAGAGCGGAGAAGAAACCTGACAAACAATGCTAAGGCCTGCAGTCCACCAACCTCCAGGCTCACTAAGGGTTGAGCCCTAACCACGAGCCAAGACCACTTTCCCTCCTGACATATCCCCGCCTCCTTAACAGGGCCTCCAGTTAGTGGTCCTTCCCCATGGAGATGTCCAAATACCAAGAAAACAAATCACAAGGCACCAATCAGCGATCCCACATATTTAGGACAGAAAGTATCAGTTAAAACATGGCTAAAACTAGACAAGGTGAAGGCTCTGGAATTAAGAGTCAGGAAATTTAAAAGAAAATGACCAAGACACTATGTAAGAAAAGCAGACACTGAAGCACACACACACACACAAAGAGATAGGGAGAAGAGGGCTGGCGAGCTCAATCCCGGAACATAAACAGAGGTGGAGAGAGGCACCCAAGCATACCAACCCATCCTCTGACCTCTACACACCACGGCAGCAGGTCTTCCTCAATTAGTAAGTTTTTAAAAATTATTTTAAAAAGAAAATGAGCCCACTCATGGATTAGAAGGAGGCAGATGGTTCCGATTCTTATCTAGGACCCCTAAGATTACCTTGAGCTCCTGTGGAAGTGTGAGCCAACGCACTCCAGGGAGGCTGTCCAAAAGCACGGCGCTGGCGGCATCGTACTGTTGCGCACTGGGGCTGGTGCTGAAATGCAACCTGTCAGGCTGGAGAGCTCGTTGAAAGAACAAGTTGAAGAAATGATCCAAGCGAGGAGTGTTCTCAACCTGGCAAAAGGCGCTGAAGAAACAGGAGCTGTTGTAGGTTCTTTTACTCTTTTGACTCTTTGCCTCTTTTGGGGGCCGCCACCCAGCTCCCAAATAATCACACAAGGAGAATTAATTCTTACTTATAAATGCCCACCCTTACTTAGCTTGGCTTACTTCTAGCCAGCCTTTCTTAACTTAACTTTTCCCATCGACCTTTTGCCTCTGGGCTTTTACTTTTACCTTTCTTTATTTCTGACTATCTTACTTTCACTCTTATCTGTGGCTGGGTGACTGACCCTTCTTTTCTCACTCCTTGATCTCTGTAACTTCTTCTTTTTTTTTTTTTTGCTTTTAATAATGTCTGTATTATTGTAGACGAGTCAAAACTGGGGTTAATATGATCCAACCCACCTACAAATTACCTAGTACTCAGAACACACAACTTCCTACGGTGCTTACTACAAGTACCCAGGACACAGAAGAGAAGGAGCTAAGTTATTTTTCTTCTCAACTGAGGACATGAGCATTGGAAGGAGGGAGGGGTAGAGAGAGGGAGGGGACTGGAGGGGTCAAACAGCTGATTTTAGACATGCGAAAGCAAGCCAGCATTAATCGTGACTATTCCTTGGAACAGCTCAGAAGGTGACACAATGGCTGGCTCGTATCCTACCAAAGTGACAGGCACTAATTCATACTACAAGTATCGCAGTGTGTCCTTCATTCCAGTCCCTAGTCTCTTTGCTGGGAGCGCAGCAATAAAATCAACACAAAAGACAATGAACTCCAGTGGAGCACACATTCTGAGGGAATGAGGCAAGAGGATGATGGGAGTGGGCACGGGTGCTAGAACTGGTCTTTATTTTAAAGAGCAGATCGTATGGCATTGCTCAGGCTGGCCTAAGCTTGTGAGGTCACGAGCTCCTTCAGTAACACAAAGAGCTGGGACTATAGGTGTGCAACCTGCACCCAAGTCCATTTGCTGTTTTAGAGTAAATGACTAAGATTAAAGACTCTGAGAAAAACCATTAAGCATGATACAGCAAAGTTTGAAGTCTACTATAACTTTCAAAAGGTGATTAATACTACAGTCTCATTAATCATTGGTTACAACCAAATTAGTAAACGGCAAAGGCGCTGTGTCTGGATGACCAGCCTTTTGCACCTCATTCAAACAATCGTGTTGGGAGGGCTGTGCTTCCTCACAGGTTCCTGCAGTGGAGAATGTAACGAACAGAATGATTGACATGACAGGAGTCCATCCTCGATGCCCTGAGCACCGTGACAATGAAGTCTCACCACAGATCAGCAGAGGGATACCACTGTGTTTGGAAGAATGCATAAAAACTGTCTTTCAGTTTCTACTCTGGTGTACTCTGGTGTGCAGAACAGAGATACCACACTTGAGGCCCCAGAAGCACTGGAATCTGCAGGAGAAAAATGCTTCCCATTCATGATTCTGTGCATTTAAATGATTAACGGTTACCTCTACTTTTCCCCTTCAAGTCAATAAATATGTATCGCATTATATTATAAGGTTAAGAATAACTGGCCAGAGGGCCAAGAATAAGCGATGGTTGAGTGCCTGGCCCTCGATGGGACATCTATGTCACCCCCAGGCCTTAGAATCAAAGGGAAGAAGGGAAGAGTCAGGGCATGGCGGGACACGTGCACAAAAAGACACCTGCTGGGTGCAACAGGACCATTGCACCTGTGAACTTATTCCAGCCATAGCTGTCTGTACCGGCCTTTACAAGACTGGGTTCACAGACATTTCGTCAGGGGTGGGGAGCGGCCCATGAGGGACTACTGGCACGTAATGGTTTCTTCAGTGGTGTAGCCACTCAAAAGTTGCCCATGCTCCAGTAAATAATCCCTGGCAATGCTCATGCAGCAAACCTAATAACCCAGTGGGTCACAGGACACAGGAGATTGTGCGTGTGCTGGGGGGCGGGGTTGTCGGGAGGAGGGAAGGTTTCAGGAGAAGAGGGGGTGACAGAGGTAATGAGCACAACTAAACTCCACTGTGCAAATGTACCAAACTGCCAAAGGATAAAAAAAATGGAAAAAGAGGAGCACAAAGAATGTCCGAAATGAATAAGCATATTCATATTCATGTCTCACGTAGAATACACGAAGGAATACATATCACACCTTAACGTCTCATACAGCGTATCTCATTTCTACTAACTGTGCTCTGTTTGCTTATTTTGTTTTTTGAGACAAGGTCTATAACTCAGAGTGGCCTGTAAACTCCTTATGTAGCCCAGGCTTGCCTTGAACTTACAGCAATCCTCCTGCCTCAGATTCTCAAATGTCATACTACAGATGTAAGCTACCTTTCCCAGATAAATGCATATCTTTAATTAAATTTTTTGACTAAAAAAAATTTTAGGTTAGTGAGATAGCAAAGAAAACACAAACATTTACTTCAAATCTTAATCTTTGTATTCTACACAGAAATATGCTATATTTGCCTCTAAAGAAATGAACAAGTATATACTGTAATACATAATAATATATTGCAATACAGAACTTATAGTAATCATGGTATCCGGGACTAATTAGTAATCTCATGAATTTCCACATGGTACCTATTAGAATAAACTAGGGGAAAAGCAATAGCATCACAGTTTCACTAAGCCCAGGTATGATGGTTCACATCCATAGTCTCAGCACCTGGGGGGCTGAGGTAACAGGATCAGGAGTCCTAGTCATCCCAGGCTACGTAGTAAGGCCTGGGTCAGTCTGAGCTATACAGTGAGATTCTGTCTCAAAAAAATAATTCATAATTGAATTTAATAAAAATTAAGAAAGAATAAAGAAAGAAAACACAAGGGAACTGTCACAAGAATGAACCAAACAGTTTGCTTCCCAAGCAAGAGTCACTGCCAAGTGCAGAGGAGGACACAGAACCATGACCTGACACCTGAGACAGAGCCCAGCGAAATCTTACCTGTCTAAAGAACCATACATGAACTTCAGGGTTTGGGCGACATCTTCGATCATGTTCCTTAGCTGGGGAAGAGGAACTCTGCAAAAAAAATATGCAGTTACTCATTCACAGCATAATCTAATGATACAGACCCCAAAGGAGCAAGATGTCCTTACATTAACATATTGGTACAATTTAGTCAGCTGTGGGCAGAGCTGTGAAACTGCAACTAGAGAATGGTCACCCTAAGGCAGGAAGTCGCTTCAGCTTTTCAGAGTCACTGTTTTACTAAAGAAATTGAACACCTGGGCAAAAAAAAAAAAAAAAAAAAAAAACCAAAAAACACTCCCCAAATTCTCCAGTATGAATAAATTCTAGGCATAAGGGGTGGTTTGAAAGAAAATGGCCCCAATAGGGAGTGACACTATTAGGAGGTGTGGCTTTGTTGGAGACGGTGTGGCCTTGTTGGAGGAAGTATGCCACTGTGGAGGCGGGCTTTGAGGTCTCACATGCTCAAGCTATGCTTAGTGTGACAGTTTACTTCCTGTTGCCTGTGGATCAAGATGTCGATGTCTCAACTCCTTTTCCAGCACCATGTCTGCCTGCATGCTGCCTTGCTTCTTACCATGACAATAATGGAATAAACCTCTGAAACTGTCAGCCAGCCCCAATTAAGTGTTTTCCTTTAATAAAAGTTGCCATGGTCATGGCATCTCTTCACAGTAACATAAACACTAAGACAGAAGTTGGTACCAGGGACTGCAGTATTGCTGTGATAGTCCCAACCATGTTTTTGAGTTAGCAAGCAGTGGAATGCTTTAAGCGCTGATTAATGGGCCATACCAGTAGGGACATGGAAGATAGAGGTGCCCAGGGTGATCTGAACTGTGGGGTCTGACTCAAGAGGTTTCAAGGAGAAGAATTTCAATATGCTGCCTAAAGATGGTTTTTGTGATATTTTTGGTGAAGAATATGACTGCTTTTTGTCCTTGTCAGAAGAGTCTGCCTCAGGCTAACGTGAAGAGTTTTGGATTAATTTCATAGGCAGAGGAAATCTCAAAACAATCTAGTATAGACTCTGTTGTAAGGTTGCTAAGGTTGACTCTTATGAAGATTTATAATGAAAAGGAGAAACTGAGCAAGAAAAATACAAAATGTACAATTTGAGGAGGAAAGGGGCACCAGGAAGTGGAATGGAGCTAAACTTTGTATTCAAGAAGATAAACAGATTAAGAAATTAAATAAAGGGAGTGGTGACCTCAGGGGAAGACCCCACCCAGCTATGCTTACATCTCGTGAAGAAGAATTAAAGAATATCTTAGGTCCAGGAATGGTGATACATGTCTTTATTTCTAGCACTCTGGAGACAGAGGCAAGCAGAGTTCTAAGTTCAAAGCCAGTCTGGTCTACAGAACAAGTTTCAGGACAGTCAAGCTTAGGCAGTAAAAGGAACTATTGAAAACAGAAAGCTAGTGAAGATGTAACTGAATTAGGGAGAACTTGGCAGCTTTGGCCATGTGGTTCTGGCTTTAGAATCAAGGGCAGAAGAGAGGAGTTATGGAATCTTCCTCCCCCACTAAGGAAAACCGCTGAGGTGAGGTGTATGAATGGAGACTAGAGAGGCCATTGTGTGAAGTTGTGAGGTGAAGCCTGGAATGTCTTGAAGACACAGGATGCTAGAGATGCCACAGCTGTGGGATATCTACTGAGGAGGCTGCTGACAGGGAGTGGAGCCAGCCCCAGAGAAAGAAGTGTGCTGCTGTCAACAGAGCCAATGGAGTCGAGATCTGAAGAGCATGCTGACATCAGACATGGAGATGCAGAGTTTGGAGTTTGCCTAGCTGGTCTTGGGTCTTGCTCTGGTCTAGTATTTCCTCATTATGGTCCCTTCCCTGTGTTTTGGAATGGTAATGTATATCCTGTGCCATTATATGCTACAAGTATGTGATCTGCTTTTGGATTTTGATTTTTCCAGGGGGATTACAGTTAAGAGATGGGCCGTTGTCTCGGAAGAGACTTTAGATGTTGAAATCAATTTGAGACTGTTATAGACTATGAGGATTTTTGAAGCTGGACTGAATGCTACCTCTGTGTAGGCTGTTCTGACAGCTCCCCAAAACACAGTTATCTACTTCCCCACTGCAGCACGTTGGGATCATGAAACCAGCACGAGGAGTTTTCTTTTCAATAAAAGTGGCATAATTTAATGAGACAGGCTTTCTTAACCACTATTTTACTTTGTGTTGCTGTTGTTAACATAGTTTCAGAAATTTTTTTTAAAGGTAAACAATAAAAACTTCAACTCACTCTTCAGCAGGCAGGCCAATTAACAACAACTTGTCAGACTCCTTCAAGAAAGCAACATGAATTTGTTTCCCATTTAAATGGAGGGATGAGCTAAGAAAAACATAAAATCAAATGTGGTTAGAGTAACTTTTATGGAGATATAAAAATATCCTTAAAAGGTTACATATGGTATAATTTAAGAACCGAATTGCTTAATAGGAAGTTTCTTGGCACATACCTAACTACCACACAGAAAAGGCAGGGGTTGTGCAGCAACAAAAACATATTTGGAATTATTTCCAAACCCCCAGGACACACAAAAGTAGAATCATCACATGCCTACAACCCTGCCTTCAAGAGGCTGAGGCAGAAGGATTGTTGTGATTTCAAATCCAGCTTAAGTACAAAAGTTCCAGGACATCAGGGCTACACAGTGAGACCCTCCCTGTCTCAAACTGGGGTGTGTGTGAAATGTTTTGTTGACATTAAGTAGCTACATACAGTTTAGTTTCTTAAAATGACTGTTTCCATCCTAGCTCACTAATTCCACGGAGACTTTGTGATTGCCCATGTATGGACATGACTACTTAGGAGATTACAAAGAAAAGAAAACAGTGATTCCGGCTAAAAGATGACAACCCAACACTGAGATGTGGGCGTAGGAGCAAGTGATGGAACCGGAGTCACAGGCACAGCTTGCTCAACGGAACTCCAGGACAGGGCATGTGCACAGTGTGTGATGGATACAGAGGGAACGCGCCTGTCAGCTGTGACGTGTGTGCATTGCAAGCAAGTGCAGTTTATTCTTAATTACACTTCATGCAGCTGCAAACGATTAGGTAACTTCTGAAAAGTTACAACAACCAACTATGGAAATACAGAGAGCACAAGTGTGCGCTGCTTTAAATAAGAACTATTAAGAAATTTTTTTCAAACTATTATTTTATCTTAAAGTTTAGAGGTACATATACTTTTAGGCAAATATTAGCCTCTTTTATATCATACTAGCATTATTAAATTTTTTTAAAAAGAATATGCAACAAGACACATATTGTTTGGGAACTCTGAAAATAACATTTCACAATCATTGTTTCCTCAGAAAGGTTTTCCTCGATATCGTTATTTATCTTATCATTACTGACAAGATCTAACTACTAAGTAAAATGACATCTAACCTACACAGCAGAGAAAAGCAAAGAACAAACCTACATGAAAAACCTTAAATTTAAAATAAAACCAGAAAACAAGCAAACACAAATTAAAACGTTATTCTAGGAGCTGGGATGATGGCTTGGTAGTTAAGAACAAGTTCTACTCCCCCGGAAGATAAGTTTTGTTCCCAGCACTCATAACAGGTTCACATGGGTGTCTCTAACTCCAGCGTCAAGGAATTAGACGCACCTACATTCATGTACACAAACTACCCCAACTCACACGCACAACTAAAAACAATTTTTTAAAAAACAAATGAACATTCATCTTATGATTCTATTCATTTGAAATGCCTCCTGCAGGGATCTCTACAGACAAGGCTAGCAGGCCAATGGGTGCCTGAGCCTTGAGCTGTGCACAGGCTCACAGCTGAGAGGCATAGGGTTCCCTTTTAAGGTGATAAAAATGTTCTGACATTGACCATGGCCAATCTATGAATACGCTTGAATATTTACTTGAGTACTTTTTTTAAAAAGAGAGTGATTTGCTTATATATATCTGCTTTGCCCCCATGTATATCTGTACCATGCATATGCCATAAAAGGGTACTAGATCCCCCTGAAACTGAAATTGCAGATACT
>JABTXL010012463.1:13597013-13613682 GCA_025134845.1 Neodon shergylaensis
AGTGTGCTGACCTCCTAAAACATCGGGGACCTGCAGTGTGCTGACCTTCTAAAACATCAGGCAGCTTGAGCCTCACTTTCTGCTAACATTTAGGCAACATCTAGTTTTCTCACATGACAAATTAAAAGCAGACAAAATTAAAACTTCTAGTGAAGAATTCAGAGTAACTTCCAATTACTCTAACGGCTATAGTTGCTACAACACAAAGTCCTAACTCCTCAAATCCTCAAATACACTAGCCAAGCTTTTCCTTGGTTCTGTAAAGACTGCTAAACATCTCTATGAGAAATAGTTATGTGGCACAGTGTCCGTGTATTTACAATTTTCACATTATCACAGATATGATGATGAGACACTGTGCAACCTACTTTGCATACTTACTAAGACCATCTTATATATGTAAATTATTCAATATATGCTATGGGATATGTTTGCCAAATACACTGCATTATGATTCAAATTTATTGCAATTTTCACTGTGAAAACAGCTAAAAAGTATTTTATTATTTATCTCTAGAAATTAAGTCAAACATGAATTAAAATCTATGATGCTGACTTAATAAATTTAAACCTTGTCCAAAAAAATACTTCCATTCTATTTTGTCAAAATACCAAAGGCTGTTTTAAACAGTCTTTGATTAGCGTTTTAGACATCTCCATCTTGTGATCCTTGCATTCCAAATCTTGCAACTGGAAGACAAGCTCTGTATCAATTATGTAACTCTCAGAGAAAGAAACGACCCTATGACATTTCATTGTACAGTAACATAGTAGAGAAAAAAAGAGGCCATTTAAGGAAGTCGCCATAGGAGTCTGAAAAGCCTTGGTATTGAGGGGCTGGCGAGCTCTGCAGCGCCCAGCCAATTTAATTAGCTGCATTTTTAAAGCCCTCGTTAGTAGCTCGCACTTACAGAAGCTTCCACTCTGCGTGGTAAAAATAAAGAGCCTCTCCTAATTACGATATTGCTACAGAACTGGCCACAGACAGCAACCTATTTATTTGCGAGGCATTCCCACACTTTCCAGAGAAAGTCAGGCACGATGACATGTGGGCTGGAAAGGTTCAGGACAGTACCCCCCAAACTTGGGAGGATTCAAAATTAAATGCTTAAATGACTCATTCATTCTAAAGATACGAGGAGCCAGCAAGATGGAAGAAATTAGAATTATTAACACGGGAGGTCTATATATTTTTCAGAACATAAAAATGCCAAGTAGTACATATACAATTAATTTCATCTTTACCATTTCAATTGTTATTAAACAGACAGAAAACAACACAAGGACATGCATATTTCATATGACAAACTGCAAAAGGAAGCTTTGGGGGTTTCATTCCCCATCGCTGAGAGGAGCTGAAAAGCACATGCCCTCTTCTCTTAGAGGCTTGAAAATCCTGGTGGCATAGAGTAGATACACCAGCAGAACACGCACTCGCGATAAGAGACAGCTAACCCCCAAGTCTGCATAAGCTGGGCTGACAGAAGGTCCCCTCCTCCTGCAGCAGAGGGAGCAGACACTCACCTCCTCCTTGGAGACCTCTGACTGGAGCTGCAGCGAGAGGTACATGGTGATGTGTGGGGTGCCCAGGGTACTGTGCTGGGTGCCGTCGGCCTCCGACCCGCACAGAAGTTTCACCAAATCGTTCGTGCTCGACTGTGGCTTTTTCTTTTTTGGTTGGGTTGTTTCCTTTTTCACTGCATAGGCATTTTCAAATGTCAGCTTCACCTGAAAAAACATAAAACAAAATGTTTGATGTTTCAACAAGGCAAATATCAGGTGCATTTTTTTTAAACAAAGAAAGCCATGTGCTGACATATATAGTCAGGAGTGCACATGAGGAGATGGTACCTCAGAGTAATAGCTAATGGTGAGGACAGGGAATTCACTTGTATCTGTACCTAACTTCTTTCACAGTGGTGGGCACACACACACGCAAGTACATGTGTGTACATACATATATAAACATATATGTGTGTGTATATATATACATGTGTATATATATATATATATATATATATATATATATATATATATATCTTTAAATGTTTAGTGAGTGAAAAGTACAATGCTCCCTACGAAAATCATTCACACAAATGCAGTCACTGACTGCACAAAGAGACCACAGAAGAGCGGAAATCATATGGTTTGAGTACAGAAGAGTCACTGCACATCTTTGCTGCACATAGCACTGACTCACAGAGAAAGTGAAGAGGAAGAGTCTGGGGCCAAGGGGAACCTTACACACTGGGAGGGAGTTGCCTTTCCTTCCAAATGGGGCAGGTTTCAAATGTTCTCCTCTCAGACGGTCTTTGTAGCCCTTTAAAGAGGGGCTAAAGAGAGCACCAGCAAACTAACAACCGCTGGCATTCGGGAGCTGCACCACCAGGAGGATTATCTGCCAGTTTTATCAGGAGAGTTTTAATTTCACAGCCTGATGTCAAGACTGGTCAGGATCCAGAATGCGGCGGTTTTCCAGCCGCTGACAGGCACCCCTCCTTGAAAATGGAGACACCTGCGCAGTGCTGGCCGGAGACAGCCTGTTCATCTCAAAGACGCATGGGCATGAGCATATAATGAACGTTGGACAAGGAGGGCATCGTCCTAAGCTCGGGAGCCACGGTGCTCCTGATGTTTATATTCTAAAAATGCCCCTTTAAAGGGAATCATCCATAAAGTTTTAAATTTGGATGCAAATAATGCTTTTCAGAGTAAGAGTAAGCCGGGCGTGACGTTCGTTCCCCTTAATCTCTGCAGGTGCAGGTGGATCTCTGTGAGTTCAAGGTCACCCTGGTATATACAGGAAGCTCCAGGCCAGCCATGACTGTACAGTGATACTCTGCCTCTAATTAATTAACTCATTAATTAATGCTTGTTCAAGAATAAAGAAGACTACCCAATGACTGAAAACATTGTATTAAAGCAGCAAGTTATATTTAAGGAAAGTACTTAAAGACTAAAAACGATACTAAATAATTCCTATTTTAATAATTTATTATAAGAGGTACAATTCTAAATATGTAATAAGTACTAATACATTATGATCATTTTTAAAAACAAATTTTATATACTCTTGTATATATAATATATACACACATACATAATATATATATACACACACACATATATATATATACACATACATATGAAAATATATATTCATATGTATGTGTGTATATATATATGTGTGTGTGTTTATGTGTGTATATATATAAAACCACATAACCTTAACTTACCTACCCAACTGTTATAGGTATTATACTGTAAAACAAAACATGTTGAAAAAATCTTCCAAAAGAGAAAAAATATGTATCAGGTATTTTTTCTTGTTGGCAAGGAGTATTTGGTGTCATATTCACTTTTGCTTATCTGGAGCTGGTAGCAGCTTTTACTGATGTGAATTAAGTCAGACACACATCTTTCCTAAATCTCAGGATTTACTGTGTAAGCAAGTTCCTATTGATTTGAAAGTGTCTCTCAGAAATTCACAGGGTAAAGGCGTGGCCAGGGTACAGTGCTAATGGGAGACTGAAAGGTCTTCATGTAAGAGGGAGCATGCCCTAGGGGGAACTGTGGGAGCCTGGCCCCTCTTCCTCTTTCTCCCTTTTATTTATTGGTTTTGGGGTGCACATTTCTGCCTCACTTGTTCCGCAACATTTCCATGTGGCACTCCACTAAAGGTTTCAGGATAAGGGGCTCATCTTATCATGGCCAGTTCACCGTCACCTTGACTAGATTTAGAATCACCTAGGAGACACACATGGGCCATGTCTGTGAAGTTTCCAGAGTTTACTGAGGGGAGGACTTACCCTGAATGTGGGCAGCACCATCCCATGGGATGATGTCCCAGACTGAATAAAAGGGAAAAAATGAAAAACAGATGAGCATCCATGTTCATCTTTCTACTTTGTGGTCTGCCCAGACAGGAAGAGTTTCCTTCAGATACTCCAGTAGCCATGACCTCTGCCACGTGTTTCCCCTCTATGATGGACTTCCCTGTACCAGGATTTTTCTTTTGGGCCACCAACTAGCTCCCAAATCATCACTGGAGAGGTCTTATTAGTTATCAGTGCTTGGCCTTATCTTAGCTCTTATTTTAATCTGTTTCTCTTTATCTGTGTTTTGCCTCGGGGTTTTTTATCTTCCTTTCTGTATCTGTGTCTGCTGGCAGGCCCAGACCTTTCCCTTTCTCTCTCTTCCTCCTCTCATTCTTTCTTCTTCCTATATTTCTTCTTCTACTTATTCTCTCTGCCTAAAATCTCCACCTATCTCTCTACTGCCTAGCTATTGGCTTTTCAACTTTTCATCAGACCAATCAGGTGCCTTAGGCAGGCAAAGTGAAACAAATGCAACACATCTTTACACAAACAAACAGGGCACAAACAAATGTAACACATCTTTACACAATTAAACAAACAGGGCACAAACAAATGTAACACATCTTTACATCATTACCAAAGGCAACAGAAACAAAAGTAACATACCTTCACACAGTTAAAGTCATATTCCGAAGAATAAAGAAATGTAACACATCTTTGCCTAGTTAAAATAATATTCTATATTTCCCCCTTCCAAACCAAGAGCCAACATAAACTTCCCCTCCTGTATGTAGTATTGTGTCAGGTATTTGGTACCAACTATGAGATAAGTAACAAACAGACCTGATCACAAGCTAGACCCTCTAAAACTACAAGCCAGAATAAAGCTTTCCTTCCTAAGTCAGCTAATTCAGGTACTTATTACAGTGACAGATGCTAACCTACATGGAGCAAAGAAAGGGTTTAAAATCATCTAGATGTGCATGTTGCTAGAAAAAATGAAATGGGCCAAGACTAACAGGAAATTACTTAGACGGCAACAAGGGGAAAATTTCAAAGCAGAAAGCAGTGTCTACAGAATTTTTTAAATGTATTTTCTGTAAACACAATATGGGTGAAAATTAACATAATTAAAAAAGAGTTGAGAGAATATGGCTTTAGGAATTATCATCTTAGACGTGAGACTGAATATTTGGGGCCTGTGAGATGGCTCTGGGGTAGGGGCACTTGCTCCCACGATGATAACCTGAGTTTGATCCTGACCCACATGACAGCAGGAGAGTCAGCCCCTGAGAGCTGTCCTCTAACCTCCCCCCGAGAAGTGTGTCTAATAAATAAATGTTACAAAAATAAAACTTGGTGTGAGGTTCCGACACAAACAGGCTACACGGAAGATGGTAATTATTCTGGGGAGCGGTACTGGAGGATTCACAGAAAGAGACCTCAGAGAAAGCCATGGCTCATACCAGGAGGGCATCTTCTGCAGCAGAGGTTCTAGTGGTTGGGAAGGTTTAAAGACTGGGCGTGACTCACCAAAAAAATGACAACAGGAAATGAGTTGATGAACTGAACAGTCACTAATTAGACTGTGAGAAGCAGCAGTGGCCTCAAATTTGATACCACTTTGCTACGCTTGTGGCCAATGACATGTGTGCTTTAAAACTAACTTTAATATTATATTTTGCAAATGACATGACCTATTTTCTTTTCTTTCTTTCCTTTTTTTTTTGGTTTGTTTTGAGATGGGGTTTCTCTGTATAGCTTTTGGAGCCTATCCTGGAACTCATTCTGCAGACCAGGCTGGCCTCAAACTCACAGAGATCCGCCTGCCTCTGCCGCCCGAGTGCTGGGATTAAAGGCATGCACCACCACCACCACCTAGCCTCCAATACCTATTTTCTGGTGCAAGCACCTTTTCACCTTGGTACGAAACAAACTCAAACAAAAACACACTCCATGGGACTGTTCATTAATGTCCTCCAATGGACAGTTCTAGCACCATTTTGATTTAAGAGAAGTTGGTTCCATCATAAGGTTCAGAAGGACGTTTCTGAAGTCCTATATGATAAGCAACCATAAATGCTGAGTTCAGTTACCTTGACAACATAAGGTGTAACACGTAACTAAAGAGATAAGCACTAATTTTTAAAAAGATTGATAGACCTAGGTATTAAGGACACTACATGAGTATAGGGATAAACTTTTATTGAGCAGTATCTAATAAGTCTCGCTCCTGTTGTTCCTCCGCAGACTTTAACATGCAACCAACGTCAGGATCCCACACTTCCTGCCTCCTCACATGTGCAATTTGCCTAACCTTTTCCCATCCCTTCCAGGCTCAGTAATGATGCCCTGGTTCCCTCGGGTCCAGGGATGTGATTTCTATAACCCATCACCTCCAAAGTCTTGCAGCCTTGGTTATCTCCTTCCTACTTCTGTCTTCAACCCACGCTACCTAAGAAGCAATTTTTATCCCTATCAAACCCCCTCTTCCCACTTTAGTTAGAACCCTCTCCGCAGGGGCGTACTGTGGGGTGGTGAGGATCCAATGCCACAGCAGAGCTGGCCTGAATCAACACAGCTTTTCTCATAGCTTCCCGCTCTCTGCTGCCTTATCCTTTCTCTTTCAGCTGGCAGAAGGTAGGTGCTTTCAAAACACCACATGAATAAGGCTCAAGAAATTAGTCTAATTGGCAGAGCAAATTCTCTCTCCTCTAGACTCTTCTCCTTTTGAGCAATCTCACTGTAAAGCTTGGGATGCTCCTTGGTCTCTAACTCTGAAATACTGTAAAATTCCAGACTTTCTGAGCATCCGTGTGGTGCTTTACAAGTTTCAGATTTTTGAGTATTCAGGGTTTCAGGTTGTTCTGCATAGGAAGGGTTCCAATTTGAATCTCTCTCTTTCTCTCTTTTTCTCTGTCAGTCTCTCTTCCTCCTTTCCCCTCCCTCCCTCTCTTCCCTGCCCAGCACTCACCCACTCACTTCTGGTAGCGAGCATTTTGGATAAGGGATACTCAGCCACTACTACTATCTAACAAATTACAAGCCCAGATTTCCCCAGTCATCCAGCATTCAAGGGAGCATTCAAGGACTGCCTGCTGCATGGGATGCAGTCTGTGGTGGGTTAGATGGAACTGACCCCCATAAGCTCACGGGGAGCAGCATTATTTGGAGGTGTGGCCTTGTTGGAGTAGTTGTGGTCTTGTTGGAGGAAGTATGCCACTGTGGAGGTGGGTTTGAGGTCTCATATGCTCAAGTCACACCCAGAGTCTCAGTTACATTTCCTGTTGCCTGCCAATCAAGAGGTAGGACTCCAGTACCAAGGCTGCCTGCATGCCATTATGTCCCACCATGATGCTAATGGACTAAATCTCTGAGACTGTAAGCAACCATCCCATTAAATGTTTTCCTTTATAAGAGCTGCCGTGGTCGTGGTGTCTCTTCACAGCAATAGAAACCCTAACTAATTCACAGTCACACACGGTTCAATCTGTTTTAATGTGTAGGAGTTTTTCAGCCTTTTTCAGGATGAGTGTGCGTGCACGCACACATGTGCGTGTGTGTGCTGGGCTTTGTAAACCAGGGCCTTACACATGCTAAGCACACACTCTACCATTATTCCACAGCCCAACACCATCATGCTATTAACACTTTTGAAGCATCTAGAAAGACAAAAAACAAAACCACAAAGCTAGTTGTGGAATGTTAAAATGGGCTTTGCCTCTGCATTTTATGTCAGCACACACCAGTGGAGCTGGAACTGGATTTGAAGACTTCCCGTTAGATGCCCTCTGATTACAGCTGAGGAAAGCTGATCTGGAAACTCTGTAAGGTGTTACACGGAGGTCTGATCTGTTCTCCCAGTGTCTTTCTTCCTGTTACACTGTCTCAAAGGCCACTGTCTGATGGAGAGCAAGAAGCGATAGACCTCGCTATGCTCCAAGTGCATTTTTATGATGTCACTGCTCGGCATGCCCAGGATTAAAGTCTCTAGTGGAATTACTTATAAACCTGCGCTCCTCTTCCTCTCATTGCTGGAGGGGCTGTTTCGCACACGCCACACCTTGGACAGGTCTACCTCAGTTGGGTCTCGCCCACCAAGACACCAGAAGCACACAGGTTGAAAGGAGAAGGAAGGAATATACTTTGGGTTAGCTTGCAGTCTGGTACTTTGAGTAACTGATTCTGCAGCTTTGGGGGAATCACTAAGCAGTTCCTAAACTCTCTTTTTCATAGGATCTCATCATCCAGTCTAGTCTGGCTCACAATCCTCCTGCCTCAGCCCCCTGGGTGCTCCAGAGTCCTTTTCGTTATGTATAAACCAGGACCACCAACCACTGGACTCCTGCAGATCTATGGCGAGGCCCTAACATGTCAGAAGATCTGTATGAAGAAGTGCAGGTGCACTCAGGGAACACAACACCATAGAAGAGTTGGCAACAAGTCTGCAAGAGCTAAGGGTCCGCGAGCAAGCATCTTCCGTACCTGAAACTGCTGTGTAAGCTCACAGCAGCGTGGCTGCCTGCAGGAGACCTGCAGGGGAGCAAGCCAATTTGCAGGACAGCATGGATGGGGGAGGGCTCACAAGGCCCCAGTCCTCCCTAAGGAGTTATTGGCAGTGGATGGCCACTGAGGCAGAGAGATCATCTTTCTTCGTTGATGTGTCTCACGGTAGTTGATCGTGTTCCACACTCCCGCACACGCACTCAGCTCTAATTTGACTGGGGGCAGGAGGATGAAGGGGGATGAAGTCAGGAAAGGGATACACTGGGTGGGGACTTCAGGAAGATTGGAAGGAGAGGAGATGGACATTGGACGGGACAAAAAACACACTGTATTTATCCATGGAATTAGTAAAGAATGAAATTGTTTAGCTAAGCGATTTTCGAAAGAAGTAGTGTGGTTCTGTGACATCTATGCCTGATGGCAGCTCAGGAGCCTGGGAGCTGATGTAAAGAAGTTCTGAGAAAAGGGCTAGAAAACCAGATGCCTGACAGAAATGCAATATGCATTTTACCTATGCTCTGAAGCCATGATCCTGAATTTAAAGGTGACAGAAAATTAATCTAACAGGAAATCTCAAGGCCACATGACATTCAGACGGTGGCATTTGAAGATTTTGGCCAGATTAACAGTAAGAATCAGGAGCAGGAAACAGGACAGAAACATTTGAAAGACTTATATTTTAGCCAGAAATGGAGTATGTTTAAAGTTGCTGCCAGTGGATATGTAAAGACCGGCACTGTTAAAAAGAGGCCAAGGACTCTGCACTGGGACGGTAGGAAAGATATTCAGAGGGCAGCCAGTAATTGACCAGGACTCCCTTCATCTCCAAAGCTAAGTATTAGCAAGAGGTGAAGCTGCCCTCGGTGCTCAGGCTTCAGTGTCACTCACCGCGACACGGGAGATAATCTCAGCATCTTAGAAAGAAACCAGCACAGAACGGATGTACTTTAGGCAACACCATATACAGTACGGAAGGGGATGGCCACACCTGCATTGGTCCAGGGATGCAAGACAGAACTCTCTCTATGTTTTCAGAAGTCACATCTACATCATTCACGGCCACAAGGACATCGCCTAAAAAGAGAAAAACAGAAGACAACCGGGTGAATATCCCAAACTGAAAAGTCCTGGACTCGCGACACAAGGAAACAGTTGTCTGGATTACCGCAAGGGTCTAATGGAAAATGTGGTACATGCAGGGACTCATCCGAGGTTACTCCGAACATCAGTGACTCAGCCAATCACCCAGCTTGGCCATTATGCTTCCCAACAGTGTACCATACCTCTGCCAACCGTGAATATTTGAAGATATGGATATTCCTAGTCTCAGTTTAACTAAAGGGTACGTGAACCCAAAGGACCAATGGAAAAATTTTAGCATAAACCAAGTATTACACTTAACAAAATTGAATCTAACCACTCAGACCAATAGTAATAAAAAAAATCCAGCTGACATTTTAATTAAATCCATGTGGTACATGGCAACGCGCTGTGCTATTGCTGCGACCACTGACTGATGTCTGCAGAACAGGTCTTTGTTCCAGATTCCGACGACACCTACATGACAAGCATGTTTCGGGCAACATCTTCACCATGGCTGCTCTTCAGATGCTTGTATTTATCTAATTTCAAAATCAAGACCACTACTAAAATCAAATTTTACTTTCAAACTATGGATACACAACACAGCTCTTGCCCAAATAGAGTAAGAGTCAATTTCTTCTGGGGTTAAACCTGAGTGATCCTGGCCCAGGAACTCAGATTCAGGGTGCCCCAAACGTGCTCTGCTGCGGCAGTGGTTACATGAGCCAGAATAAAATTCAGCTGTCAATCAGTGCCGGGGCAGCTACCAGATTTACTGTGGGGTCCCAGGTAGGTGGGCTGGCATACCTTCGGGGGTCTATGAGTATCACATACTTTCTGGAGAGAGCCTGAACTTGGGGGCTGGTGGAGGCTTCTGCTTTGCTAAAAATACATTGCAAAAGCTCTAGCTGACAGTGAAACATGGAACACTATGTGAGCCTAAAAGACAGATACGGGCTGGGCAGTGACTAGGGCAACGGCAGTCCAAGATAGCCTGGGTCTGCATCTTCAGCACCCCAAATCTCCTCAGTCGTGAAGTTCTAACCAGTCACTCAGCCTTGCAGAGTCTTCAGACAAAGGTGTAGCTTTTTATCTGGGATCTTCAGCTTACAAGAACATAATTGAAAGTAATATCAAAGCCCTAGCAAGCTGTGTTAACAAAACCACAACACACCTAGGGGACCGTCTTGTCATTCCAGACTATACACATCAAGTCTTGTCCTTAAACTGCTGCAGAAGATAATCAGGAAAAGATTTTGTGAAAGACCAACTCTCTCCTCTCAGGAAGCTTAATACTCTTTGAGGAGGGTAGTGAGCATGCAAGTGGGCTAAGAAACCCAACAGCTTCTGAACATCTTCTGGGTCTGGGTTCTGTCATCTTTTCAGGAGTATTTGTACAGTGCACAGCTTGAATGTCAGAGAAAATCTCTCTCTCTTGAGCGCAGGTCAAGTCTGCTTTCTGTACAGTGTGACAAGGACACACACTGACTCTAAATGGAAAAAAACTGTCAAGAATAACACTGTGGTAGCTGAGAAGATGGTCACATAAAACTGTGGCCTCCTCGTCCACAACTTTACTCCTCAGGGACTAGACAAGTACTGCAGAAATGTTTGGAACGGCTGCTGGCCTTATCGCTGCAGCTATGACAATGTTTGAACACCGAGTCGTCTTCATTCTGTTCACCAAAATGAAGGATTAAATATTTTTATTCTTTTAAGCCTCTCAAGTAGCAAAACCTTTTGTGCTAGTACATAGTTTATAGAATTGCAAATTTTATTGGTCAAATGACGTAACATATAACCTAAACGTCCATACACTTGTTTGACACTTTTCTGCTTTCAATTATGAAAACACTAATTTTTAAGTGCTTCAATAGACCTTTTTGTGCCCAGTTTTTCTTCCTTCCTATGTGTGTGCGACATGCGCATACATGTATGTGTGTTATGTGTGTCTGTATACCCGTGTGAACAAAAGGACAGAGGGCGACATTAGATGACCTGCTCTGTCACTCTCTGCCGTATTCCCTTGTGACAGTTTCTCACTGAACCTGGAGCCAGGCAGGCAGCCAGCAAGCCCCAGATATTTTCCTGTTCCCCACACCAATGGGGTTACAGGCAAATGGGAGCAACACCCGATTTTTGTTTGTTTAATCCTGATGTTTGAACTCAGGACCTCATGTCTCCAGCTCCTTTTTTTTTTTCTATTTTGATCTAGGCTTAACAAACTTCTTCTATTATTCATGCTTTGGTGGTAATGGTCTGTGTTCAACTGCTCAGCTCTTCCACCAGCTCCATCTGAACTCTGCCACAGACAACAGATAAATGGTTGGGGCTGTGTGCAATAATATTTTATTTCCAAACACCCATATTTGGCTTCCAAATACCTTTCCTATGCTGTAAATCATTTAAGCCTTTTAGAAAACACAGGTAGTAAGCCTGTTGTGACCTGCCGGCTCTGTCTCATTTGCCTATCTGTTCTGAATGTTTTTTCAAGATAAATGTCCAGAAATGAATCAAATAGGCTAAATTATATACTGTTTCAGAGTGATACTCATGTATAAATTATATTTTGAATAGCATAAACAATTTCTTTTCCTCTTTGTTTTTCCAATGAGAAATAAATCCTTTGATGCTGTCCCTATGCACAGAAGCAACCAACACAGCAGGCCCGCGGGACTGAGTGGGGATGAGAACACGGGCCCAGGTCTGTCGGTGACGAACAGTTTGCTCCTGAGCAGCAGGTGCTAATGCCTCTGTCCCACTTCTGTGGCGGTGGCTTCCCAGGGAGGAGACACTAAAATCCTGTCCTTGCAACAAACTGTGTGTTCTAGTCCTTCTCCTGCAGCCAGAAAGCATGAGAAGGGAAAAGCCAAACGCAGTCGGGGACAGAACAAGACAGAGACGCTGTCCGTAAGAAAACCAGAAAGTAGCGAGGAGTACAAGCAGGACTCCCTGCTTAGTGCCTGAGAAAGGGCAAGAAGGAGGTACCACCCATGGAGAAGCCCCAGGTGGTGAAGTTCCGCCTGAGGAAAATGGTCATAATGCCCGAAATGGTGGGCAGCAGGGTGGGCAGGAGCCAAGCTACAGGTGAGTTCTCTCTCCATCACCTGCAAGCCTGTGAAGCACAGCTGGCCTGGCACCCACTCCTCCTGCTTCGTCCCCTCCAAGAAGCCATGGCCAAAAGACTCATGTTCAGTCCCAAGGGAAACAAAATCCAGTTATGACCAAAAATGAATAATATTGAAGAAAAAAGCCCCACCAAGGCAGCTTCCACGATGTAGGTAAGAGAGTATATTCTATTTGCTCTGGTCTGAAAGATACCAGCTGGCTACTGCTTCCAGCTGATTGCCAAGCTTTCAGAGAATTCTTAGAAACAGAAACGTAGGCGAGCAGCAAACACTGGCACCACCCCCAAAGGACGGAAGTCTCCGAGACCTAAGCAAAGAAAGTAAGTGCAGGATGGGTTCTGCTGTTGTCAAAGGACACAAGAGAAACATCACTGGCCTGTCTCACTAATAACAGGCGCACTCACAGCAGGCAAGCCACACTCACAGAGAGAGGCCAGAAAGTAAGATGTGTACATGCGTATCGCCATAGTGGGTAGCTGTGCACAGTGTCCTAACTGTGTCACCTGGGATACCGAGACCGACAATCTCAGTTGCTGATGGAACTGAGACCCTGAGACATCTCAAGTCATCAAATGCAGACACAGGAAGAAGATACCTTTTTATTTGCTAAGGAAAATTTAAGCCAGGTTTTATGGCACACACCTGTAATCCTGGCTTTTTGGGTGTAGAGGCAGGAGAACCAGGAGTTCAAGGCCAGCACGGGGTACATACGTGAGGAAGGCTCAGCGTGTTTATGTGCATACCCGATGTTTGCATGCAAAGCTAGCTTAGTAGCGGTGCGTGCCCTTGGAGTCTAATCTGAAAAATAAACAAATATAATGAGTCGAGACTTTCTAAGATGCGTTGTAAAATTTACACCTCCAGTATTAGAGATAATGGAGAAGTGTGTGCCAGGGGAACACACAGACACACAAAAACAACCCAATACATAATATAAAACACTGTCGACACTTTAAAATAATAGGTGGAAAAATAACTAAAGATTCAAAAACAAAATCCTCCTAAAGCTGAAAATACTACCTGGTATATAAAGAAGTATACTACGAGAACAGACTATGGGCAACAGCTTGGCCGGTGCCCTGGTCTTTCCTGATCAAGCGTAATTGAGGGTCTTGAATTGCGATGAACAGCAGTTATTCTATTCAAGGGCGCAGCCCTGAAGTTCACACACAGTCTCTGCATGGGGCTGCTCTTTCTGGAGCTCCTCAAATCCATACATACCAACACGAAGATTCCGAATTAAATGTTCCCATCCTCAGCTCTCCCCTGAGTAAGTGCAAAGCCGTTCTGCATGCACTTGGATCCAGACCACACGTCTGGCGGAGCAGCAATGATGATGGAACAACACTATTGCTGCCTGCGTGTCTTCCTATACCTTCCATGCACTTCCTAAGCAGTCGGTAAGCCTGCTGGCTTCCTCGATAAGGAGGCTTTCATTCATTAAAAGCTCCTGGAGCTACAGCAGCTAGGATGAATGTCAGTGCAGACAAACGAAACACTGGAAGGTCAATCCTTTCCCCAGAATTCAATGTTCTATCCTTCTTGGGTGGCCTTTTCTCCATGAAAAGTGTGTGTGTGTGTTACATACACGAGTGTGTGCGAGTTTGTCCCTATGTACATGCAGAGGCTACTCAAAAAGCTGGAGTCTTCCTCTTTCTTTCCCGGAGACAGGGTCTCTCCCCGAATCACAGCTGCTGCTTTGGCTGGGCCACATCTCGCTGTAAATTTTGGAATCCATTCATTGACAGAGATCCTTCAGACATGTGCACTTAGAATTGGCTTTGTGATGCTGCCACGTCATCTGTCACACTGTGATGCTGTCTATTTCTGACGTCCTCCTCCCACTATTACATGAGCTCCTTTACACCAGCAGTCAGATCGTCACTGTAAACTTTGCACGCCTGACACTTAGCAGTCAAATGCTTTCTGAATCAATGAACAATGTGATTTAGACTTCAGGCCAGATGGATTTTAACATGTTTCTAAAACTCCTGTTTTAGGCTGGGTCAGCTGAGAAGACAGACACACTTCAGAGGGGTTAAGAATGCGCTTCCAGAGCCAGCAAGATGTTCAGTGAGTAAACGCACTTGCCAACTAGTCTGGTGATGCCCAAGCCCGGAACCCATGATGGCAGGAGAGACCCACTCCCACGAGCTGCCCTCTGACCTCCACACATGCCAGGTACACGTGCCCAGGCACAAAGAAATAACCGTAAAAAGAAATATATTTTCACATTTGATTAGTCTATCATTATAAAGTAGAATAAGGTCGCTAATTAACTCACATGTCATATCACATGACTTAAAACCAGCAATGCAAAAACATGCATCTTAAAATGTTCAAAATAATTTGTATTTTTCCTCTCAAAACTGGGATATTTTAGAGAAGTGCCCTTATAAAGGAACTTACATATAATACCACTGCCGTTAAGAAGGTCAATTGACAGTCTACAGCCACTCCAAGAACTTGGTGTCCTCAGTGCAAACATACAATTTAAAGGTATTTTTATTCATAAATTATATATTTTGCATTATGTTATTGGATGCAGCTGTTCCAGCCTAAATGATCACTGTATAATCAACTTAGTTTCTTCTCCTTGTCAGCAATCATAAGCAAGATGAAATAAAATTATACTACTCAAAACTTGAAGATGAGCTATGCTCCCTGGTCTGAACTGGGTGCGTGTTTCTGTTACACGGAAGCACTCCTTTGAAGATCATTCGTACCGACTTCACTTAGAGACTGTAAATCCTGCCTTCTACACTGTGGATCACAGGGTACTGCCCTTAACCACGCATCTCTGCAAACAAGGACTGGGGCTGCAGCAGCACTTACCAACCAGGACCTGGCCGCTCTTCATGGCAGAGCCTCCTGGCAACAGGCCGTGCACCACAAGCCTCTCTCCATCGGCCGGCTTCCCGCTCCTCCTCCAGCTCCACTTGCTCTGATGGATGATTCCCACCAGCACTTCCAGGAGTTTGAGCTGCTCCCTGGGCTTGATGACCGTTAGCTTTTTGGGGTTGATATAGACAGTCACATCCTTGTACCGCTGTTGCACAGTGACCCCGGTCTTCTGGTTGGACTGATGCTTCAGAATGGACACCGGGCCATTGTCATTGCTGTCCTTTTTGTGGTAGCGCTTAGGTAAAAGTCTTTTGCTCTTCAGGATCTTGGTGAAGCGCTTGAGCTTGGGTTCATGCTTCTTTCTTTCTCTGGAGTCATCCTCTTCAATGATGACCTCCTTCTCACTGAATCTGACGTGATTCACAGTCTGTGTCTCTGGAAGGAGGCTCTCCTCCTCGTCCTCACTCAGTTCCAGGTAAAACAGCTCGCCATTCCTCTGTACACTGTCCAGCCACTCAGGCTCCAGATCACTGTGTGAGAGAGGAAAGGTCACCTGCATGGTCACCCAATATGAGAAAGAGACAGATGGGGGCAGGGTTAGAGTTTTAAAGAAGGGGGGACAGATCAAGCAGGCAGAGTGTTACCAAAGAAAATCAATGAAATGGGGAAGGAAAGAACCTTTTCTATAATCTATTGGGCTATAAACCTTTAAAAATAAAACTAATTCAGGCTCGCACCTGTAATTCCAGCACTTAGGAAACTGAGGCAGGAGGACTGCCATGAATTCAAGGTTAGCCTGGGCTACACAGTGAGTTCCAGGCTACAAAGTGAAACCCTATCTCAAAAACCAAAAACAAAGCAAAACAAGAACAAAACTAATTTAGAAGTTGGGAGGATGGTTCGGTGGGTAAGGTACTTGTTGTGCAACTATGAGGACCTGAGTTCAGATTGCCAGCACCCACATAAAAAAGCCGGGCTCAGGGAGGACATTGCACAGTGGAGTCCACTGAATTAACATGTTCCTTCTAGGAGGGAAGGGGAGGCTCAGGAGATTCAAGAGATAAAGAAACTGTCACAGTCTGGGAAAGAAAAAGCTTGACAATTTTAGAAGGCCCAGATTTACAGAAAGAGCAGGAACTGCTGGGGAAGAGACTCTAAACAGCAGCTGCCCAGGGGAGATGCTTGGGCTTGTGGAGCCGCCCACATGCTGTGCTCAGGGGAGATGCTTGGCCTGTGGAGCTGCCTACATGCTGTGCACAGGGGAGATGCTTGGGCCTGTCTACATGCTGT
>JABTXL010012463.1:13623283-13691159 GCA_025134845.1 Neodon shergylaensis
AGAGAGAGAGAGAGAGAGAGAGAGAGAGAGAGAGAGAGAGAGAGAGAAAGAGAGAGAGAGAATATGTGTGTGTAATGACCTTGCTTGATCTTTCATATAGACCCACATATAATATAACAACAATTATTTTATTCTTAATTTAATTTGGGGGGATGTGGTATTAGCAAATTGTATCTCTAACTTTATTAATTTTTAATGTCCTTGTACGTGTTGGGAAAGAATGGAGAAAGAAAAAGACAATGGCATCAGGACCTTGTGAAAACACTCTGTTAGTCCAAGGGCTTAATAATTAGAAATCACAAGAAAACTTTAAAGACTTAGACTGTGGTATATTCTCATTTTCCATTTTTGACTACATAAAAATTGAAGTTGAAAAATGTTTAGTTTAACATGTAGGAGACACAAGGTCCCAATTTCCATAGATTACCATCTCAATTAGACAAACAATACAATTCAGACATAAAATACTCCAGATAAGAACATAATTAAATATTTACCATCGTTAGCAGGCTCAAGGGCTCTTTATTTAGTAGCTGAAGAAACCAGCAATGAGAGATAAATGAAAGCAGGGCTACCGGAGGTGATGTTGAGTTAACCCACAGGGCATGAATTTATGTCAGGGAGCTTTGTCGGGAGCTAATCAATATTACCCTAAGTGTGAACATAGGACTATGCTTTATGAAATGAGCAATAATAGGTTTAAAAAATATTTTAAGGTTATTTTTAAAATGATGATAGGTCAATAAATATTTAAGATACTGTGACTTTCTAACGTTGAGTTTTCCAAAATTGAAGATAGAATCACAATATACAAAAGACACTCACAATGCTAAATTCATGTAATGAAGTTACATTCTGACATTTTAATTTCCTCACATGAAGTTGGAATCCCTTGTTCATATGTGTAGCACTTAATTGTGATAAGAGCATTTAACTGAGGATAGAGCACAGAGGAGGCTCTAGAAGCAGGCTGGGTAGCTCAGTGACAAAACGCTTCTTTATCATGCATAAAACTATAGGTTCAATCCCCACTTCTGCAAAAACCAAACAACGGGATTAAATTACTTCCCATTAGGTCACCCAGTAGCGGAAGCAGATGACACCACTCGTGCCCCAAGCCCAGATGGTCCAGTCTTACTTGTCTTCATTCTCTATCTCTACTTACAAACTATAAACGCATTTGTTGAACTATTCTGCCACCAGTTTCTTATGCATATAATGAATTTTAAGCTCTTTAACACCCCCTTTATCCTGTCTCACCCCTTCCCTGCTAGAACCCTTCTTCTCTAACTCTCAGCCTCCTACTTTCAAGTCTTTGAGTGTGTGTTCAACCCACTGGGTTTCAGTAGAGTTGTCTCCATGAGCAAGAGATGTTCCTAAAAGGAAGACATAGAAATGTTGCCCATACAACTTTAAAGCACAGATGATACACTGGTCTGGTTAATGAGACGGACAATAAATGGATGGATAGGATTTAAAGGGTGTTTCTATTATATCTATACAAACCTTTATGTGTGTCAGCAAAAGGTATTTGAATAGTACGAATGTGTGTGAAAATAGATCCTCATCGAGTGAGAGAGGAACTTCGACACAAGGTTTTAAACAGGTGTTTTGAAAACACAAAATGACAATAAAACAAAATAACAGAACACAGAAAAATCAATGCAATATGAAGATGAGACTTTCATAGTCTTTTAAAAAGAAATCCCTGTGAGCAGTGGTCCTGACAAACTGTGTTTCAGGTCCTCTGGGCTGCTCGGGCAGATGGTAGCAGTTATGTCTAATGCCCATGAAATGGCTTTTTGGTCTAATGCTGAGCAGGTGTATTCCGGAAATACCCATTCCGAACTGATCACCCCCAGGCCGAAGACACCAGTTTAAACAGTTTAAACACTTTCTTTTGCCCTGCTTCATTCAGGCAGGCTGGTGCTTTAGATCTGAGGCCCTGTATTGTTAATCAGTTTGGATTCTTTTATTTTCTATTTGACATTTCAAACAAGAAAAATATGAGGAAATTCTATTGCAATGGAGTCTTGTGGAGTTTAAAATAAATTCCCCTCCCAGCTAGGCCAAAATCACAATCACGCTGCGAAAGGATTTTACAGTGAGCGCCACTCGGGGTCACTCCTCAATTGTAATTTTTGTCAAACGAAAGGGGGATTGTCCTGGAGAATTTAACTCCTCCTTAACAGTATTTCATTTTACATGGCAACAGTTGTCTAGCGGGGTGCAGAACGGGGCGCAGAAAATTTCGAGTTTCAAAAGACAGCTCTGGCGTCAAAGAAATCCGATTTTAAAACCCCTTGCATAACGCCCCCTCCCTCACACTTTCTGCAGCTCGTATGGTTTTGTACCAAGACTTAAAAGGGTCGCTTGAAACGTTTACAGATGAGAGAACTCACGTAAACGTCCCTGGCAGGTTTTTACTAAGCTGGCTTAGCCGCCCTCACCGCAAACGCAAACGTATTCAAGAGAAACTTCATTTACGGCTTAGCAAGTCCCCCTCCCATCATATCTCAGTAAGGCCGGGACTTCCGAGTTAGCAACGTTAACTGTCGTCCTTTTCAGCCGTTCACTCCACAAGTCAAGACGTACCGCGTGGATTCCTTTCTCACCAATAAACTCATCGCCTTCAGCGTGGGTTTTAATCTTTGTGAGTCTGGTTTGCATAAAAGACGGGGTTGAATACGCTGATGGAAAGTTGAGATTCACTTCCTTAGGAGGACTCCTGTGTTGTGTAGCTAATGTTCCGCGGCGCATAGCGGGTGGGGTGAAATTAGATTTGTTAAAACAGAAATTCTTTCTATTCTCACTCACAAAGCCCAGGCAAAGCTCTCAGCTTCCCTCAAATCCCCCACAGAAAGTGCAGAGCGCCTTGAAAGACACATGGTCCTCTTGGAGTCTCACTGAGCCTACTGGTGTGGGGCTGGAGTCTCTGCGACCCGGGACAGCACAGACTCCGGGAGGAGAGCCCTGCATCTAGGCGAACCCAGCCTCTGAGCCCAGCCCGGCCGCACCCTGGGAGCCCACACTGACCTGTGTAGCAGAACGCGCTGCACCGAATCCAGGTCCTCCAGGTTGCGGGGCGCAGGCTTGGGGATGCTGGTCTTACCCCCCTGAAACATGCCCGTGGGGAGCCGCCGCGATGGCGAGTCTCGGGGCGGCGGCGGGTGTCAGCGGGTCCCCAGCTCCACTAAGGTCCTGGATAAAGGACACGAATGCCCAGGTGGCACTGTGGGTCCCTGTGTCCCGGGGTCGCCAGGGGGAGCAATCTCGAGGTCTCTGCAGGTGGGCGATCTAGTGGTGCCTCCCGGATCCCCGGGGCCCGGGTGCCTCGGTTCCCGCGACCCCTCCAGGCACCTAGCTCCAGGGGCGCTCTCTTGCCGTCCAGTGCGCGCTCCGAGCCTCCCCTTGAGTTCACGGACCTCAGGCGGCCCCAATTTAGGACACAAGTGTCCAGGCGCCGCCCCAGGGCAGGACGCTGCCACCTGAGGCCACCAACAAGCCAGGCAGGAGGAGGCGCTTGCGGGACGAATGAGCCGGCCTTGTGGCTGTGCACAGACTGAGAAAGTAAGTGGGAAGAGGAGCCAGATGCCCCTGTGGGTGGGACTTTAAACCCTTTAACCATGTGCAAGCTGGGTTGGTGGCAGTCTTCTTTTCTGCACTCGGGAGGCTGAGGCAGGAGGATAGTTACCAGTTGGAGGCCAGCCTGCTCTATGTAAGAAGAGCCAGGTCAGTCAGGGCTACATGCAAGGCCCCGTCCTGAAACAAACACGCAAAAATTAAAACAAGAAACCATATATGAGTGAGTACAGTGTGAAAGGTGGGCGCATGCGTGTCTGACATGGAGTCTTTATACTCCTCGGGAGATAGCTTTGAAATGTACTTGCCTTCAGTTGTTCCTTGGTTTCAAAGCAATGTATACCATTGCACCCCGTGGTCAGGGCAAGTAGGAGAAGGGAGGGAGGGAGGGAGGGAGGGAGGGAGGGAGGAAAGGAAGGGTAAGTGGAAGGTTAGTTTAATGTTCAATGTGGGGGGGTTGACTGTTGGGGATGGGGGATGACCCACGAGAGACTTCAGGATCTGTTCTGAACCTGATTCAGAATCAGATAGAATGGTAGAGAGAAGGAATGGAGAAGTTGGAAGGTGTTTTAAAATGTGTCGAACCAGTGATGACGTAGACACAGACTAATTGTAATTGGTAATAGATTAATTTTATACTCCTGATTAGATGGGACTTAGCTTGCTTTGTAGCTAAGTCATCGTGTGTAGATTGTTTTTCTCCTGGATAAGTTTCTCTTGTTCTGGCTGCTAAGTAGGTGAAGAGGGTGAAAGAGCATGGTTTCATCATAAGGCATAGAAACTTCTACTCCATGCTCCTGCCTGCATGTTTCCTTGGCTTGTTCTGCATACTTGTATGGTATTCTTCCACCAAGTATCAAGAAACTGAAGGGTTTGTCTTTTGATCCAAGGAAGGAAACAAAGAATGTGGTGCTTATAAAAGTATAATTTATCAGAATGAAAATCTAAAACATAAATTTCAATAATGAACGCTTTTTAATGTTCGTTCATGCAATGATGTGATCTGAATTCGTAGAATGAAATTATATGAAATTTAAAGAGAATGTTTGATGGCAATAAAATAATTACGATTCAAATTTATGTAAATATTCAAGATGCAAATTTGTATGTTCAGTTTGTATTTGTTATTTGTCTCCTTGCTATGACAAAAGACCCCACAAAGGTGGTTTAAAGAAGAAAGGGTTTATTCTGGCTCATGGTTGGGGAGGACGGCACGGCAATGGGAGCCGGTGGTGGCTTGTCACATGGTGTTCCAGTCAGGAAGCCCAGGGCCATGGAGGTGATGCTCAGCTCGCTTGCTTTGTCCTCTTACTAGTCTCCATATCCCAGGATGGTCTCCCCTTCTCATTTCCAGGAAACACACCTCAGACATGCCCCGAGCTGTGTTTCCATGGTGATTCTAAATGTAGTCAAGTTGTCAGTGCAGTGCGGATCATTGATCTCATTGTCCCTTGTTAGCCACGGAGTTGAGGTCTCTGTCTGGTGCTCTTATACACTGACCTATGTCACCCTCAGTATAATGGAGTTCTTAACCCCAAGGACCCTAATGGGTCCTAATTTCGAAAGAGTCTTTGACATATAGCAAAGATGACATTATACTGAACTAGGGTATTATTCAATCAGTCAGGGGGGATTTATAAGACAGAAAAGTGACGGGGAAGGGCTCATTGGTGAAGAGTAATTGCTGTTCTTGTAGAGGACCTGGGTTTGATTCCCAGCACCCACACATTGTTCAACAACAATCTGTAACTCCAGTTTTAGGGGATCCGATGGCCTCTTCTGACCTCTGCTTGCACTAGGTACACAGGCATGCACGCAGGCAAAACACTTGTGCATAGATACACATGCAGCCATTCACACACACAATATATATCAATATAAAAATAGATATCTCAATATAAAAAATATATATCTCAATATAAAAAATATATATCTCAATATAAAAAATAAAAAACAGAACAAAAAACACATGGAAGGAGCATGACAATACAGAGAGAGAGAGAGAGAGACAGAGAGAGAGAGAGAGAGAGAGACAGAGAGAGAGAGAGAGACAGAGAGAGAGAGAACACTGTTGGATAGCAGATATGAAGTGACAAATCTGTATGTGTGGTAGTGAGCTTTCCATTTTGCTACCATGAAAGACCCATGGAAAACAGATGGCCCCATCTGATGAGCAGGTATGCACACTGCCTTCAGGAATGTCTGAAGTGAGTAGCAGCAGACACTTGGATAAGCAAATTCCTTGCCTCGACATCAGGAAGCAGAGGAGGAGGAGAAAGAGACCCAAGGTCCCTTGAGTAGAGTCTCATGTGGTCGAGGTTCCTCAGTAACACCACCCTGGGGGCCACGCCTAAAACACATGAGCCTTTGGGGTCGGTCAGTGAGGACATTGAAGCGGGGAGCAGTACCAAAGATCGCCAGCATCACCAAAGACAGGCATGGAGCCAAACATCCTCTAGAATGCCCGAAGGGTCACGGTCGGTCCTCCTAACAGCTTCAGGTCTCCAGAACAATGGAGAGATACATGTCTGATGTTTTTTTTAAATTTTTTTTTTTATTAAAGATTTCTGTCTCTTCCCCACCTCCGCCTCCCCTTTCCCTCCCCCTCCCCCAATCAAGTCCCCCTCCCTCGTAAGCCCAAAGAGCAGTCAGGGTTCCCTGCCCTGTGGTAAGTCCAAGGACCACCCACCTCCATCCAGGTTCAATAAGGTGATCATCCAAACTGCCTAGGTTCCCACAAAGCCAATAGGTGCAGTAGGATCAAAAACCCATTGCCATTGTTCTTGAGTTCTCAGTAGTCCTCATTGTCCGCTATGTTCAGCGAGACCAGTTTTATCCCAGGCTTTTTCAGACCCAGGCCAGCTGGCCTTGGTGAGTTCCCGATAGAGCATCCCCATTGTCTCAGTGTGTGGGTGTATCCCTCGCAGTCCTGAGTTCCTTGCTCGTGCTCTCTCTCCTTCTGCTCCTGATTTGGACCTTGAGATTTCAGTCCGGTGCTCCAATGTGGGTCTCTGTCTCTGTCTCTGTCTCCTTTCATCGCCTGATGAAGGTTAATATTCAGGAGGATGCCTATATGTTTTTCTTTGGGTTCTCCTTCTTATTTAGCTTCTCTAAGAACCTGAGTTATAGGCTCTATGTCCTTTATTTATGGCTAGAAACCAAATATGAGTGAGTACATCCCATGTTCCTCTTTTTGGGTCTGGCTTACCTCACTCAGGATAGTGTTTTCTATTTCCATCCATTTGCCTGCAAACTTCAAGAAGTCCTTGTTTTTTTACTGCTGAGTAGTACTCTAATATGTATATATTCCATACTTTCTTCATCCATTCTTCAATTGAAGGGCATCTAGGTTGTTTCCAGGTTCTGGCTAAGTTTTAATCACCTGATGCGCAGCAGCTACTTGGTGTAAGTCCAGGGAGTTAGCACAATTAGCTTCTTCCACGTGTGAAATGGGAGTCAAGATAAGACAGGGGCCAAGGCAGAGGTCTAAGGAAAGCACAGGAAAGGTGAACTCTTGGGGCCAGAGGGAGAGGTTGACCAGGGTAACAAACGTAAAGAGATTTCCAGGCCTTTTGAGAGTTGTGATAAGCAGGGTTTCTGAACATTCTCCAAAGATGTCACAACAGAGGGATTGAAAGCACAGTGACTTAGCACACTGGTCCTCAGGGTGCAGTTGGCTGTGGGAGGAGGAGAGAGACCTAGTTGCGAGAGTCCTGAAGAGCGAGAACTTTGTGTGGCTGATGGCCAGAGAGAGTCGAGGGGCTGGGAGAGAGGTCTACATCGGTAAAATTCTTGTTTTGCCAGCATGAGGACGGGGAGCTTGATGCTCAGAAACATGTCAAAACAGCTGGGTGGCCTGCTTGTAATTCTAGCACTGGGGAGAGGTAAGTGGATCCCTGGTGCTTGGCGGTTAGCTAGCCAGTGCAGGTGGAGAGAGCCTCCTGAGTAGAAGTCTGTGGAGCTGTGGTGGCTTGTGGGGAGAGTGCTTCACGGAGTAGCTTTAGCAGCAGAGAGTGCAGGCTGGCTGATTGCCAGCCTGGAATTGGGGACCTCGGTTTCACAGCCACAAAACAACTGTGTTCTGCCAATGACCTGCATAAGCTCAGAAAACCCTCTGCCCACCTGGACCCTTAAATGTTTTAACCCCACGGAAAGTTTGACTTGCTCGGGGAGAGCCTAAGCAGAACCCCTGGTTTCACTAGACTTCTGAACTAGTTGTGTACTTTTGTGTGTCAAGAGAAAACAAACACGGGGCATTTTCAGGGGTGCAGATGGCAAGTTGCCCTTAGAGTAGATACCACCCAGTTGGCTTGTGGGCAGGAATAGCTTTAGCCAGTGCTGGGCAGCTGCAGGGCAGGCATGAATTTCTCCCCACCACACTCTCCTGGGTTCCTTGCTCTTGCATTTTTTCTGGTTCTGGTTCTTTTTCTTTTCCCAAACCATAAATGTTGGGACTCTTGCCCCCAAACACACAGAAACTTCCTTCAGAGGTCAGAAAGGCTCTCATGTAGAATAGATTCCTCAAATCAACCTATTGTCAGAAAGACTCTCATGTAGGAGAGACTTCTCAACTCAACCTATCTTCCGAGGTTATAATCAGGACTTTCTACAATGGCACGTTTATAGTTAATAAGCAAAGGCAGTCAGACCCTTTGAGAAGTTGCCTCTGGGATGGAGATTTCCACATATGAAGTTTATTGGGAAATGTAGGGGGATGAAGGAGGGGAATGGAGGATTCACGTGGGCAGGAGGAACACTTAAACTATAATATGGTCTCAACAAATGTTCAGCCAATTCTGTGTCCTTATCAGGGGATGATCTTGGAGTACTGTCCTGAATCAAAACAGGATGGGTCCTTGCATCTGGAAAGGATATTTGCTTAGGTGATTCTCTCCAGTGAAGGTTGTTACACGGCTACAGCAGAGGATCTCGGCTGTCAGTCATCAGCAGGATGAAGAATAGATGGTTCCTGAACGAAAGGGCAAATGGGGATGAGGAGGGATTAAAGCAGGCTCCACAGCACCTAGCTGAACACAAAAGAAGCTCATAAACCTATGTGTGGAGGTGCATGCCTGTAATCCCAGCACTCAGGAGATGGAGGCAGGCCGATCATTCGGGGACAGGCTGGGGTACAGAGAGACAATTCATCTTAAACAACAGAAGGGGGAGTAGAGGAAAGAGACAGAGAGAAGAAGTAGGAGGAGGTGGTGGAGGAGAGAGTTAGGCAGAAGTTTACTAGTCAGACATGGACTTCTCTGCCAGAGGGGTTTCTCAATAGAGGCGTTAACAGCTGGCGAGAAGGCTGCACAGCAGGGACCAATATTAAATCAAAGCCACAACACCAGCAGATGCAGTCCAAGTGCTTTGAGACTTCCAAAGCCCTTCTCCAGCACGCCTGGCTGCACGCTGGCTCACCTGTTCAGCACTACCGTAGAGACCATCTGTGTATTCTGTGCCTTAGGAAGAGCATGCAGCACAAGCAACTGAATGGCTCAGTGGCGCAGCGCTTGCCAGGCTAGGCTAGTGTGCGCGGAGCCCTGGATTCTATCCCCAGCACAGTAAAGGAAAAGGAAAGCACGGAGCGGTCCTACCTCCTGACTTCTCTCTACGTGTTGGATGCAACTTTGCCATTCCGTTGCAAAGACAACATATATGTAGCAAGTCTAGGTCTTAAAAACGACAGCAAATACCAGGTGTGCTGGTGCATACTTCTAATCCCAGCTCTTTGGGTGCAGAGGCAGGTGGATCCCTGTGAGTTCCTTGACAGCCAAGCCTACATTGAGAGGCTCTGTCTTAACCAAAACAAACAAACAAACAAACAAACAAACAAGGCAGAAGTGTGATCTAATTTTACCCCTTTACCTCCAAAGGCTGGCTTTCGGATTTTGTCATCTACAAAGCACACTTCTCTATTTTCTTTTTAATTACACCAGTGAGGAGGGGCCTTTTCGTCTAAAGACGAGTATACGCTGCAATCAATTATCAAGAGATCATGGGTTCTTACCTGTGCATCTGAGGTCCGGTATTGCACTACAGTGGGGGACACCATAGTGGTGGGGCACCTGGCAGAGGTGCCAGGTATTCACTACAGAATAGTGATTGTAGTTTTTTTGTTTTGTTTTGTTTTTACTTTTTACTCTTTGGGAGGCCTGCCACCCAGTTACTCCCCCCCTCAAACACACACACACACACACACACACACACACACACACACGGAAACTTATTCTTACTTATGAATGCCTGGCCTTAGCTTGACTTATTTCTAGCCAACTTTTTTTTAAACTTAAATTATCCTGTCTACCTTTTCCTCTGGGCTTTTACTTTTCTCTATTCTATATCTCTTTCTTTCCTTCTTATTTCGTACTGGCTGGGTGGCTGGGCCCTGGTGTTCTCTCTCCTTCTTTTCTCACTCTTTGCTCTTTCTTCTCGTCCCCTCTTATTTATTCTCTGCCCGCCAGCGCCATCTATCTCTCTCCTGCTTTACTATTGGCCATCCAGCTCTTTATTAGACCTTCAGGTGTTTTAGGCAGGCAAAGTAACACAGCTTCACAGAGTTAAACAAATACAACATAAAAGAATGTAAGACATTTTTGCATCATTAAACAAATATTCCACAGCATAAACAAATGCAACACATCTTCAACTAATATTCCACAAGTAAAGGTAGGAAGTGAGGAGAAAACTGAGAAGGAAGAAGGAAGACAGGGCTTTTTGAACACACAGCATCTGTGCCATGTGGATGCAGAGGAATATTTACATATTACAAATGCAATTGTATTCAGGATTGAACTAGTTAAGACTTCCTCCTGTTAATGTGCTATGTCTGTATTTTCTTTCAGACATTGCTGGATATACTGGTAATAGAATGTCTTTTTATAAGACTGTATTTTCCTCTTGCTGTGTTACAATAACTGACAAAGGCAAGTTAAGGAAGCAAGAGTGTATGCTGTCTCCCTGGTTGATGATACCCAGTCCACCATGGCAGGCAAGACAGTGGAAGGAGTATGGGACAGCTGATCACACTGCATTTGCTCCAGGAGAGAGGGAAAGAAAGAGAGGAAGAGGGGGTGTTATATATATGATAGATAGATAATGTGATTTGGACTGGATCCAAAACTTTTCTGTGTGTAAAGTTTAAGAACAAAATACGTGGGAAGGGCTTTCTGCTGACCCTTTCTGGGGCCTGTCATGCACCTCGTCTTTTAGCAACTGGGGGTCAGTTCAGTGGCATAAAGGGTTAATGATGATTCCCCCCCCCCCCCAGCTTCTTTTGAATTTACCTTTAATCAGCATACCCATAATTAGGTTTCACTAAGGCAGTTTTTCAAAGGTCTGTCTTGTTTCTCTTGCTCTCTCTGCCGCCTTGTGCTCTTCTTCCTCCTGGAGCCTCCTTCCTGCTTTTGTGCTGCCCTGTCCTTTTGCCATCCCTCCCTGCTCCCTTCACACCTCCTATCTAAGGTCAAAGCCTGTACCCACTCTCAAGTCCCCTTACTTATATAGATACGAGCGATAGACGCTAGGTGCTTCTCCTTCCCTGACTGATAGTCTGTCTCAGCACACAGGAGTGCGGATGTTTTGACCAGTCTTGGATTCTTGGTGTCTGTGTGAGCGCTCCTGAAGAGCTGCTTCACAGTGGGGAGAGCCACCTCCCGCTCAGCCTTCGGGGCCACACCCGGATGAAAGTGGCCTGGGAGGAGCCCTGGAGGAGGGGATGGGTGGAGAAGTGTTGCAAAGCTGCCTCTCCTCCCCTTTGCTGAGTGCTTCCATTCTCTGAAGGCCCAGGTACCATTAATGACACACAGGAGTGGTAAACAGGAGGGCGGTGCATTCTCATAACTAAGGGTTAAACCTTCCACGAGGCACCGGCTGCACAGGGAGTGGGTGTCTGACATTTCGGGGGGGGGGGGTATAAGGGAGTTCAGAGGGTGTGAGCAGGAGCTTTCTTTGGGTGGAAGATAGTCCTGATTCTTTCTCTTAACATCACTGGCTCATGTATGTTGCTGTGGAGGTGTGTGTGTGTGTCTGTATGTGTGTGTGTGAGTGTGTGTGTGTCTGTGTGTATGTGTGTGTGTGTGAGTTTAGCATGCAAAGAAACCTTTCACTTAATTCCCATTGGTGTTATAACAGGAAAAAGAGCTGAAGATGGTAGGTGATTTAAAAACTGGGACGAGGACTCTCACAGACATTGTTCAATTTTAAGGAAGTCATGATTATTTGCATTCAAACTAGACTTAAAAGCAAAGTTTGTGATGTTTGAAAAGACCTTCAGGTCAAAATACCAGATGAAAGCCTTGGTGCTCTGAGGTGCATGGGAGCCTTCGCACGCACCGTCCACTATGGAGCTCAGGTCTCTTGGGTCCACAGAGCAGGGGGTTCTTGAACCGCCTAAGCATGGAACTTTCATGATGAAACTCATCACTTTTTATGCTAGCCTAAAAAATTAATTTAAAAAAGCAGCGTTATCCATGACCTTATTTTTAGTGATTTAATTATGTTTAGTCTTGGTGGCTTTTAAAGAAAAATAGCCTTGCAATTTGATCAGTCTGTAGTAATTGGGGAGAAATCAGGCTTATAAAAGTTGCAAATACGAAGTGAAGCCACTCAAGTGATTTTAAAAGATGATTTAAGAGCTTTCAAACCGTCAAACTAACCCTGTATCAATTTTTTTAAAATAAAATATTTTTAAAAAAGGCAAAAGAGCTCCACCTGGTGGTAAACAGAAGAATTGTCCAATTTATATTTCCTGGTTTGGAAAGGTTTTAGGAATCCTCCTGGAGCAAAGTCATTGATACCATTTCTGAATTATTTGGAATCTGCCCATTTTACGAATTATCTGTTTTTAAAAAGGTTATTGCTTTTAATGTTGGAAGGTTCTAGAAACTTCTACATCTTCCCTTCACACTGTCTGTGGTGGGGGAAATCACTCCTGACAGTAAAGTCCCACTTCTTGGCTCTGAAATCCTGCCATCCTTTGATTCTTGCTTAGTCCACGCCTCCCGCAGGCTGCAGCCCCCAAGGACCCAGCCCAGGATGCCAGACACAGATCACACTGTCTCCCACTTAAGACAGCTGTACTAGACGTTTAATTCCTTTTTTGGTACCTGCCTCTTCAAGACCCCAGACTAATGTAAGATCCCTTCTGAAAGTCGCGTGAAAAATGAGGATGTGGAGACATGAGACTTTAGAGCCTAGTTTTTGGACTGTTTGCTATTAGCGCCATGTCCTGGGATACCAGTGATGCCAGAAGCTCCAGAAGCCACCGCAGGGAGGATTTTAGAGCCCCCCCCACCCCCTGCTTACAGCAATCAAGACAGTTTTTGGACAACAGTGACGGCAAATCCCTTTCTAGAAACACACTTCTGCGAAGAGCCCTGAGTGTCGTCTCTGTATACACACAGCGCACCATGCTGACAGTTAACTACGGCTCAGCCTAAGCGCTGGCGGTGGTTCCTCTGGGGAGCCAGAGTCTATGGACTCCTTTCCTGAAAGGGGTTGTGTACCGTTGTTCTGTTTCCGGGCACTGTCAGTGGCATGGAGGGACAGGGGATTATGGTTCTCCATAGAAAGGCCATGGAAAATGCAGAAGGGTCTGGCGTCACACTGTGCTCTCGGTTTGCTGGACTCCAGACACTCACAAGGTGACAGGACCCCAGGGAAACAAAGCTTCAGGTCACCGTGTAGAGTGACAGAAACAAACGCAGCGTGGGGCGGAGAGTTCCCTTGAGACCCTGCTTGGCAGTACTCTCAGGCCTGGGTGAACCCCGTGCCCTTCGTTGGCCCGAGTTTCTTTATCTGGCAGAGAAACCAGCCTCTCCTCTGTCACAGTTTTAAGACTTAAATAATGATGGAGGAGGGCCATCTTTCTATCTGTTGTTTCATTGGTTAAGTAATAAAGAAACTGCTTGGCCTCTGATAGGGTAGAATTTAGATAGGCGGAGTAAACAGAACAGAATGCTGGGAGAAAGAAGCTGAGTCAGGGAGTCGCCATGATTCTCCCACTCCAGACAGACGCAGGTTAAGATCTTCTCTGGTAAGCCACCTCGTAGGCTACACAGATTATTAGAAATGGGCTAGTCCAGGTGCGAGAGTTAGCCGAGAAGAGGCTAGATATAATGGGCCAAGCAGTGTTTAAAAGAATACAGTTTCCGTGTAATTATTTTGGGGCATAAGCTAGAGCTAGCTGGCGGCCGGGAGCTGGGGTGGCAGGGAAGCGGCCCGCAGCTCCTCACAACAAAATAAAACGAACCACTTGAGGGCATTCAAACTAAAGCACCATTGCCTACTAAGTTTTTATTATTAGTGATAATTTATCTTTATGAATATTATCTGCTAAAGAAAACAAACAGGTATTTTAATCTTTTATTAGGATTTTTTTTGCAGTATATACTAAGAGACTTTATTCTCTTCCCACTCCCTCACCCCACCTCTGCAGGTTATACTATCCTAGAACTTGGCCTCCTAGTCCTTCTGCTTCTGCTCCCTAGGGGGTTTTGGGCTTACAGTGTGAACTACCAAGTCTGACTCAGAGGTTTCTTCAAAATATTCTAAATCAATTACTCAAGTAGAACTATTGTCCTTACTTTCCCTTTGTTCTGTAAGCTATATGGATTATTTAATAATAAGAATTAGGTCATCTAATCACCTTTTGGAAGGTTAATATGGAATAAGTATGAATTAAATTGGATGAAGGATCTGTAGGAAACAGAAAAACAATGGAAAAGGGGGGTCCTTTCATACTGCCTGACCACAGAAGCAAAGAGCCAAAGGAGACAGACTTCTTTGTAGACAGCAATTAATAATACTTTTCTCTAGTAATTTTTGGTGTTCTTTCATAGTTTTTTTTAAAAAATTAATAATTTATCTCCCCAATTATATTTTGAAGCCACAATCTCAATGATATTATATCCTGCATGAATTATTCATTTGTAATCAAAACACAATGTGACAGCAGTTAATTTTGTTCTTTATGTTTTAGGCAACTGTGACACGCATGGCTTTATTATGAAGTAGCTTGATAGTGTGTTCTGCTTATTCTAAGCAAGAAGAGAGCAACAGCCTGAGGCTTTTAGGAATGCGCGTGTCTCGGGGAGCACAGGAGCAGGCAGCTCAGGCCATCTAGGGAGCACCCTTTCCCCTCCCTTTGCCTGGTCCAAGCTTTATATTCGTGGGTTAAATTCTGACCAAGGTTGTCTTTTGTGCCCACTCCTTGGTCCTCAAACTGCGTAACAGTCTCCACGAAATAACAGTTCTAAAGAAGACGCACAGCCCCGGAAAGAGGCTAAGCGGTGCAGCAAGAACGGTAACAGGCGCCAAATGCCTGACTTAGTCCTCACCTGCTAAAGCTCCTTTGTCTGGGGTGGTTTTATTTTTCTCGTTTTTAGAGATCGTATGACAGAATTTAGTCAGGATGGTGTCTCCACATATTCGTTTCATCCCTCTCTGGATGGGTCATACAAGGAAGACAGAGCACTAGTTATCAAGCCCTGAGGGGCTGGGATTGCTTCTTCCTGGCATGGCTTCTTAGAATGGCTGTGGATACAGAGAGTTGAGGTAAGACACACTGGAAGACTGCAGTTTGGTGCCTGCCTGGTTAAATCCTAACTGTTTCTGGTTTTCTCTTTCTACCACAGTCATTTCCAGCAAGAGTGCTCACTTCCTAGGGACAGTAGATGGGCGTGGAAACGAAGTTTAGTTCTTTATTTATAAAGAAACTCCTTGTAGGCATAGACAGTGTGGCTTTTGAGATTGTTTCTGAGAACAACTGCAGATTGTTCCTTTGAGAATGTTTCTTGTGGCTGCTTTTGAGCAGTGATAACTAGAAAAGAGGCAAAATGTGATATATATATATATAAAATTCTTGGTGCAACTTTGATCTTTACCATCTTGTGTATAATACCATAGTATCTATTATTTAAGCAAGACAAAATATCTTGTTTCTTTTGTTTATTGTAATATCTAAAACATTTTACTTCCTCAGATTTTATTATTTATGAGTTATTTATTTGTTTATTTTTGAGGCATGGTCTCACTTTATAACCTATGCCCTCCTATAACTCATTAGCCCAGGCTGGCCTTGTATTGGTGATCTTCCTGCCTTGGCCTCCCAGGTACTGGGTTTATAAGTGTGAGCCATCATATCTGGCACCATTTACTTTTTATGTAGTTTTGAAATGTTATTTAAATAGACAATTTATCTTTCTGCTCTCAAAACATCGATTCCAACAAACACTAGAGGGCATTCATTGCTCTTCTCAGAAACAGAAGATGACATTGCTTCACAGAGGGCTGAGGAAATCAAGGGTTTCTTCACATTTTTTGCTTGAATTTTTGTGTGTTTGCATACATTTTATCCGAGTTGGATAACTATGGCATTAACATGTTCCTCCCTGACCTTTAGGGACTCATTTTTCATATTAGGTGAGAAGCTAATGGAAGTTAGTTAAATTTCAGTGCTGTACATGAAATCTTTTAAGAGTGTGATGACATGCTGAATAACTCCAGAAACTGTCATTTGGGGGTCTGCGTTCTAATGTCGGCATCTGTCAGTTGAGTGCTTTTGTTTGGAGTGAGCGCCCTGCTGAGCCATGGCAGTCTGGCTGTGGAGAAGGTTCCGGAACTGCAGGGGGCGGGGCTCCTAGAGAGCAGAAAGAGAAAGGCAAGGAAAGCTCCATCAGATAAGGGGAATTGGAGAATAGAGAGATGAAGTCTTGGGTTTTATCTGATGTGACATTACCAGGCTAACGGGAGATGAAGAGCTGCCAAATATCTGCGGCTCTTCTAAGTTCTATCCTTACGCTGTGTTGGGTCTCGGACTTGGTAGAGGCGCTGTTTACAGGTTGTTCACTTCCCAACGTCTGCTGCTTCTTCTCTCGGCCCTGTTCTGGCCTGTTTCCTAGTGGATAAACCAGTGTCACATTAGAAAATAAAGCACCTTAGACATAAATGAGAAGCCAGCCTGATAGCATTCTAAACCAAGTCAAAAGACCATGACTTTTGGGTTGTTCAGTAAAACATGTCTGGGCACCTGTGGTCCCAGTAGGCTGAGGCAGAAGAATGATCTGAGTGCTTACAGCACGTAAGTTTGAGACTAGCCTGGGCAGCACAGCAAGTCTCTATCTCAAAGCAAACCCCAAACCTCCCTAACCAAAAGGAAAAAGTGCATAAATTCAATTTTTTTAAAAGAGGGATGGGGTGGAGTTGGGGGAATATTTACTGATGTTTGCTGACCATGTCTTGGGTACTCCACAAACTGAAATATGCCTGCTGGCCTCATGTTGACATCAGCTATGTTCCAGACCAACATAGCTCTCTGTGTGTGGCATGAGCATCTGCAGCCTGGTGAGACATTGGACCTCTTCAGCTGTGTCTCCTTTGGTCTCTTCAGCCATCGTACTGTTGCTAATGTTCCTTTTTCTAGTATTACTTTTGCTAAAATTCTCTCCAAGAAGACACATATGCGTCCCGTGACAGGAAAATCACTGCTTTAAAAGCGATGGCTATGAATGGGAAAGAATTATGCTGGGCCAAGGAACTTTTTCTTCTGTGAGGCCACCTGATCTTAAGATTGCTTTTACCAGTTACTCATGAAGACATTAAAGATGCTTATGTTTTTTTTTGTGTCATGTCAATATCAGAAATTAGGGCAGGTATATGGAACTTGCCGAATGTCCTTACAAGGAAGAATAAAAATAAAAGTCTCAGATTTATAGGGATTTATTGATGTGAAGATAAGATAATTCTCAGGCTAATTTGTTTATGCAAATATTTTTGCCTGTAATGAAAACAAAATGTTCATGAAAGTTCTGAGCCATTCGAACAGAAGATTGCTTATGCATGTTCTTCATTAGAATTTATAATTTCTTTGAATGGATTTTGGAATTTTGGACAAGATTGCTCAGACAGGTTGTCTGATGCCCTCCTGTAGGACAACTCATGTTCAATGTCGAGTGAAGAATGCACAGCAAATAGTGTGTGCTCTTTGTTAACCCAATTACATAGACCCACGTGTGTGTGTGTGGGGGGGATGTGTGTGGGTATGAAAGTCAACAACATTTTTATGTAGGTTATGTGTTAATGCATTTTTTTTTGTATTTTAAACACTGTCTAGAGTTACTATTATAATCATACAAATTACTTTAAATATTTAAAATTTTATATAACTTACACACACACACACACACACACACACACACACACACCAGGTGCATGCCTATAATCCCAGTACTCAGGAGATAGAGGAAGGAGGACTGTCAATTCAAGACTAGTCTGGACTGTGTAGCAGACTATGTATATGTGTAAATAACTAGCTAGATACGCATATAGTATGCAAAAAAAGTCTACAAAACAAATGACATGTTTGTGTCTAAGTTGATTGCAGAAATAATATAGGCAGGACTCTGGATTTTTGAAATAGGAACAGTGAATATTCAATTCACAACAAAGCCTGTTAGGTAGGTAGCATTCAGTACATAAGGAATGCAAGACCTATCTCCACAAGCCCCGCGTGGATCATGTGTCTGCTTCTAACTGATCCTTGCTTCCTGTTACCCTGTCTCGATGCTCCTCTTTTTCTCTCCAGGCTGTGAAAGCTCTGAGACAGGGGTACATCAGATTTGTGCATCGTTTTTTGACTCTCTCTAAAAATGTAGACATAAATGACATTAAGTAAAAGCTTGGTGAAACCGGTTATGTTCTTTATCATTGATGAAGCCACAGGGGCAAATATAAAAGAATGTCTTTCATCATAAGCATTCATTCCTATGACTGTCATGTTTATAAATTTTTTTTCTTAATTATGCATGGGTGTGCATGCACATATAAGTGTATGTGTGCCTACAGAGCCAGAATCAGGTCCCCTGGAACTGGAGGAGTTACAGGTGTCCATGAACCTGATGTGAACCCAGGGAACCAAACTCAGGTCTTCCGTAAGATCATGCTCTTAACCACTGAGCCACCACTCCAGGTCCATGTCATATCTGTTTTGGACATCCAGAACTTTACTCTCATAGCTTTTCATGGAAACAGTCTGCACATTGCTGTATATGCGTGAAGGTATACACAGTTCATGGTGCATGTGGACAGAAGACAGGTCAGATGACAACCTTGGGTGTTGGGTCTCCTTGTTGGTTCCTGCTTTGCCTGCAAGCCTGACGGACTCATGAGTTCCCAGGGTTTCTCCTGTCTTTACCACCCACCTCTCTATAGAAGCACTGGGATTAGAGATGCTTGTACCATGTGTCTGCCTCCTTATATGGATTCTGAGGATTTGAACTCAGGTCCTCATGCTTGCACACAGCAGACACCTTACTCACTAAGCCGTCACCCCAGCCCCCAGGGTAAATTCTTATTTCCTTTGTGGCGAGAACTGTATATTCTTGTGGACACAGTTTTAGTATCCAGGCTGCTTGAGTTCGGGGTCAGGTAGTCTCATTTTCCTTTGCTTGACTCCATAGCCCAGGATCTTGAGAACTTTATTGTTTCTGAGGGAAATAGGCTCTAAAGTGACAATCAGAACTGATGGGCCACAAACCAAAGCCATTAGAGCCCATTTAGTGTTCTGTTTAGGGTACCAGCTCACTCTTTGATCCCAAACCTCTGACCCATCAAACCACCCAGCCTTGGCCCATACGATGGAAGTGAGGCATGAAGAAGCCTCTCTTCCTCAGTGGGTCCTTCTGCCACGCCTGTCTTCACACACAGCCAGCCTGGAATAGTTTCCTGAATTTTGGTCAAGGCTAACATCACTCTTTTTACTTGACCTAAATTATTTTCCATGTTGGGCTAGGAATGCTTCCAAATTAAACTGCACAAGATTAAGGAGAATAATTCTCTTATTTTTCCTTCCTAAGAGCAATGCACTGGGGTGAGGAGGACAGGCAGAGTGCACTTAGCGGTGAGCAGCGCGGGCCACTCTGTCCTGCCAGAAACCAGCCTCCTGTTTAATTGCTTTCCTGTCTCCAGAGATGGCCACTTTAAAGAAAGTCAAGCAGGAAGACACATAAGTCATCTTCTTTGGAGAGGAGAAATATGTGTTGTCTGAGCAGAATAACTTGAATCATCATTTGCAAATGACATACTAATCACCGTGGCATGTTGAAATAAAAAAAATTAGCAGGTTAATAGCCGTGCATAGTTTTCTTTGAATTCTTGCCCTGTCTTTGTTTTGTCTTCCTTGTAGGAGAAGACTGCTATATATACATCCCAAAGGATTCTAGAGAGTTCTTCTTAGTCCACACCTGGCTAAATACTCTTTGGCACTCTACAGCTTTGGAGATAATTGGATTTATTGACCAGCAGGGTGGGGGTGGAGGTGTCAAAAATGTCTCTCTCTCTCTCTCCTTTCTCTCTTTTAGGCGACTAAATGATCTGGAAGATTCCAAAGACTGGAGAATTTTGCAAACCAGCTAAACCATTTCTAGAGATCTAGAGATGTTTGCTCAGGAAGTAACAGAACCAATAAACAGAGCTGGAAATGTCAAGCCATCCATTGAAGAATTATGACAATAAAAATGGAAAATGATTCAAATGTACTAGACAATTATAATAAATTTTAATTCATTTGTTCTGTGGAATACTACTTATTCATCAAAACTCATGTAGATCTATATTTCCTTAGATAAAATTCAGTGTATTGTGTTATGTATATATGAAAATATATGTAGATGTCTATTCATTTACACATGGAGTAGTTGTGATAGTTTTGGGCAAAATATTATTTTTCTTTATGATTATCTATGCCTTTGATTCTTCTCCACTAAAAACTGAGACCGAAAAAGGTTTAACTAGCGTGAAACCCAAGCACCTAGAACAGTCTCCTATAGATTTCCCCCATTTACTATTTACTTTTTCTTTGTGTGTGTGTGTGTGTGTGTTTGAGACAGGGTTTTCCTGTGTAACAGTACTAGCTGTCCTGGAACTAGCTCTGTAGGCCAGGCTGGCCTTGAACTCACAAAGATCCGCCTGCCTCTGCCTCCTGAGTGCTGGGATTAAAGGCGTGCACCACCACCGCCCAGCCCCCATTTACTTTTGTCCTAGTAAAATGTATCTGGGCATGACCGTGAACATAGATGGCAAACATTGTTCTGACAAAACCTAAACTGTAGTTTTAGGATTCAAGTTGAGAAAGGGGCTTGTTATTTCTGCTCAGTGTTGTAAACTCCTGATTTGATGGTGTGTTGCTAGGTATCTGCTGCTTTTCTCTGTCTCCTACTTGTTTTTATTCTTTTACTTTTGCTTGTTGTGTACTTAATAAACTCACTCATTCAAAGTCCCAAGACTGGCTAGCACAATCTGTCTGCAGTCTATAAAGAACAAATGTAAGAGGCATCACTGACAAATAAATACAAATATTGGTTAAAATATTGGTAAGAAAAAGGCAAACAACCCAACAGAAATTTGGGCTAATGCTATGACCAGGCATTGCACAAAAGAAAAAAGAAAGAGAAATGACCAAAAACATCAGAAAAGATGATCAATCTTACCAGTGGCCAATCAAAGGCAAGCTAGAACCACAAAGAGGTACAGTGAGATTTTCTATCTCCCGTAGTGGGGTACCAAAAAAGCAGAGATCTTTGCATGCTGATGGTTAAAAATACAAGTTGACCTGGAAAACCTGAAATGATGCTGTCATGTTGGAAATGTGTAAATCTTTCCACCTACAGGTTAGATTGCTGTTTTCACACCCGGGGGATGTTTTACACCTGTAGCTCAGGAGAGATGTTCAAGAATACATCCAGATGCTGTGTTTATGACAGTCCCAGGCAGGAAGTAAAGCCCACGTTCAGTGGGAGGAGACTTGATGAATACGCTGTAGGGAATTCATGCTATGGAACCCCGCACTTCAGGGAAAATAAAAAGATAGACATAGTTTGAAAGCAAAACACGCACTGGAAAAGCTAGTTCCAGAAGACTGTGGGCAAAGCTAAGCAGCATATTTTTAGAGAAATAAAGCTAGAGGGGGAAACACCAGGGGAAGCAAGGGGGTGATGGACAGAGGTGGAGACTGAGGGGAAAGGGAGGTGGCAAAGGCTGTTGGGACAGAGAGCATCAGGGTGTCAGCCTGCTCCACGGTTCACTGCTGGTGAGACTTGGGATCTGTCAGCAGGGGGCAGAATCCAGGGCGATGCTTACTATCTCAGTCTGGGTAGCTGATAATATAAATATTTTCACATATAAAGGAATTAATAAAACTGAGCATGGACACTAGCATTCATGAGTCTGAGGCAAGAGGTTCAGAGGTTCAAGGCCAGTCTGGGCTACATAGTGAAATCCCGTCTCAAAAAAAAATATTTAAAAAGATATTGGGTGGTGTTCTGGTTAGTTCTGTCAACTTGACACAGATTAGAATCACCAGGGAAGAGAGACCCTACCTTGAGGAATTGCATTCACCAGACTGGTCTGTAGGCAAGTTCGTGGGGGCACTTTCTTGATTGATTGATGCAGGAGGGCTCAGACTGCCTTGAAACGAATATGGTGGTCTCGGGATGGACAAGAAAGCAGACTGAGCACCCCATGGCAAGCAAGCCCGTAAGCAGGACTTCTCCATGTTCTCTGCTTCCTCTCTGGACTGAGTTCCTGCCTTGACTATCCTCAGTGACCTGAGAGTTCTAAGATGAAATAAACCCTTTGCTCCCCGAGTTGCTTTTGGTTAGTGTTTCTCTCACAGCAGCAGAGAGTCTAACCAGAACATCTGGAAAGATGGCTCAGTGGTTAAAATGCTTGCCACACATGCCAGACGACCAGAGTTCAGATCCCTAGAACCCAGGTGTGCATGGCAGCACATCTGTAATTCCAGCCCTGGGAAAGCAAAGACTGGATGCTGGAGAAAGCCAGATGTCAAGATTAGCCATGTTAGTGAGCTCTACGATTGAATGAGAGAAATGACTTTAAAATCCCAGGATGGATGAGTGGTCAGAGATTTCTGTCAACTTCTGTCTTCCATATGCACTCTTGCATGCGTACACACACATATATGCACACGAACATATTACACACACAAACACATGAAAAGAACAACCAAAGGGGGAGGGGCTGCCAATAGAGACCTGGCTCCTCATCCCAGTCCCGCCTCCTTTACAAACCGTGTCGTCTTTGGCAAGCCACTTATTTTCACCAGCCTCATTTTTACATAAATCACTTTTAACAAAGCCAGCCTTACCTTTTCCTAGGATTGTGTGAGGATCAAGTGTACTTGAAAGCGTTTGGTGTGTTATTAATGAAAGGCGGTGTCCACAGGCAATGTAGTTTTCCAAATATGAACTCAAAAGGTTCATCTGTCCAAACTAGCGTTCAGAACCCACATGATGAGAGGTGGGAATGATCAATTTAATCGCACTTCCTCCTCCTGCCAGCCCAGCTTTCTGTGGGGTTGTTAGCCAAGCGCTGTCTGAAGCTGTTAGCTGGAGAGATGCAGCTGGGCCTCGGGAGAGTCGGCCTTGGAATCAGAAGAAATGGCCCCGAATCTTGGCTTGGTCCCTGACTAACTGAGGTGCTGGCGATTGGCGTCCTACTTGAGCTCTTGTATTTCTTTGTCAAGTGGTGGCTCTGTTGCCAATAGAGAGTGGAAATATTTTCTTAAAAGGGATCAGGGCTCTCCATCATCTTTCATACCCACCTGGGTGCCCAGGAAGCAGCAATCGGCGCTTATTTCCATTGTCCAGCAAACGGTTCACCTGAACTGCTGGCTTTTTCCCACGTGGATGACTGCCGGAGGGCCGACCGGTTGTGGGGCAGAAAACATGTGCTACGTCTCTCATCCCTCTGTGCCTCATGCTCCCTGCTCAGCAGGTGGTTGCTACTGCTTTACTGTAAGTTAACAGGTGAAGGCGCTTGTCACCAAGCTTGACCACCTCAATTCAGTCCCCAGAACCACTCGGTGGAAATAGAGAATCCAGACCTGGAAGTTGTCCTCTGACTCACACACACACACTCACACACACACACACACGCACACACGCGCACGCACACACACACACACACACACACCTTGGCATCAATGTGTGCATGCACACACAAATAGATAATGTGATAAAATATTTTAAAAGCAGTATATGCAGCAACCAAAAGTGGATGGGGCAAAGAGCCAAGAGTCCCCAAACCTGAGGCCCATCAGGTGCTGTTTTCATCCTGTTCTGGCAATCCTAAGAGGTCTGTAAAGCTACCTTGCTGTGGTTTTACCTGCCTTTGCCTTCTGGCTGATTTGAATGTCTCTTCATGTGTTTATCAGATACATACCTGTTGTGTGCCTTTTATGTCTTCTATTCGTCTTGGATTTTTAAAATTTTACTTTTTATTGTGTGGATGTGTGCACACATTTGTAAGCTCACGTGTGCACATGTGACCCACACCTTTGTATGCATATGTGTGTATGTGCATGTGTGCACATACGTGTGTGTGTGTCACAGCCTCTGTTGTTCGTCTGCAGGAACTTGCCATCTTTTGAGATGGCCTCTCACTGGTCTGGAACTTTGCTAAGTGGGCTAGGCTTGCTGACCTGACGTGTTAAGCTTCCAGGAAATCTGCCCATCTCCAACTCCTGTCTCACCACTGAAGATGTTACAGTGTGTACCACCACACCCCAGCATTTTTAACATGGGTTCCGGGGATCCAATCTCAGGTCTTCATGTTTGTGAGGCAAGCCCAGCCAATGACTTTCTCACTAGCCCCTAACAACTGAATTTGAGAGATGCAAAAGTCTAGATCCCCATCCTTTGTCTAAGTGCTCTACAGACACTGTCTCCCTGCCTGCAGCTCATTGTCTTCCCTCTCTCCACAGGGCCTTTGGAGAATGGAAATTTCTACTTCTATAAAGTGCAGTTTATTAAGCTTTCTTCACCCGCCAGGATCCTCTGGCTGGCCTGCCTCCAATGCCTTCTGAGATAAAGTCCCCTCCTGAATTTGCCTGCTCGCTTCTGTACATTTCCAGAGATTATAACTCTAATCGTTGGTCCTGGCGCTTCAAGGCGCCTCATCGCTTGCTTATCGATTTATCTCTGGATGTTTTGTCACTCCTCCACATGGATGAGCTTGATGCCGTAGCATACACACAGCCTGATCAATCTCAGGTATTTATCCACTTACTCACTTACTTATTTAGGTTTTTTTGAGAAAGGGTTTCTCCGGGTATCCCCGGCTGTCCTGAAGCAAGCTGGCTTCAGACTCAGAAATCCGCCTCCCTCTGCGGCCTGAGGGCTGGGATTAAAGGTGTGTGCCACCACAGACCTACATAGCAGTCCCTCTTTAAATGCGGCATGACAAGATGGTGCATGAAGGAATGTGGGAAGCGAGCCACTCGCCAGCCCAGCGCAGAGAAACAAAACAACAGCAAACAACCGATGAACTACGGGAATCAGCAGTTTCCTGAAAATGTATTCATAAATATTGAAGAAGTGGTTTCAGCTTTCAGATTACTTTTCAAAGGAAAATTCAAATTTAATTCTAAGTGGTTCATAAAATATAAATATTACTTATATTCTTGGGTAACATGGAATGACTAAACCCACGCATTGTATGCAAACAGGCCAAAAGTTCACAGCAGTCCTTCTGCCTCAGCTTCCTGAGTGTATCTCCAGCTCCTTTCATTAAATGATTGATCTTGTCTTGCCTTTTTGCTTAAAGAAGAATGACGTCATTACACCAAGCATAAACGAATGCAGGTACTGTCAGTGATAATTGTGTGCTGTGCATCTCAGAAAGCTAGAAGACGAAAATTTTGAAGGTTTTTGCCAGACCAATATTTTAAAAATCCAAGTGCATTTGCAAAAACCCTTTCAAACTGTTGCTCATCAGCTGGGCAACTGGAACTTTCCATTTGATTTCTTGGGGGTTTCTCTGGAAGCCACCACAGGAGCGAGAGTGCACAGAGGGTATCTCGGAAGGGGCATGGCTTGTTTTGTATCTTTCTGGGTTGATTTTGGAATTGATCTGTGACCCAGAAACACAGAGGACAGTGCAGGCTGGCTCTCGTCAGGGAGCTCGCCGTCGTCTCTTGGAGCCGTTGGGCTGTCCCCACTAGGAATGTTTTTGAAGTGGTATCCTCATTAAAAATCTAAAACCCAGAAGAAGCCATAGGAGCAGAACATAGCAAATCACTCCTGTTTACTTAGGCTGGGCAATACCACTGCGCTGGCAGCGGCTCTGTTTTTTCAGTTTGGAGTTGATCCCTTGAAACCAGAGCTAGCCTCTTCAGAGGTTCAATCGGCACATTATTTGGTGGGAGCTCAAGGAGTACATTGCTGGATGTGAGAGTGAGCATGGCAGACCTCAAACTTCTGCCCTAGAGCTCTCTCTCTCTCTCTCTCTCTCTCTCTCTCTGTCTCTGTGTCTCTCTCTCTCTGTTTCTCGGTCTCTCTCTGTCTCTGTCTCTCTGTTTTTTGGTCTCTCTCTCTCTCTCTTTCTCTCTCTCTCTCTCTCTCACACACACACACACACACATATACACACGAGCATGTGTGTATGTGCATGTTGTGTGTGTGTGCCTGTGTGTGTGTGTGTAGGTCCGAGGACCACCTCAAGTGCCTTCCACCTTTGGTTTGAGCCAGGGTTTCCCACTGACTTGAATGTTGCTGAGCAATCTAGACTAGCTGGCCAGTGAGCTCCTAGGGATTTTCCTGTGTCCACCTCATCATCACCTCTGGGAGTACAAGCCTAAACCATCCGGCTTGGCATTTCTGTTTGGCTTCTGGGGATACAATCTCAGGTCCTCACACTTGTAAGGCAAGGGCTTTACCATCCTGAGCCATTCCATAGTTTGTAGTTCTATAGGAAAAATTAATGTGCAAACAGAACAGCTGTGCAGTTATTGAGATGCGCTTAGGGAGAGGAATTGGTGAGAACTGGATTCCTGGACTGAAGCTATGGGAGAGTTAAGTGAATATAACTGTGATGTTGTGTTCCTGATCTAAACTCCTCTGTCTTCTTATCCCATGCAGACTCAGGAGGGATGCAATGTATAGACGGAAGGTTGTTTGACACAATGGCTCCAGTGAGGTGACAATGAATGAACTTTTTACACAGATGGAAATATCATAGGCAGCTCAACACTAGCCTTGAACCACTGGGCAATGGCACTTGAAATATGGTCATGCCACTGTGGAACCAAGCTTCCATTTAATCAAAACTAAAATAGTCACGTGTGGCTATTCTATGGGTCCCCCCAGGACAAGACAATGAGCCCCCTCTGGAAGAGCAGAAACAGGAAGAGTAGACAAGGAGGGCCGGGGAGAATCCTGTGACTCAGGTTGCAAAAGTGATCTTGGTTTTGGAGGGAAGGCTCACGTGTTAGTCCAGGGTCACACCAGAGACTGAAGGCATGCACTCTGTTTATGTTTCCGCATATACATGAGCTGTCTGAGTACCTTCGTGGTATTGTACAACCGTGCCTGCCCAGGTCCAGAACATTTACATTCTCCCAGAAGGGAGCCTCATGTCTCTTAAGAAGTTGCCCCCCACTGATTCCTGTCACTGACTTGGAAATCACCACTTAGTATTCAACAAGGACTTACCTTTCTGGGTATTTCTTTCTTTTTTTTTTATTGAAAAAAAAAATCCCTGCTTCCTCCCAGCCTCCCATTTCCCTCCCCCTCCTCCCGCCCCTCTCCCCCTTCCCCCACTCCTCTCCCCCTCCCTCTCCAGTCTGAAGAGCAGTCAGGGTTCCCTGCCCTGTGGAAAGTCCAGGGTCTTCTCCCCTCCATCCAGGTCTAGGAAGGTGAACATCCAAACTGGCTAGGCTCCCACAAAGCCAGAACATGAAGTAGGAACAAAACCCCATGCCATTGTCCTTGGCTTCTCATCAGCCCTTATTGTCCACCATGTTCGGAGAGTTAGGTTTTATCCCATGCTTTTTCAGTCACAGTCCAGCTGGCCTTGGTTAGCTCCCAATAGATCAGCCCCACTGTCTCGGTGGATGGGCGCACCTCTCGTGATCCTGACTTCCTTGCTCATGTTCTCCTTCTTTTCTGCTCCACATTGGGACTTTGGGAGCTTAGTCCGATGCTCCAGTGTGGGTCTCTGTCTCTATCTCCATCCATCACTAGATGAAGGTTCTATGGTGATATGCAAGATATTCATCAGTATGACTATAGGATAGGGTCATTTCAGGTTCCCTATCCTCAGCTGCCCAAGTAATTAACTGGAAACATTGCCCTGGGCACCTGGACGCCACTCTAGGTTCATGTCTCTTAGCAACCCTAAGGTGGTTCCCTTAATTAAGTTATGTGATTCCCTGCTCCTCTATCCAACCTTGTTTTATCTCCAATCATCCCGTTTCCCCAAGTTCCCCCCATCCTCCCCTTCTCACTTTTCTCTCCCCCTCTCCCCTTACCCCTATCCCACCCCACCCCCAAGGTCCCAATTTTTTGCCCAGCAATCTTGTCTATTTCCTATAGCAGGGATAATAACTATATGTTTTTCTTTGGGTTCACCTTCTTATTTAGCTTCTTTAGGATCACAAATTATAGACTCAGTGACCTATATTTATGGCTAGAAACCAATTATGAGTGAGTACATCCCATGATCCTCTTTTTGGGTCTGGGTTACCTCACTCAGGATAGTGTTTTCTATTTCCATCCATTTACATGCAAAATTCGAGAAGTCATTGTTTTTTTATGGCAGAGTAGTACTCTAATGTGTATATATTCCACACTTTCTTCATCCATTCTTCCATTGAAGGACATCTAGGTTGTTTCCAGGTTCTGGCTATTACAAATAATGCTGCTATGAACATAGTTGAACAAATGCTTTTGTCATATGATAGGGCATCTCTTGGGTATATTCCCAAGAGTGGTATTGCTGGGTCCAGGGGTAGGTTGATTCCAAATTTCCTGAGAAACCGCCACACTGATTTCCAAAGTAACCACAAGTTTGCATTCCCATCAGCAATGGATGAGGGTATCTGGGTATTTCTTATGAACAAACTCATACCATATGTGGCTTTTTGCATTTGACTTTTGTCAGTTCCTGTCCACACTCTTTACAGTAACCTGTAAGTAGAAACAGCCCAATTTCCCATTGGGACCCCCTATACACACACACACACACACACACACACACACACACACACACACACACTATATGTATATTTATATCTATCTCTATATCTATCTATCTATCTATCTATCTATCTATCTATCTATCTATATACATTTCTTGTTCTATTTTCATGTATGGGTTCGTGGTATTCCTGCTTTTGGAAGCCTGATCAGGCTGATGCTGGGAGTCACCCTCTGTGGCCCTTCCACATTCACTAAAGAAGACCCTCAATCAAACCCGAAGCTCCTGGATATTCTCATTAGCTAGCTTGCTCCAGAGATCTCCCGTCTCTGTTTCCTGGTGCTAGAGTTACAGGCAGGCAGCCTGGCATTTGTGTGGGTTTGGGGATCTGAACTCCAGTTCTCATGCTTGTCTATGGGCTAAACACTTTAACCACTGAACTGTCCCTCTAGCCCGTGACTGGCCATTCTGGGCCTCGTTTCCAATCATCATTTCTCAGCACCCTTAAGAAAACAACAACAACAATCACACCATATACCATACAATATACAATACCATACATTCATTTTAAAATGTGCAATCCAGTGGTTTCAAATGCTTTATAAGAATGTCCCTCTACCCCCAATGCCAGATTTTGACCCCTATTAACAACTTGTCACTCACCACGCCCCTTTCCTCAGCCTCTGACAACCACTTCCTATCTCTGTGAATCTCCCTGTTCTGAAAGTTTCCTATGACTGGAAACTTACTGTGTGGCCTTTGGAGCCTGGCTTCTCACACATAGCATCATGTTTCCATGGTTCATGGAGCACCATGTTGTTCTCTTGTATGGTTGCATGTTCACTGTACGGCTATGTCATATCTTGACCATGCATCTGTCAGATGTCCACATGGTGTTGCTACCTTTGGCTCTTGGGAGTAGCATATGTGATCATTTTTTGTGGATATGTCTTTCTTATCTTAAATATATACCCAGGGGTTTAATCTCTGGGTCATATGGTATCTTAGTCTATTTTCTGTGGAATAACAGAGAATCCAAGACTAAATAATCTATATCAAGAAATTTATTTTGATGGTGTTCTTCATTCTGGGAAGTTCCAGATTGGGCACCCTCATCAGATGAAGGCCTTGTGCTGTGTCAGCTCGTGTGGCACATAGAAGGGTAAATGGGTGTTTGCTCATTTTACAGAGCCCCACCCATCCGATAATCCTTAACAAAGCCACATTAATCAACCATTCACTTTTTGGCAGGAAACCTACATATCATTTCCTGGGATGGCTATAGCTTGCACGTAGCAGTGCTTTCAATTCTGTTGGGATTATTTTAACTAGGTTAAAAATATACACAGGACTACATCCTGAGCCAGCGCTTATGAGACAGCATGGAGGAATATTAGCTTACAGCATCTATTTCCTTGTTGGCTATCCCTGCTTTGGGGATTCTGCCTTATAGGATGGACTTATTAGTACTGGGGCATGTATATGAAGATATTAAAACAACACTGGCCAGAACCTTGGAAACAAACCCCCATGTTCATCAATAGTGAGATTGTTGGAATGTTTATAAAGCGTTTTTTACGGCACATTGTTGGTGCAGCCGTGAAAAGTGAATTTGTGGCATATCTGTTCATATTAGTCCAGAAGGGCACCCGTCGTCTATTGCTTGTGAAATCCATCCTAAACTTGGAGATAAGGCCGAAAAGTCTGACTTTAGCATCCCGCTAAAGCATTTTCTAGGCAGCCCGAAGGTCTGTCTTTCTCCCAACCGTAAGGAGATTTGGCTCCACTGATGCTTACAGTGAACAAAGGCCAAATGTCTCACAGCCTGGCAAAAGGCTATCGGCTACCCTGTGGGAGGCTAGGGGGAGATTACATTTATTAGTTCTCTTTTTTTCTATATGGTAAAGAAGATAATCCCAAAGTTATGGCTTTATTTCCCTGTAGGGCAATGACGAATTTTACATTTATAGTATCCACATTTCACCGTTTCTATAAACCCAGATTTGAAGTGCTCGTAACTGCTAATATCTGTGTGGAACCTTTTAAAAAAGCAATTTGACAGGTTTTAATATTATTAAATGAGAAATGCAAGCTATTGAGAATATGTTTAATTTGTTCAATCATATAAAATGTCTAGTTGTATGTCTTAATATTCATGTCTTCATATTCATATTCATATACAAATGTGTGGATGCAAGTATGGGCAGACATATACTAGAGTGTCAATATTAGTCTTGTTACCTTAGCAGGAAGCATGTGAGAAAAATGTATCTATCTCTATCTCGTTCTCAGTCTCTCACTTTTCAAAAAACGATTTATTTTTATTTTATGTGTGTGAATGCTTTGTTTTGGCCTGTATGTATACATGCACACCGCACGTGTGTCTGGTGCCTGAGCAGGTCAGAAGAGGACGTTGGCTTGCCTGGAACTGGAGTTGTGACGGTTGTGAGCCAGAGTGTGGGTGTTGGGAAACGAACCCTGGTCCTTTATAAAAGCAGCCGGTGCTCTTAACTGTGATTCCTCTGTTCAACCTCTATCTCTCTTTCTCATGACTACCATATCTCTTCTTATAAAATCTATTTCTTTAATTGTGCAGATATACATATAGCGTATGTTAATGTAGCACCCTATTTTGTAAATTATCTTTAAGATTACAGTCTTGAAAACAAGGCAGTCCAGAGAACATCAGGGAATTGTCTAAGATCCTTTGTTTCCCATGAACATACCAAAAAGAAAATCCAGAGCTTTTACTCCCTAGAGATGAGGTGGTACCATTTAAGACATACTCCAGGCCTTGAGTCTTGATGTACGGTGGCACCTCACAGAGACACCACCAGTTCAAATGACTGGGTTGCAGAAAGCTTTAACCTTAGAGACTCTTAGTTGCTTTGTCTCTTGATGCTCAGGCAGTAGGGACTCATGATGAAACACTGGACTTCCGACAGCAGGGTGGAGCATAGCTCTCCTTCTGTGCCAGTGTCGTGTTGAGTTGGCGTATACTTTTTTCAGTAAGGGCATATTTATAATGATAGTACGATGGGAGTGGCCTGGCCTCTGGTAGCCCACCTGACTCTTTTGTATTATAAATCCTTCATTAGATAATTAGGTAATTTGTTTTAGCTTCAACAACCTTTTTTTTTTTTGGTCTGGGTTTTTAGAGGCAGGGTGTTACTGTGTGAATCTGGTTGGCCTGGAACTCTCTGTGTAGACCAGGCTAGCCTTGAACTAACAGAGGTCCGTCTGCCTCTATTGCTGGGATTAAAGGTCTGTGCCATGATGCCTAGTGACTACCTTGACATTTAACTTCTTTGTAAGAGGATAATGTATGTAATGTGCTTGGTACAAAGCATACTGTCAGACGTGGCAAACAATCTTCTCGACTTTCAGGGTGAGAGGCCAATGTTCAATTCTAGAGAGAGTCTGTAAAAGACTTCTCTCTGTCCAGCATACACTGGGACATGGCCTATCTAAAGTCTGAAGTTCAGGAAACCTCACATTCCATATTCAATATGATATTTGTCATGGTTGCTTCCTGCTTTATTGATGGACCGTTTTCTTCCTTTAGAAATGAGAAAGGCTGACTGGACACTGGGAAATGGGTGTGTCCTGCTAAAGCCGATGAGAACTTCATAAAGACAAGCCCACTGGGATTAGAACTAGGAGTGACTATAGTTGAGTCGTCTAAGGATGTGCAAAGAGCCTCCTTTACAGGGCTCTCTGACAGTTACAATGGAATAGAAGAGAGATACACAGGTATGAAGTAGTGATTTGGGAGTAACTTAGGCAAAGTCATCTTTAATGGGTAATTTCTTTTATATGGATTGCCTGGATGATAGACAGTTATTTTATTTATTTATTTTTGTGGTGTACTGAACCACATTTATAGGTACTTATAATCCTCTGTTTCTTCTCACTAGCGTACCCGGAGTGTTCACATTGTACACTAAAGGCTGTATATATGTGTGGCGGTGACATGGAAGGACACTCAGGCAAGTAGGTTAGGGTTTTATGTAGACTATGATTCCTTTGATCAACTCCGAGGCATGTTTGGACAACAGGCAATGTTCAGTGAAACAATGGAAATATTTAGTGAGCTGATCAGATCAACATATACATGATGCTTGAATTCATGAAGGGCTTATTGATTTCCCTTAAACGACTTCCAGATGGGTTTGCATTTTTTTTCATGATTTACTTACTACAACCCATATTATAATATTTATAAATAATACCAAGAATTCTTTGGAGGTTATGTGACATGTAATATGCTAATCTACACCAGATGGCATTAGGTAAGGGCAAACACTGGTAAAGGGAGGGCCTGTGTTGAACAAGGATTAAAGCAATTCTCAAGCAACTCATAAAATACCAGATATGTAGACGTAGAAAATAGAAGATGTATCTAAAAGGGAAACTTTCGTAAGTTTCGTCAGATTTCCATCTCATGCGTAAGTTTTTTCTTCAGTTCAAGTTAGGAAATGCTATTGTATTGCAAACTTCACTAACAAGCCCATAACTCAACTGTAAGTGATATGATTTACCAAGGTCTCTTCCTTAAGCCACAAGACAACTGCTCATAGAAAAAAAAGCTTATTTCTTTTTCTCAATGTGTCTATATTCTGTAACACCTGAAGATGCATTGTAAAACAATCATGTGTAATAATCATGATGACACACATCTACGCATATAAACTCAGGTAGTCTATAGTTGGGCAGTAGGTTGTCTGCGGTGTGAAAATATGTGGGAGAATGGTCTGTATTCTGTCAATTATATTGTAAATAAACGCTGATTGGTCATTAGCCAGGCAGGATCAACCAGACAGGAAGTAGAGGTAGGTCAACGAGAATAGGAGAATTCTGGGAAGAAGAAAGCCCATTCCTCTGCAGTCCTGGCCCAGCCACAGGAGAAGGAAGATGTGACTGCTTCGCCGAAAAAGGTACCGAGCCATGTGGCTAACATAGACAAGAATAATGGGCTAATATGTTATAAAAGTTAATAAAAAGCCTGAGATACTGGGCCAGTCAGTTTATGATTAATGTAGACCTCTGTGTGATTTCTTTGGGACTTAACTGCAGGAACCTAGCAGAACAGAAAACCTAAGATAACAAGAACAAGCTCACCTGCAAGAATATAGCTAAGTTTGCTTCCAGAAAGCACTGGAAGGCTCTGTGACAGATGATATCACAAGTGACAGGCAAGAAAAAGGAATACGAGAAGAAAAAGAAACACTTCCCTTTGTAAAGAAGCACCACGACAGAAAGTGTATTGGGAGTTTCATTCTTGCTGCGCTCTACTGGGTTGTGGCATATTCCGGGCCATCTTTGGAGAGGTAGCTAATTTCATGCCAGGGGGATGATTTCTAGTGAGAAATTTTATCATCTAAACCATATTTTAGTAACAGTGCTTTCTTTGTGTTGGTTATCTCACTGGTAGTAAGGAGTGTACATCATGGGTACATTCTATAGTACTGGGCAAGTGTCCCCTTCCTGAACATTGCCTCTAACGCCCCTTTGCTTTTTGTAGAACAGTATTGGCATCTGAAGGGACAAAAGGGGGGATTACAAGCTCTTCTTTTATATACACAATAGTTTTATATTATTAATATTGAATTAAGGTGTTTTCAGTCTTCAGCCTGAGATTGCAAGGTGGACTTCCCTCCCCACAGCTGCCCTGACAGCCCTGGTTGGAAGCACACTATTTATCACGTTTCTGCTTGGTTTTCCCTCTCTGCCATCTGCTACATATCGCAGAGAGAATGACGGACACCTGTGAAACTCAGAGCTAGCAATTTACTCACTGAGGTGGCTTTAGCAATGAGGTGTTGCCTAGAGCCTGGTGTTTATAGCACATGTCGGGAGGTGATTTTGATATCGACACAAAGTGGTTACTTTGTCTTGGTGGTGCCCACAGATAATCTAGGCATTCAGGTGGTTTAGGTGAGCAGATCATGAGGTCAGGGTGGGCCTCAAACTTGCTGGGTAGCCTAGATTTGGCTCTTGCTTCCACCTCCCAAGCGTGGGATCATAGGCAGAAGCCACCACACCTAGATCATTTTTAAAAAATATTTATTTATTATGTACACAATATTCTGTCTGCATGTATGCCTGAAAGCCAGAAGAGGGCACCAGATCTCATTACAGACTGTTGTGAGCTACCCTGTGGTTGCTGGGAATTGAACTCAGGACCTTTGGAAGAGCAGGCAATGCTCGTAACCCCTGAGCCATCTCTCCAGCCCCTATCCTAGATCATTTTTATCTTTCTTATTTCTTGCCTTTTGGGAGGGAAAAAGTGTACCTGGGAGGGAGGTCTTTTGAGGAGTATGGATCAAATTTTATCTCTTCTCAAATAACTAAACAATTGTTCCAACCAATTATGAAAAGTTTCATTTTTGCTATGGTGACTTCAGATGCCATTTTATCACATATTGAAGTTGAATATAAACTTGAATATTTTTTTTAAACTTGAATATTTTTTAACATTTTAAAAATTCATTGACAATGTTATAATTTTCCATGTGAAGTTTAATATTATCCTGCCTAGTCTAATTTCATTATAATTTTGTTAGTATTTTAATGAGATGTGTTTAGTTAGAAACAAATATATTTTTCTGTTTATTTACTTTCTGTGTCTTTTAGGAACATGTAGGAGTTTTCTATTATGAGTTTTGCATACTTGAGAAAAATTTCCTAGGTATTTCCATATATTTGTTAGCATTATAAATGAACTTTTCTCTATCGTAATAGCACTTAACTGGTTATTAATTGTATAATAAAGGTCTTTAATTTACATACATTATTACTAACTTACTTGAATAGGAAAACTCAGCTGTATAAAAATTGCTGTGGGACAATGGTCTTGTGCCCTGTAAAGATTTGTCAGTTGTACTGGTTTAATAAAATGCTGATTGGCCAATAATCAGGCAGGAAGTATAGGTGGGGTGACCAGAACAGGAGAATTCAGGGAAGAGGAAAGACTCAGTCTACAGTCACCACCCAGTCCAAGAGGAAGCAAGATGAGAATGCCTCACTGATAAAATGTACCAAGCCATGTGGCTAACACAGACAAGAATTATAGGCTAATTTAAGATGTAAGAATTAGTTAATAAGGAAGCCTGAGCTAATAGGTCAACCAGTTTATAATTAATACAGACTTCTGTGTGTTTCTTTGGGACTGAGTGTCTGTGGGACCGGGCAGGACAGAAACCTCCGCTAACTAATGGCGAAACCTCTGTCAACAAAAAATGATCTGTACTTTCATTAAAAATGAAGAAAATTGGAGCCTATGGGGGTCATTCTTATTCAAACCACCACAGTGTTCTAGGTGGTTGGGAGGTCCCTGGTGTAGGTAGAAGGACCAAGGCCTGGTCCTTGGGTGTCTTACACTAGGGAGCGCATGTAGGTGGACATTGGACTTTCCTTTGAGGTCTCTAACACACTGCATCTTCTGCTGATGTTTAGAGTCTCTGGTGTTTTTGCATTGGTCACAGCTCATGGTTCACAAAGCTACTACTCCATCTGAGAAAGGTGTGGCTTTGATCTGATGCCCCTGAGTCTCTCAGCCATCTCTTTGTAAGAAGGTGACAGACTCTTGTCTTTTATGTATAGTTACTATCACATCTTTCTTGGTCTAGGGACTTTAGATGGGTCTTGATCCTTTCATCTTGTTAGAAAGGCCAAGGCCTCCACTCTTGGAGTCAAGGAACTAGCCCAGGAGGAGATTCCCTTCTGTTCTGCACCGTCATATAGGATGTGTGCTTCTGAGGTCCAGTATGCATGTCGTTCAGTGACACTGGCCGTGGGCTGAATTCACAGAGAAAAATCCCAGTGTTTTGCAATCAGAAATTTGAATCTGTCTGAATGTCAGATACCAAGTGACTTTCATTTAATTCACCTTGAAAGAGAGAACCGGCCCTTTTATCATCTTGCATTTTCTTTAATTCCACCGAGTATAAACTTTATGCAGTAAATGTGTCAGGTTTTGGCCCTTGATATTTTCCTGGCTTTAAACCTGACATTTACATTCACTGTTCTTATGACTTCAGAGATTATCATCTCTACTGCAGCTATCGACTGTCTGTCTCGGAGCTCAAATTCAAGAAACTGAATTTTTATTTTCTTTTTAGACAATGCGGAAACACTAAGTTCTAGTTTTAATGGAAAAGACTGTCAAGGAATCCCAAAAAGAAGTAAAATAAAAATATAATTTATTTATTTATTTTTTATTTTTTTATTTTATTTTTTTTGTTTTTTCGAGACAGGGTTTCTCTGTGGTTTTGGAGCCTGTCCTGGAACTAGCTCTTGTAGACCAGGCTGGTCTCGAACTCACAGAGATCCGCCTGCCTCTGCTTCCCAAGTGCTGGGATTAAAGGCGTGCGCCACCACCGCCCGGCTTAATTTATTATTATTTTTTTTTACATTGCTTCTATGAATTCCTAAGAGACAGATAAGCTTACCAATAGATGGAGATGTGCGAAGAGCAATACATGCACAAACCACTTTATTTTTAATGAGAGAAAATGAAACACACACCTAAAAAGATGTCCCTTTTTTAACCTACCATACTGAAAAAAGGAGAAAGTATATGGTAATGCTCACAGTTACTGTCACAGCAAGCTTCAGCTGTCAACCTGACACACTTGGGAACAGGGAGCATCAGCTGAGGGACTAGAGGAAGGGACTGTCTGGTGGCCATAGACCCCTGGTTCTGGCTCCGTCCTCTGCTTCCTGCCTCACTACACAGTCCAGCCATTTTAGATGAAGCTGAGCCTTCCCCAGTACGACGGACTGAAACCCTCTGAAGTTAGAAGCCGACAAAAAACCCCTGTGTTCCCTTAAGATGTCCTGTCACAGGATAATGGAAGTGAGTAGTGTATTCCCAACACAGTAAAAACTGGGACTTCTGATGAGCAAAGCCAGGAACGTGTGGTGGGTATTTGGTGGACAGCACTCATTTCATATTTAGGGAGTTACCATCAGGAAATAATCTAGTATCTCCAACAACATTCACATGCACATTCGTAATTTTATTGTAAAGTTTTCCTCCAAATGTATATTGTGTGTTGAGCCTGTTCTCCCCATCTCCACTTTTCTCCCTCCCCTCCCTTTAGTTCCTTTGTTATCCTAGACAGTTTTAAGTCTACTTACATGCCATACATACATACATGATTTTGCATATCTAAATAAAATCTAAGAATCCCGAGAGAACACGTATGATAATTGTCTTTCTTAGACTGGCATTCTTTGGTTTGGAAAGAGAGGGCACTCAGTAGAGAAAATGTTGTCGTAGGATTGGCTGTGGATATATCTGTCACACATTTTCTTGATTGATGATTGATGTGCGAGGGCCCAGCCACTGTGGGTGGTGCTAACCTTGGTCCCTGCTACAGGATTTAGGTGCTGCCTTTGATGATATTAACCTGGTAGGTGGAAGTGTGTGGCTCATTAGTATATTCCAAATGAATTTACGCAAGCATCATACAGATGATCTCTGGCCAAGCTTGGAGGTGGGTGGGCACCAATTGGTTACTAAGGGGGCTGAAGACAGTGCCAGGTAATTTGGCTCCAGACCTGCAGAGCTCCATCTCCCCCCATTCACAGAAGCTGACTCAGTCTATCAACCACATAGAACCTTTAACATAGGTATTATAGTTAGGGCTACTGTCGCTGAGATAAATCACAATGACTGAAAGCAACTTTGGGAGGAAAGGGTTTATTTGCTTTATATTTCTGCAATAGTTTAAAAGCATTTGGCACCCATAAACCCACAGGGAATGGCGTAACTGGGAAGTGTGGCTTTTTTAGACTAGGCCTGGCCTTGCTGAAGGAAGTTTGTAACTGTAGAGGCAGGCTTTGAGGGCTCATATACGCTCAAACTATGCCCAGTATCTCAGTTCACTTCCTGTTGCTTATATCAAGATCTCTCAACTCCTTCTCATGTCTGCCTGCATGTTGCCATGCCCCACCATGATGATAATGAACGAAGCCTCTGAACTGTAAGCCAGCCAAGTAAATGTTTCCCTTTATAAGAGTTGTCATGCTATCTTTCATGGCAATAGAAACCCTAAGGCAGCTTCCATGTCACTGTTCAACACTGAAGGAAGTCAGGACAGGAACTCAAACAGGGCAGGCACCTGGAGGCAAAAGCTGATGCCGAGGCCCTGGGGGGACACTGCTTATTGACTTGCTCCCCATGGACTGCTCAGCCTGCTTTCTCATAGAACCCAGAACTACAGCCCAGGGTGGCACCTCCCACAATGAACTGGGCCCTCACAAGTCAGTCACTAGTTAAAAAAATTTTCCACATTGTCTACATCTCACTCTTTTGGAAAAATCTCTGAATTGAGGTTCTGTCCTCATACTGACTCTAGTTAATGTCAAGTTGACATAAAACTAGCCAGCAAAATAGGCCCTTTTGGGGGTGGGTGGAGTGGGGTGGGAGTTGGGTTCAGTGTGAGAGACCAATGTCAAATGCTTTCTCTTGTTTCCGGGTCCTAGATTTTAGAGCGGTGCATAAAATCATAGCTGTACGCATGACATGAAAGTATTAGGAAAGTCCCCTCATGAATGAAGGTAACTAATGCAATGGAGGAGGGGAGAAGAAGGGGGTGGAGGGAAGAACAAGGGATGAAGGTGACTAACACGGTGGGGAGGGGAGAGGAAGCAGTGGTCGAGCCATGCTTTTTGGGTGGCTGTGATGGTTGACTTTGACAACTTGACTGGATTTCAGTGTCTGGGAGACAGTGAAGTACACTTTGGGTTTGCCTGTGACAGTGTTTCCGGAGGTGACTGGCTGGGTTGGCACAGGGATAGCCCCCTCTGATTCTGAATATACCAGCAACATTCTGTAGTCCGGGGGAACACATGGAAGGCAAAGAGAAATCCACAGCCAGCATGTACAGCTGCCATCTCTCCGGCTATCTTGTCTTCATGCTGCGAGATGCCCTGCTTTGTTTCAGAAACTATGAGCCAAATATATCACGACGAAAGCCTGACTAACACAGTGATAATAATTCTACAGATGCACAGCAGGGCATGAAATAAAGTTGATTTCCAATCTCCCCACGGCATTTTGTGGTGCTCGGATGAATTAGTACTCCTTTTGAATATTTAACAAGGCTTTGCCTGGAGCTGTAGAGCTGTATAGCTGTTGGCCCTAAAATTGTAATATGTTCTTAGTAAATCTATTGTTCAGCTCTTAGTAAACCTATTCTTCAGCATTTTTTTAAAACCAAGATAGTCTCTAAGTTAGTGCTATCAGAGCAATTTACAAGTGATGGAAAAGTTGTGGTGGTTTGAACGAGAATGGTCCCTAGAGGTTCACATAACTGAATGCCTGGTGGAACTCTTGGGGAAGGGTTAGAAGGTGTGGCCTTGCTGGAAGAGGTGTGGCATGGGTGGGTTTTGAAGTTTCGCAAACCCATCTATTCCCAGCTTGCTCGCTTTCCCTTGGGTTTGTGTCTCAGTGGTGAGCTCTCAGCTACGCCAACACCAGCCCTGCTTACTGCTCGCCTGCTGCCATGTTCCCTGCAAGGATGGTTATGGACTCTAACCCTCTGGAACCAGGAGCCCCAAGTCAAACGCTTTTTCTTATAAGTTGTCTTGGTCATGGTGTCTTGTCACAGCCATAAAAAAGTGACGAAACAAGGCAAAAAAAGATATTTTGAGAGGAAATGAAGGGGCTGCCATCATGAACCAAATATAACCAATTCCCCTCTTTATTTAAACTTAGGAACACTGAGCCATGGGAGTTGGGGGGCAAAAATCAGGGCTGAATAATTGTTTAAATGCAGAAAGTGAAAGGGGGTAACAGGTCAGTGGCGGTGAAACCAAGAGATTTTTATCTACCTGGTTCTGAAGGACAGAGAGCTGGGTGATTGGCAGGGTTGAGCTTCAGACCCCAGATGGACAGAGTGAAGTCATTAGGGAGATTTCAACCCTGGGAATGCTGGGAAATGGGAACAGAAGGGAAGAAGGATGGAGACAGTGGAATGGGCAGGACCTGGGAGCAGCTTCCAGGGTCCAGTGACCGGTAGAGAGAATGTGACTAAATATGGCTGATGGCCTAGATCAGCTTGGAAGAGCGTTTCCTCCACAGAACTTCTGAGTGAGAACCCAGACAGTAACAGCTTGAACGTGAGGCTCAGAGAGAGGAGTTAATTGCATCAAGCTGAGGACTTCAGGTTGACTTGATGGTTAGATGATACGTACTGCTGTCTGGGGATGTTGACTTTGTTATGAGGGCTAGAGAGTTAATACCGCAACATGAGGTTGACCAAACTTGAAGATATTTGGAGATCCCCAGCTCAGCTTCAGATTGGATTTGCCTCTTGTCAGCCGTTTGGTGCTGGATTAGCTGTTTAACCCCTGTGAGTGTGTTTCCTCACCTGCACCAACAAAGGACATAATGACTACCATATTGTGAACCAGACAAAGCCTGTTATTATTACTGCAAGCTCCCAGTGTGTTGGCATGTGGGAGACACCCATACATAGATTGTTATTTCTCCTTTTCCTTCCTATTCTTGCAGGCTCTTTACTCTGAGTTTAGACATCGCCAAAGCAAGGACAAGGCTTCTTGTGGGGGGGGGAAGGTTGTTAGGGATATTGAGATTGGCCTTGTATTGCCCTTGACATACACCATGACTTCAGAGACAGCGGGGAAGCAGATACGAGCATCAGATATTCTCTACTGAGCTAGATAAGGAAGAGATTTGCAGAGACACTCCTTTCTCACAGACTATTTTTGTTGGGGGAAAGTAACTTTTAAAAATAAAAATATTATGATGACATAATAGGTTTATTTTAGCATCTGAAATGGGTCCATACATTTAAACTTTTTTTTTTGAGACAAGGTCTTCCTGTGTAGCTCAGGCTGGCCTAATAATTGCTTAGATCCTCTTGCCTCTACCTCCTAAGTGTGGGGGTTATAGGTATGTACCCACACATCTAGTTTTCTTTCTTTAAATTTTATTAATTTTCAGTGCGGTGAATACACCAAAACTCTCTGGAGTCCTCATTAATTTCTGAGAACAAAGGGGTTCTGAGACCCAAGTTTTATACATGGAACCCAGAACTCCCCAAGAAATAGTCATCTTTGAGGAGGGGAAGATGCTGAGAAACCGCTGTGTAGAAAAATGAATTTAGGAAACCCTGTAAGGATGAACCAGTGCTAATGAACTTTCAGTTACTGTGATAAAAAATGCCTGGCACGATCAACCTAACCAGGGAAGGACGGACTTGACTCATGGTGTCGGAGGTTTAGACTTGAAACCTTGGCCTTGCTCATCTGAGCTGGTAGCTCAGAATCTCATATCAGAGGGCATCTATATCCCTCATGGTCCCAGAGAGAAAGCAAGGGGCTGGAGTCCCAATATCCCCTTCACAGGAACTCCTCAGTGACTTCACTTCCTCCCACTAGAAGCCACCTCTCAAGTGTTCCACCACATCCCAATAGCACACGGGCTAAGTCTAAGGCTTGTGGGACACAGGTCAGACCGCAGCATCGTCTCTACCATGTGTGCTACTGAAAAATTCGGTGATTCTGGTAAGGCAAACTGCAGTGGTTTGAATAAAGTGGCCCCCAAAGGCCCACAGGAAGGGTACTATTAGGAGGTGTGGCATTGTTGGAAGAAATACGTCACTGGGGGGTGGGTTTTGAGGTTTCAGAAGCTCAAACCAAGTCCAATATTGCTTTCTCTTCCTGCTGCCTTCTGATCCAGATACAGAACTCTCAGCTCCCTGTCCAGCACCATGTCTGCCTGCATGCAGCCATGCTTCCCACCATGGCGATAATGGACTAAACCTCTGAACTGTAAGCCAGCCCCAATTGAATTTTCCTTTATAAGAATTTCTGTAGTCATGGTTTCTCTTTACAGCAATAAAACCCTAACTAAAACTCAAATATAATTAGAGCTTGTTTAGTTCAGCGTTTCCTTAGCTTAATCTGTTCTCGCCTGTACTCTCTTGACCTGTATGTGTGTTCATGTACAGGCCAGAGGTCAAATTTGGGTGGCAGTCTTCAGATGCTGGCCACCTTGTGTGTTTGAGGAAGGGTCTTTCTCTAGTCTGGAGACTGCCGATTAGGCTATTGCTGACTGAACAACAAGCCCCCCCCCAAATCCTGCTATCCCTGTGCCCCCAGCATTGTGATTTCAGGGGCATGCCACCACACCTTGCTTGGTACATGAGTGTTGAGGATGCACACTCAGGACCTCCCTCTTGTGTGATGAGCATGGGAACAATTGTGCTATTTCCCATGCATCCCCCAACCCCTGCCAGTCTGTTCTTGATGATAAAGTCAAAGTTTCTGACAATCACTTTAGCAGCCAACAGCAACAAAATTAAGGTGTAGGCTCAAAATATTTCTCTTTAAGAGCATTAGAAATGAAGAAAAAAATTTTCCCCCTCACAAACTGTCTGGGCAATGGGAAGAGTTTAGTTATTGACGATTTTCTGCTAATTTGTTGGCCCCAATTACATCTTTAGACTCTTGTCATCCCAGCCCAACAACTGATCTGAGATTTAAGAGCTGTCATTCTCCTTCAGAAGGAGCCCAGGGAAACCCTGGCACCAGCTCCCAGCAGGGCCTAAGGAGAGGTAGCACATTCTCTCTCACCTTCTGTTTCTGGAACAGCTCGCTTTTGGGACACAGAAATCTCCCTATCTTAAAATAGTCTAAAAAAAAATAAGTCAAGCTGCAAACCATTAAATGTTGCCCCAGGACTGCTGAGAAACCTCAACAGGACAGAGGAGAGAGAAGTGGGAGTAGGGGAGGTTCCTGCAGAGAAGAAAAGAGAAAGCAAAACTATAGCAGAGAACAGGGACTGGGGATTCAAAATGCAAGGAGGAGAGGCTTTTTTATTTTTATTTTTTTAATAGAGAAAGACTATGCATCAGTCAGGACCCTAGCATTCCAGCAGTCCCACTGGGGTCCGGGGCTGTCTTCATTTCAAATATTTCTTTCTTCCCAAAATTCCTAGAAAAAAAGCCGTGTCTGCAAGTGCTGACTGACTGACTAAAACTTCAGTGATGTGGAGATTTGGGATACTGCAAATCCAAAGCCTAATTACATTTTTTCTTGGGTGACCCACTAAATCATAATTTCTTGCCCCAGTTTGTTTTGGACCTAGCATCCTGTCGCTAAGCGATAAAGCTGGACCGAACATCCCGCTGCACAGGCAAAAACCTGGGCTGTACAAGCTTAACAGAAACCCTAGCTTCCCATACGCCACAGGGCCAGGAGAGTCGCCATGCAGCATCTAAGGTCGCCATCAGAGTAGTTCATCCCGCTAAGACGTGGTGTTCCCATCGAAGTATTTGAACGGTGTGTGGTGTTTTGATTTATGGCTTTCTCATTCTAGTCACTATAAAAGGCTCACAAAATTGGTCCCTCTTTGGGGCATTACTGTTAGAGAGACCCAAATCTCTACTTCCAGGCCCTGGTCACTCATACTTTGCTCTAGAATAAACACCATCTTTTATTTCTTCGAGGTAAGAGACCTTGCCTTTGTTGAATTTCGCGATCCTCGCTCTGCCCCGTCCCAAGCCTCACTCTTTTTCACAGTGACTATAAAACCTCAGAGCGTTCACGTTTTCAGGTGGTGGAAGGCTGATGGGGGAAGAGCCTGGAGTGGTGGAAATGCCTGATACCGCGGTGCGGACATTACTGGTTTTGTGTCTTGGAGTCAAAGCCTCGCAAATGCTGCCTTTGCAGGCAGGCCTCGCTTATTTTCATGCGTTGATGGTTTTTCTCCTCCTTTTATTCATCTGCCCACTCCTTTTATTTTTTGACTTAAGCCACCGTTAGTTGATTGGAAGGTGAAGGAAACTGGATGATGCTATGCCAAACAAATTCCCCTTTGACATAAAAAATATTTTTGAGTCAAAGATACTTAATGTGTATCAGGTGGGGCTTTGGAGGGAAAAAAAACAGTGGCTGTTCTTGCAGAGGACTTGAGTTTGATTCCCTGCTTGTTCGTGGTTCACAACCACCTGTAACTCCAGGACCAGGGTGTCTGGCGCCTCCTTCTGGCCTCTTCAGGCACTGCATGCATGTGGTGCAGAGACAAAGCTGGGTTCTTTGCAACACAGTTCCTAGGAGCTCACACAAACCTTCACCCTGCCACGCGTCTCTTGGCTTCACGCCCTTGGAATCCAAAAGCCTTTTTCTTCCTTCACAGGTTTGTGGCTTTGTGCTGAAGATGCTGTAGGCCAGACAGCTCTTGTAGACCAGGCTGGCCTCGAATTCACAGAGATCCATCTGCCTCTGCCTCCCGAGTGCTGGGATTAAAGGCGTGCACCACCACCGCCAGGCCTATGTTGATATGTATGGCTTTTGCCTGCACATGCAATGTCTGAGGAGGCCATAAGAGGGCAGCACATTCCTATTGGCGTTAGAGGTGGTTATGAGTCTCCATATAAGAGCTGGGAATTGAACCCAGATTCTCTGTAAGAGCAGGCAGTACTCTTAACCACTGAGCCATCTTTCTAGTTCCTGCAATCATCTTCTGTCTCCTTTGGTGGAGCCTCAATCATCTCTGATAGGAAGCTACTTGGTTCGTGAATTGCGTCCGCTCAAATGAAATTTAAATGAAAAACTTGTTTTTTCAGGTGTGAGTGTATGTCCGCGTGTACAAGTACGCATGTGTGCCAAGTGGTACTCGTGGAGAATATAAGTGGGCACGGGATCCCTTGGAGCTGAAGTTACAGGCAGGGGTGAGCTTCCCTACTTGGGTGCTGGGAGTTGAAATTGAATCCTCTGGAAGAACCACCGGTGTTCTTCACAGCCGAGCCGTCTCTGCAGGCCCCCAGGTGAACTTTAAAAAGGATTTTAAGGCTCTATAGTTTATCTTTGAGTACTGCATACTGTTTCGGCACAGGTTTTATATATGTTAGGTTCACTGCTGGAGCCCTCTGTAGAGCACAGCTCTCCCCTTGTATGATAACACGCTATGTGGTACAAACTCTATGAGGTAGCAAATACTTATAACCCCAGCGTTCTGGAAGCTAAGGTAGGGGGATAGTAGGTCTGAGGCCAGCCTGGTCTTCATGAAAAGACCCTGTCTCAAAAAGCAACAAAGCACACAAATCCCTTGTCAGGGTGTGGAATATCAGGAATTGTCGTTTTGTATCAAATGTGTCGCCGTGTAAGCAGGCGCAGGCGGGTGGGAAAGACTGAAATAGCGCACAGCAGAAGGAACTCTGGTTCGGGGCTCGGCTGTTAGGATCGCTGCGTCTCCTTGTAGGAGAATAGTCTCTATTTACTTTGCATTTCTGAAGGAATTTCAATTTTGATTTTAATGGTTTTTTTTAAATCTCAGTCCGATTGTCTACTGCTCTCAAATAAATGTGTGTTTTAGTACATTCCTAAGAGACATGCTGCTTCAGAGTGGATTTTAGTGACATATTTTAGCACACACACACACACACACACAATAGAAATGGTGCTTATTCACTGTGCTAAAGTTCTTAAAAAATCAAAAGATAAAGTCATTGCAAAAATGGCAAAGAAAAAAAAATTAAATTTAAATTTAATCCAGAAATACAAGGCACTTAAATTACAGAAGTGTTTGGGATTCAGTCTTACGGAAACATAAAAGACACTCAAATTCATCAGCTCGCTTTGATTGGTGCATGCTTTTCTGTAAGACATAGACTCTTGAAGTCTATTTTTCTTTTTTCCTTGGAGATTTTATTAATCTTTTCTTGTATTATCCTAAGGGGTCAGGCAGTTTGGTACATTCGTTTTAGGATTCCTCCCTGAATGGACTTAAATCCCTTTACTTAGAAGCTGCTCCCTCAGGGAATAGAGGGCTTATCTCCTCAGGCTGCAAGCTTGTCTGTGCACTCCTGCCCAGGACAAAGGTTGCGCGTATTCCAGCCCCGCTGAGTAGCAAGGCCTTCCGAGCACTGGGGACTGTTTCTCAGCTCCTTCCTCCACTTTCTGGAATGTCCTTTCCCATCCCTTAAACCTCCTACTCATCTTTCAAACCCCTGTTTATGAATTGGTTATTTGGAAGACTTTGCCTTGCCATCCTCATTTCTCTGTACCCTGACCCACAATCTGAGACCAGACTTAAAATAGCTTCTGCTCTTGTGCCTTTGCACAATGCACACACTCCTGTTAGCACATTTATTTACACTTTTATCTTTGCACAATGCCCACACTCCTGTTAGCAATTCATCGTGCACTTGTCTTTGTGCAATGCACACACTCCTGTTAGCACATTTATTGTGCACTTGTCTTTGCACAATGCATACATCCCTGTTAGCATGTTTATTGTCCTATATTGTAGCCAATACAACTTATCTTGGCATTCAGGGACAAAGGGTGACCTTTCCAAAGTCTGTAAGCCATACCTCTGCATCTTCAAACAAGCCTCCTCTGTAAGAAGTTATATGGAATACCAAGGTCTAATATTTAACAAGGGCTTCCCACCATATTTTATCAATTCAGTAATATAAGCATCCCTACCCCATCTCTAAAACTAAGCTGCATTTTGAGCTGGACGGAAACTTAGGTTTAGTGAAATATGTGTTTGCCATTCTACTGCTTTTTAAATATTGTATCTTACCCTTAGCAGCCTAACGGGTATTATTTTAGTTTATGGGTGTGGAATAGAGGCACGGAGAGATTAAAAAGCTGCTCCAGAGTACCATAGAGGAGCAGGGACTGGCGCTTGGGTGTGTTTGGCTCCTTAACCACTTGTTCTTAATGTTTGACATGTTCTTAATGTTTGGGAAAATTGGTTAGAATGGAAATAATTTTTTTGTATCTCTCTGTGATAGCCACTGTGATGGGTTCTTAGTATTCCATTTTCTATTTATTTTCTTAAAACATTATGCTCTGTCTGTTATAGACAAGGAAATCTAGGTGCCTGTTAGATTGCTTATCTGAAGTCACACAGTGAAGTGTCGGCATGGCATTCCTTTCTGCTTTTTGCTTTGCAGCGATGTAAGCTCCTGCTCCCATGCCTTGCCCTGCGTGGTGGACTGCACCTCTCAAACTGAGCGTCAAAGCAAACCCTCCTCGCTTAAGTTGCTTCTCATGCAGCACTTGGTCCCAGCAGTTAGGAAAGTAACTAATGGGTAAAATTGGTATAAAGGGTGGAAGCCGCTGCTGTGAACGCAGCATACAGCCATTGGCCCTGGGACTGGCTTTTGAGAGGAGTAAGGAACAGTTTGGAGCTGCAGGCTAAAGAAGGCCCAGGATGATGTAAGCAGAATTTAACAGGCCATTCTGGGAGGATGGAGGTCAGAATGTGAATAGCAATAGTTACAGTGGAGGCCAGGCTCATGAGGTTCCAGAAGAGACACTCCCTTAGGAGATATTCTAAGGGATTTGAGGCAAAAGGGTACCCTGGAGATGGGAGGGACAAGGAATGCTGCAAAAATCAGACCATGCAACAGACCTCACATGAGAGACTTATTGGGGGATGCAAATGGCTGCCTCAGAGTGGGGATGAGAGACAGGAGAGGGGAGGGGGACGGGGAGAGGGAGGAGAAGGAGAGAAAGGGGAAGGAGAGGGAGAGAGTAGACTGTGATAGTGAGGGCTTTATGGGGGGCTTTTAGTGGAACATGTAGATAGGGAAAATATGCAACAGTGGTGTGGTGGTTTGAAAGAAAATGCCCCCAAAGGGGAGGCACTATTAGGAGGTGTGGCCTTGTTGGAGTAGGTGTGGTCAATTTGGAAGAAGTATGTCACTGTGGGGGTGGGCTTTGAGGTCTTTTTCTCAAGCTCTACTCAGTGTGGCAGTCTGTCGACTTCCTGCTGCCTTCTGGTCAAGATGTAGCCAGCAAATGTCTGCCTACACATTGCCATTCTCCCCGTCAGGATGATAATGGACTGAAACTCTGAAACTGTAAGCCACCACCTCAATTACATGTTTTGTTTGTAAGAGTTGCCGTGTCCTAGCCTACAGAACGGGAAAAGATCTTTAGTAACCCCCACATCAGACAGAGGACTCATCTCCAAAATATATAAAGAACTCAAGAAACTAGACATCAAATTAACAAACAATCCAATAAAAAATGGGGTACAGATCTAAACAGAGAATTCTCAACAGAAGAATTGCAAATGGCCAAAAGACACTTAAGGAATTGCTCAACATCCTTAGTTATGAGGGAAATGCAAATCAAAACGACTCTGAGATACCATCTTACATTAGTCAGAATGGCGATGACCCAAAACACCAATGATAGCTTATGCTGAAGAGGATACAGAATAAGGGGAACACTCCTACATTGGTGGTGGGAGTGCAAACTTGTACAGCCACTTTGGAAATCAGTGTGGTTGTTTCTCAGAAAATTGGGAATTAAGCTACCTCAAGATCCAGCAATACCACTCTTGGGCAAAGATGAACACTCCTACCACAAGAACATTTGCTCAACTGTGTTCATAGTAGCATTATTCATAATAGCCAGAACCTGGAAACAACCTAGGTGCCCCTCAACTGAAGAGTGGATAAAGAAAATGTAGTACATTTATACAATGGAGTACTACTCAGCAGTTAAAAACAATGACATCTTGAAATTTTTTTTAAATATTTATTTTATTTATTTATTATGTATACAATATTCTGTCTGTGTGTATGCCTGCAGGCTGGAAGAGGGCACCAGACCTCTTTACAGATGGTTGTGAGCCACCATGTGGTTGCCGGGAATTGAACTCAGGACCTTTGGAAGAGCAGGCAATGCTCTTAACCACTGAGCCATCTCTCCAGCCCGACATCTTGAAATTTGCGTGCAAATGGATGAAACTGGAAAAAAAATCCTGAGTGAGGTAACCCAGACCCAGATAGACAATCACAGTATGTACTCACTCATTAGTGGATATTAGACATAAAGCAAAGGATAACCAGCCTATAGTCCATGATCCCAGAGAAGCTAGGTAATAAGGAGAACCCTAAGAGAAACACATGGATCCTCCTGGGAAGGGGAAACAGACAAGATTTCCTGAGAAAATTCGGAATGGGGGGGGGAAAGGCAGGGTAGAAGGTGAGGGGGAGGAGGAGAACATGAGGGAACTGGATGCTCAAGAAAGGGAAAGGTCAGAAATGGAGAGCAAGGAAAGAGATATCTTGATTGAGGAAGCCATTATGGAGCTAGCAAGAAACCTGGCATTAGAGAAATTCCCAGGAATCTACAAAGTCAGCTAAGACTCTAAGCAACAGTGGAGAGAACGTCTAAACTGTCCTTCCCCTGTCATCAGATTGATGACTACCTTAATTGTCACCATAAAACCTTCATCCAGCAACTGATGGAAGCAGATGCAGAGATCCACAGTATAGCACTGGCCTGAGCTTCTGGGGTCAGCCCAGGAGAGGGGGAAGAGATGATATGAGCAGGGGGCCAAGACCATGATGGGGATACCCACAGAAACAGTTGACCTGAGCTAGTGGGAGCTCACTAACACTGGACTGATAACGGGGCAACCTGCATGGACCCAAGCTAGGCCCACTGAATGTGGGTGACAGTTATGAGCCTTGGGTGGTCTGTGGGGCCACTGGCATTGGGACCAGGATTTATCTCTAATGCTTGATTTGGCATCTTGGAGCACATTCTCTTTGGAGGGATAACTTGCTCAGCCTAGATGGGTGGGGGCCTTGGTCCTGCCTCAAAGTAATGTGTCAGACTTTGTTGACTCCTCATGGGGGAGCCTTGCCCTTTCTGGGGGGTGGGTGTGGGGGAAAGGAGAGGCAGAAAGGGGTTAGGGAGTGGGTGTAGGGGGAAGGGGAGGCATAAGGGAGGTAGAGAGTGGGAGCAGGGATGGCTGTGTGGAATGAGAAAAGATTGTATTTAAAAAAAAGATTAAAAATAAGAGTTGCTGTGTTCAGGGTATCTTTTCATAGCAATGAAAACCCTAGGACAAGTAGCAGCATAGAGATGTGTCACACTGGCCTTTAGCAATGACAATGATTGGAGGTGTGGTGGGGATGGGGAGCACACTGGTCTGGAATGTTCTAACTTGTGCTGTATTCTAGCAAAGAACCTGGCACCCTTCCGCGTCCTAGAAAGCGCGGGTGAAGCTGAATTAGAAAGCACTGCGCTAATTTGCTTGATGGAAGGCATTTTTTTTTTCTCAGCCAACAACCAGACCACAGCATGCTCTTCATTCTCTGCACTTACCCGGATCTAAAGGAGGAAGCAGGGCCAGGAGACATGAAAACGCAGGTTGACAAGGAACGTAGTGGCTACCCAGCTACAGCGGCAGACAGAAGGAGCAGTTTGCTGTGGCAAGGAACCTGAACCTCGTTAAAAACCACGGAGAGCGCAGGCGCAGGCAAAGTGGTTGACAGTGCTAATGGGATTAGTATCGTTAAGGAGAAATCATGGACTAAGCATTGAGGTGGTTGGAAACTAATTCTTAGAGGAAACTAAGAATTTAGGTCAGAAAACATCAAGAATGAGAAAAGGTGTGGTACCGGCATGGAAACAGGGAGGGGCACTGGAGTCAGAAAACATTGGTTTGGATTCAGTTGAAAGACTAGATTTTCTTTTTAAAAAAATCTTTCTGTAGGTGCTCTATGTTGTGGGCAGTGCCCACGGAGGCCAGAAGGGAACTTGGACTCCCTGGAGCTAGAGTTACAGGCAGTTGTGAGCTGCACTATGTGGGTCCCAGGAACTGATCTGGGGTCCTCGGTAGGATCAGAGAGTTCTCTTAATGGCCAAGCATCTCTTCAGCCCCCCTAAAAGCCAGACTTCCTAGCGAAGGAGATGAAATTTTAAATGGCTCCCGTTATGTATAGCATCATTAATTCTTCGGAGCGTGTTTATACAGAAACGTCTCAAGCTACTGAAATGAATGATTCATATTAGGTTGAAAATGAAAACCCTTGGGGTTTTTCATGTCTGCTCAGGTTTTTTAACTTGCCAGGCATTATTTAAAGGCTTATTCAAGACTCGGCAATAGCAGACAGGCTGGCAACAATGTCAGGCTCTAACCCCAGTCAAACATAATAAGGGCAAATTGTGTTTTCCCCGGAAAAGAAAACCACAGCATATTTTCCTCCTGGAATAATTTGATTTCCTTTCGCTGTAGAAAAGTCCAGAGAAAATGGCTGCTGCACTACCCTAAGCTTCCGTAAGCTCAACCGAGCGAAGGTCTGTGATTTCACTTCCCATCGTGGTTTTCTACGTCTACGCTCTGCGTTCTGTTTCGGAGCTCCTGATTACTGTGAGATCCTAATGGATCGAGGCACGCTTGGCTTGGCTCTGCTCTGGGGCCGTGGCATCTAGCCTGCTTCTGTGATGAATGTGTCTAGTGCCTTGGCCCTGAATGCTCCAACCTCCAAGGGACAGTCAATTTGGTCGCTGACATTTATGAAGGACACCTGTGTAATGTCTGACCAGAGCTCGAATCTCCGCATCCCCGCATCCCCGCGTTTGTTCAGTTGCAAACCTTGCTAATTAGAAACGCTGGCGCACGTCACCTTTCTCCTGGTGACATCTGTCAAGTGGGGTTTGAAATACTTTACTTCGTGGACCACCAGAAGCAGATCAAATTTCAGATGCCTGTGGCTGGTGTGAGAGTCAAGATAAATCTTCTTTAGAAGAGTGTAGAGAAATTCTTAAGAGAGAAAAAAAAGAGACGAAACAAAAAAAGCGAAGCCTGTGGCTTCATCCATTTTCCTTGTTCTGTGTTGAGTTTTCTAGAAATGGAAAAAGAGTGCATTCTTAGAGTCACAGTTTTATATAGAAAAGCAAAAAATGAAGTCTTGACACTTTTCCTGTTTCTAGACTTTTGAGAGCCAATTCTGATCTGTTCTCTGCCTTTGATTTAGGGATTCTCTCTCTCTTCTCTCTCTCTCTCTCTCTTCTTTCTTTCTCTCTTTCTCTCTTTCTTTCTTTCTTTCTTTCTTTCTTTCTTCTTTCTTTCTTTCTTTCTTTCTTTCTTTCTTTCTTTCTTTCTTTCTTTCTTTCCTTTCTTTTTTCCCCAAGGCAGGATTTCTCTGTGAAGCCCTGGCTGTCCTGGAACTCACTCTGTAGACGAGGCCGACCTAGAACTCACAGAGATCCGCCTGCCTCTGCCTCCTGAGTGCTGGGATTAAAGGTGTGCACCACCACCACCACCAGGTTTGATTTAGGGATTCTAATTAAGCTCTTCTTAGGGAATCTCTTCTCTACAGTGTTCTTACTCAGCTACCAGTGAAGTCCAAAGGCATTGTGGGTATAAGCTACTGCTGCTAACAAAATACAATAGCCCTGTTCCCTATATGATATCATCTTTAAAATATTATTTTTTATTTTATGTATATGAGTGTTAGCCTCTACATATGCATGTGTGCTGTATGCATGCCTGGTGTAGAAGGAGGCTGGGAAAGAGGTTTGGATCTCCTGGAATTGAAGTTACAGATGGTTGTGAGCCTTGATGTGGTTGCTGGGAATGGAACTTAGGTCCTCTGTAAGAGCAGCCAGCACTCTTAATCATGGAGCAACCTCTCCAGCCCTTCACTAGTTAGACTGTCTTTTAAGAAGAGAGGCATTTATTTATTTATTAATTATGTATACAATATTCTGTCTGTGTGTCTGCCTGCAGGCCAGAAGAGGGCATCAGATCTCATTTACAGATGGTTGTGAGCCACCATGTGGTTGGTGGGTATTGAACTCAGGACCTTTGGAAGAGCAGGCAATGCTTTTAACCGCTGAGCCATCTCTCCAGCCCAGAGGTTCTTTTTTTAAAAAAATCTTTTGGGTATATATGCTATAAAAATGCAAAATGGCAGCAATAAATGATGTAAGTTGAGAAGAATTTGAGAGAAAACAGAAGCACAGATTCCATGAGACTCTGAGGACAGGGCACAGCTGCTTTTGCTCCCAACAGCACAGTTACCACGAGATGCCAAGGACAGGGCACAGCTGGTCCCGCCCCAGACTGCTCTCCTCTCCTTTGTCACACTCTCCATGAGCAGTGAGCTACAGTCTTGGTCCTCATTCCTGGACGGAGAGCTCAGTGCTCATAGGTGCGGAGGGTGGAGCCAGCGGCTTAGAGGAGCACATTCACGTTGGTGCAGCTTCAGGGAAAGTTGTAGTCAACACCTCCCGCCCACACCCAACACACACCCGTCCCTGTCAGGATGTCTTCAGGTTTCAAACCACTAACAAGTCAGCTGCCTTGAATCCATTTTAAAATGAAATAGGATTTGCCCACTAAATACAATAGGAGGCAGAACTCTGCCCCCTGAACCTTCTGGGCCCAACATGGTGTCACAGGATGGTTCTTCTGAGCAGGCAGAGACTAGAGATGGTACCCTACAGTAGAGACAGACCCAAAGCTCAGAGAAGTGGCCTTTGTAGTCAGGGATTCAGACACAGTGGTTCTCCCTCCTGGGGGCGCATGGCAGTCAGTCTCCCCCCTGGGGGCGCATGGCAGTCAGTGCTGCCAGTAAGGACTTGTGGATTAGTGTGTGCTAAGAGAGCACCCAGCATGGCACAGCCTCGTAGCTTGATGATTATGAGGGCTTATTTGGCCAGGATACTTGGAATTCTTCTCCAGACCACTGCCTGGTTTCTGTTTCTTTGCTATGCCGGCCCGGACTGTTCAATCCTTTGGAGCAAAGAAAACCTACAACTCAAGCAACAGGATGGCCAGGGTGCCAAGGAAAGCTCAGGCCCCAGCACCAGAGACACTGGCAAAAGTGAGCTCTCTTTTTCTACCTCTCTGAGGCTGGGGGAGGTCTCACATTACAAGCTTGGAGCCAGGCTCTCTGGTTCCAAGGCAGGAGTCAGGGAAGGGGCGGGGAGTAGGATGTGTGGCCAACAATACTCCCTTTTGGTGTAAATTCACTCTCCAGGTGAGAGATGTTGGCCTGAGAAAGCTTTGGTGCCTCCGTAGGGTGCCCACGGGTGTCTGTGCAGGAGAGAGCTGCTGTATGGAACTGTGGTCTGTGCAGCAGCTGGGCTATAGCGTTACATTCATACACATTCTCCTTGGTAAACCACGTTTGCGTGTATGTTTTTACAGACTAGAAAAATAAGGGGCTCACTCATCTGTGCACCAAGTACACACATGTGTTCTTTCCCTTGGCGTCAAGAGAACATGGTATCAGGTCTGTGTTATCAGATGTGCCAGTATCAGTGGGCACACTGGAAGCCACACCCTTGGCCTCCTGCAACCTTCCGGTCATGGGCATTTTAGGCATACAACGAAGGTGTGTGTTTCTGTTTAAAGTCCCCTGCCTGAGAATGTATCCAGGGCCTGTTGTCATTGTTACTGTAGTCTGGTGTTCGCATAGCTGCGAAGTTGAGGCCTCAAGGAGAGTCGTACATTCTGCCGTTGACCCTGCCCCTTAGAAACAAACCACTCCACATGTGTGTGTTTCCTCAGCTGGGTACACAGAGAGCTCTGCTTTAGAAGCTGTGTCCTTACACAGGTCTCCTGGGAAAACAGTTTATTTTTCTTCCCTGTTTTGGCCTGTAGCAGCTTTCTTGTTAGAGCTCACACAAGTCTCTAAAATAATAAGGAGAGCCATCTGGGTTATCTCCCGCCATGTGCTTTGGAAAGTCCAACTTCATGTACCTCCTCACCCCTCATCTCGCCAAGGCAAATTGTCTTGTATAAAGACCTGTGGGCTGTCACTACCTCATCATACGTGCCCAGATTCACGTAAAGGCAATGGCTTAAACCAAATCCAAAGTCCCTGAACATGCTTAATGAGAGTTCTCACAGAGTACCATGGTTAACTTCATGTGTGAACACATGCTTCGTGCATCATTCAAATAAGTTCCCACACCACATATGGCCCAGTCTTAGAAAAGCACTACAATAAAGAGATACAACTTAGCATCCAAAAGGAATTAAAAAGTAATTTCTATCTTTACCTGGGCCTCCAAAACATGCTGAGAGCAACAAGAGTTGAGAACTTTTAGCCATGTCTAGAAGCACCCTTCTTCTGCCTGGCTTTCTCCTCAGCACACTGCACCCCGAGCATCCTCTCAGGTTTACTTCTGCTTTGTGGGACTTTCCAAATGTGAGGCTATTACTGTAGTCTTATGCTACAACTCAAGTCTTGCTCCTTCCCAAACCTCTTCTACTTTTTCTTCTTTCTCGCTTCGCCTTTCTTGTTTGGGCTTACCACAAAACCCAGCATTTTTCTGGAAAAACTGAACTCATCAGAATGGGCCAAATGATAGGGAAGCTAAGAAGACCAAGGCAAGTCCCTTTCTGGTTTAGCGTGGGGCTAAACCAGTGGCCTTGATCCTGTTGCATATTTGTCTAAGGTTGAATGTGTGTGTACGGCAGACATTGTGGAGAAACTGAGCACAGAAATGAATGCCATTGTCCCTAGTTTTATGATACTTAAGTCCAAGTGCATTCAGGTAGATAGAGAAGGGGCAGGCAGATGTTAGGCCATAGATATGTTCAAAACAAGTTACAGGAAATACAGTACCTTGTCCTATTGAATATTTGAAGTTGAAGGAATTTAAGAAAGCGTGTATAGAAAGATATCCCTTTACCTTCCCCACAGTGGGAGGCATGGAGGCCCTTGTGCTCACAGGTAAGTACTAAGGGAAGCAGGAATGTCAAACACACCAGCTTGTCCCTTCAAAGAAAGGGATGCATAACTTGTTTTCTACCCAGAACGTGGGTAATAGCCTGGTGGCCTTCATGCTAACTCTGTGGCCGAGACTTTACTGGGGCTTCTCCTAGACCCTTATTGTGAGCTTGTCAATCTATAGAACCTATCTTTACGCAAGGTATCACATGCTGTCCAGCTATAGGACCCATCATTATGGAAGATGTCACATGGACTTTACAAAGATGTAGTACATTGCCTTAACCTTTATTGTGCACACAGGATGGAATTAGTTATCAGTAGAAAAGTTTTCATCAAATTGTGCCATGCTTAAATATGACTAAAATAAACCACCAGATTTATTTTAAACCACTTTCAAAGTCTGAACCAATTCTGGCTATTTAGCTGAACCAAACTACCTTCTTGTCTCCTGAGGATTATTACTCTGTTGGCCATGGTGGCCACAGAGCCCCCCACATCCCATCCTTTGTGCACAATGTGGATCATAAAGTCTTCATATGGAATGTTGGATTTTAGGGAGGGTAAGAGAGAGGTGCTGAGTCTCCTGTCCTTCAGTCAAGAGGTCATCAGGAGGGTGGGAATGGGGCCCAAAGGAGAATTCTAGTTCCTACTGGATAAAGCAAGATGTCTAGTTTTAACAGTTTCTGAGGAAGGGGAGGTCCTGCTTGTGAGGAAGCTGGCTTAGCTTATGTGACAGAGATGGGGAGTGGTCACTCTTTCCCTGGATGGGGCAGTGAGGCTTGGTTCCTGTGTTACTTCTGTGGTGTGACTCTAGGGAGCTGGAGGAGGGCTGAATGTGTTCTCGCCTTGACTGCAGCCCTCTCTGGCTACATGGACAACCCGGGCTTTCTGAAGGAGGGTCCTTCTTATTCCTAGTGGAAAGGAGCAGCTTTATATCTACAGAGAAGAAGCCAAGCAAGCAGACGTTCCTAAGTGCTCCAGCTTCCTGACACTGTACTGTGTGATAGCCGCAATCCTCCACCATCACCATCCTTCACCAAATCTAGTGTAACGGCACTAAGCTAGGGTATGCATTTCTCTATCTGCTGTTACAGGGGCCTTGGCCATGAACCCAGGGGCAGCAAAATAAAATATGGTTTCATTCTTGATAAGAGACATGGAGCTGGAACATGTAGAGAATGGTGCTGAGGCCAGTAAGTGGTCCCCTGGCATCTTAGGATCAGAGACTGAGATTCCGAGAAGTTAATGGATAAAAGTTAGTCAAAGAAAAAGAACACAAATTTCTTTATTTACTTACTTACTCTTTGGTTTTTTCGAGACTGAGTTTCTCTGTGTAGTGTTGGCTGTCCTGGAACTTGCCCTGTAGACAAGCCTGGCCTCAAACTCAGGGATCCTCCTGTCTTGGCCTTCCAAATGCTGGGATTAGAGGTGTGTGCCACAATCTTTAGGAGGTACAAATTTATTAGTCTTTATGTATAAATAGGAGTTCATAGAAAAGTGAACTCAAAAAAATGAACTCAAAGTGACTACCAAAGGAGTGGTTGATTTGAGAGTTCGTGTATCCAAAGCAAAGAGAAAGGATTTAGGTTTCAAAGGACAATAACTTTTGTATTATAAAGACTAGGAACTATATAGGAAAGACTTGTTTTAGTCAGTTACTTTACACACGCTCAGGGTGGCCTCTTTGTCTCTGATGATAAAGGCTTTTCTCTTTAAGTAACATAAGAGAGAAACTTAAGTTTGTTGTTATTTTAATTTTTTTGAGATTTTACTTATTTTATATGTGTGGTATTTTGCCTGCATGTATGTGAAATTACCTGGCGTGAGTGAGAAGGAAACACGGAACACGCAACAAATCCACTTAGGAGTTTATTAGAGGGCGCGTGTATAGGCCTGGGGAAGTCAGTGTGCAGAGAGAGAGAGGGAGAGAGAGAGAGAGAGAGAGAGAGAGAGAGAGAGAGAGAGGTCACGTCCAGCTTTTAAAAGATGCCTGGTACATTCGCACAGGGGATTCACATGACTATGTCACACGCAGATGACAGGGTTCACCCACGCATGCTCACACAGCTGCGTCATACGTAGATGATGCAACCATGCTGCACATGGGTCATGCAGGGTCCTTTAAGATTCCCGAGGCCATTAGGCACTTCTGCCTGAGGGTAGAAGTTCATACATGCGTGTCCCTGGAACCTGGAAATATCAACCGTGTTGTGTGCCTGAATCATTGCAGTATGCTCAGGCACATGGGTGCAGTGCCCAGAGAAGCCAGAAAAGAGTATCAGATACCCAAGAATTGGAGTTAGAGATGATTGTGGATCACCATGTAGGTGCTGGGAACAGAACCAGGGTGCTCAGTAAGAGGAGCCAGTGTGCTTAACCGCTGAGCCATCTCCTAGTAGGTCCTTATTGCAGTCAGGTGGCAAGATGACAGTGGGAGAGAAAAATGTGAGGACAAAGTATAAAGAAACCTATGTATGACAAATGCCACCTTTAAAACTCGCCTTGTTTGCCAGTTTAAAGAGTTAGTTTAAAAAAAAAAACCAGAAAAATGGGGCCTGGAGAAATGGTTTAGTGTTTAAGAGCATGTGCTGTTCTTGCAGAGGAGCTGGGTTCTGTTCCCAGCACGTTGGCTCCCGACTCAGATCTGACACCCTCTTCTGGCCTCTGCCGGCACTGCATTCAAGCATACCCTCATACACATAAAGAACAATACAGTTTCAAAGAAAACATTAATTGCCTTTATTGTCATTGGTTTCCTCGGTGGTAACCATTCTGACTGGTATGAGACTGATCATCAAAGCCGTGGAGGCTCAAAAATGTGAGCCTGTGTCCACCTTGTCTGAAGGTCAGAGAGTTTCAGCTTGTTCAAAGTTGTTGCCATCCCACCCTGACCAAAGGTCAGAGCATTGGAATCTACTTCTGTTCCTTCGAGATTATTGTCTGTTTGGTGTAGGAGGTTCTTCTTTCTATGTGTTGCTTTCATTGGTTGAATAAAGAGACTGCCTTGGCCTTTTGATAGGGCAGCCCTTAGGTGGGCGGGGTAGACAGAACAGGATGCTGGGAAGAAGGGAAGTGTGGCAGATGCCATGATTCTCCTCCCTAAGATGGACACGCTGGTTAGACTCATGCTGCCGGTAAGTCACAGTCAAGTGGTGATACACATTAATAGAAATGGGTTAATCAAGATGTAAGAGTTAGCCAATAACCACTTATGAGTGAGTACGTATTATATTTGTATTTCTGGGTCTGTGTTACCTCACTCAATATGATGTTTTCTAGATCCATCCATTTGCCTTTTAAGATGTCATTATCTATTTTCTGCTGTGTAAGTACTCCAAATAATGGTGCTATGAACATAGTTGAACACATGTCCTTATGGTACGACTGAGCATCCTTTGGATGTATACCCAAAAGTGGTATTGCTTAGTCTCGAGGAAGATTGTTTCCTAATTTTCTGAGAAATTGTCACACTGATATCCAAAGGGGCTGTATCAGTTTGCATTCCCACCAGCAGTGCAAGAGTGTTCTCTTTACCACACATCCTCTCCAGCATAAGTTGCCATCAGTGTTTTTTATCTCGGCCATTCTTACAAGTATAATATGGAATCTCAGAATTGTTTTAATTTGCATTTCTCTGATAGTTAAGGATATCAAACATTTCCGTAAACGTCTTTCAGCCATTTTAGATTCCTCTGTTAATAGTTTTCTGTTTAGGCCTGTACCCTATTTTTTATTGGATTATTATTTGATGACCAATTTCTTGAGTTCTTTGTATATTTTGAAGATCATCCCTCTGTCTGATGTGGGTTTGGTGAAGGTCTTTTTTAATCCTGTAGCTTGCTGTTTTTTCTTGTTGACTGTGTGTTTTGCTTTACAGAAGCTTTTCAGTTTCAGGAGGTCCCATTTATTAATTGTTTCTCTCAGTGTCTGTGCCACTGGGGTTATATTTAGGAAGTGGTCTCCTGTGCCAGTGCATTCAAGTGTATTTCCCACATTCTCTTCTATGAGGTTCAGTGTGATTGACTTTATGTTGAGATCTTTGATCCATCTGGACTTGAGTTTTGTGCATAGTGATAGATATGAATCCATAAATTCTTCCTTTCTAAACTTTTAACAGTGTTTTGGCTTACCTAGTCCTGTTCATTTTAAGTCAGCTTTGAAGGTTTTATGCCACGTTTTTCTTAAATTCTCAATTTCTTCTGACTACTCTTAGACTAATGAAGAGGACTTGTAGTGGGCAGAAATAGTGGCTTGCTTTCACTCTTTATTTTTTAATTGCATTTATTTGTTTATTTTACATAGCAACCACAGTTCCCCCCTCCTCCCATTCCCTTTCCTATCCTCCACTGTGCACCCCTCCATCTGTTCCTCCTGTTTCTGTTCAGAAAGGGGCATGCCTCCCATGGGTGTCAACAAGAAATAACATATCAAATTAAATAGGACTGAGCTCCTCCCATTGTATTAAGACTGGGCAAAGCAACCAAAACATTAGGGACAACTTCTGCTCCCACCACTAGAAGTTCTAAAAGTAGATCCTCCACTGGAAGTCTTACCTGGTCACAGACAATTGCCAGTTCAGACTATGTATCCACTATTGCTAGCAATCTTAACTGGGATCATCCTGGTACATTCCTGGGAATTTCCCTTGGACCAGGTTTCTATCTGACCCCTAAATGCCCCTCTTTTCAGTCATCTCTTTCAGTATTTTCCCCTCCAACCCCCTCCAACCTAATCCTTCATGTTCTCATCCCCACCTGTCCCCAGGGGACCCCCAAGATCTAGTTCCCCTTCCCAGGGGGATCCAGTAAAGGATAACTATGCTACAATTCACAGTCCCAGAGAGGCTAGGTAACAAGAAGTACCCAAGGGGCTTGTTTTCATTCTTTTTCTCAGGCCATCGTTTATTGTCCTTGCAATTATTCTCTTTCTCTTTCTGAAACTATGAGTTCTATGAGCAGGATAATGCTGTGGTCTAAATGTTGATGTATCCTAGAATTCACATTCTGGAAACTAACCCCTAATACAAGTATAATCCAGCATAAAACCTTCAGTAAGGGAATAGGTTATGAGGATAAAGCTAGTACAAATATTTTAGTGCTCTCAAGCAATAGATGCCAGCAAGTTTCCTCACTCCTTTCTGCCACGTGAATGCTTGGGAAATGACCTGTCATCTATGAGGACAGTCTTTACCAAGCAGCAAATCTAGCACAGCCTTGACTTGCATTTCTCAAATTCCAGAAGTATATACAATATATTTCTGTTTTTCTTTGTAAGCCACCTGGTCCATGCCATTATCATAGATTCCTGAATAAGCAATATGAGGAAGTAGTTGTTCAGTTACATTAATAGTCATACTTTGTTTCAAACAGCATTATCATCTTCATGTATTGATTTCTTCCATTATAGTAACTTTGTATAGAATGCAAATACTTTCCCTCCAGTTGATTCAACTTTAGTTCATTCACAGTGAGACCTGAGTACTCATTCAGAGAATAACAGCTACATCTCTGTATGTCTTCATGTCTTAGTTTTGTCTCCTGTGATGAAATACCATGACAAAAACAAGGGGGGGGGGAGATATAGTAATTTTGCTTACAATCCAGATTATAGTTCAGCACTGGATGAGATTCAAGACAGCAAGTACTTGAAGTAGCTTCTCACAGTATATCCACAGACAAGAACAGAGAACAATGAATTATATAACACAATGCAGGCATAATAGTACTCAGGTCCTTCTCTGCCTGCAATCTCTTCATGGCCCCCTGCCAGGGAATGATGCCACCCACCATGGAAATATCTTTCTACTTCAATTGGCAAAATCAAGACAATCTCCAATCCAACACCGAATCTCCCTTCCCAGGTAGTTTTAGATTGTGTCAAATTGAAAACATTAGTCATCTGTGATGGCTGATCTTGGTTGTCAATCTGAATATATCTGGAACCAACTATAAGCCAAGCAATCTGGGCATACTTAGGAATTTTTATGATTAGATCATTTGAGATGGGAAAGACCCACCCTAAATTTGAGACACCTTTTGGTGGTGTGAGCCACATAAAAGAACATGCAAGAAAGAAGCTTTTGTTCTCACTGGCAAGTTCATCTGTCCTGCTGTGGAGCCATTCCTTTGTTGGCATTTGAACCTACTTTTTTTTTTTGAACTCCAGTGTGCACTGAAGACTCCTCTCAGAATCCAGCATCAGTTGGGGACTGATGAGACATCCAGCCTTGTGGACTAAACAACTACTAGATTCTTAGCCTTTCCACAAGGAGACAGCTATTGTTTGACTAACCAGACAACAGTCTGTGAGTCACTCTAATAAACCTCATTTGTCGATAAAAAAAAAAAAAAGAGTTAGCCAATAAGAGGTTAGAACTAATGGGCCAGGCAGTGTTTAAATTAATAAAATTTGTGTGTTGTTATTTCAGGGTATAAGCTAGCTTAGCTGGGAGGCCGGGAGCTGTTGGGACGTAGCCCGCTTCCCCTCCTTACTACGTCTGTTCCTACCTCAAACAAAGGTCCCACCTAGATTTAGCTCAGGGAGTTCTGCTCTCTCAAGGTTATTGTCAACAGGTGTGGCTAATATCCAGACCTTGTATTTCAGGACTAGAGAAGTAGATGTGTTTCTACCCCAAACAAAAGTTTAAGGATCCTACTAGGTTCCTACCCTCTTAGGGAGGTAACAATGGATTCCACCCAGGGAGTGGTTTGTCTACAGAATGTTTTGGTCTAGGGTATGAGTGTTACTTATCTTGTTCTAATAACAGAATGTTTAACTATGGATGTAGCCTGTAACCTCCAACTGGGCTGTTCACTTCCTTGTATCATGTTAAGGCAGTGTTTTCCTACCTTTTGGAGTCAGGGTATTTTAAACAAATGGGAATTAAATGCGGGTAATTTTAGTATTCACTGGAACTCCCTCCTTGTACTCTCCTATGTTTCTGTTTGTTATTTTCACTCATGTCTTAGTTCTCTTCACTTATTTTTCAAATCTCCATGCCCCTACCTTGGTAAGTGCTATTTTTGTCGAAGCTGGTCTCTGACACAAAGCAATTTTAATTTGCAGCTAAGGAATTTGAACTCCTTCTCAAGTATTTATCGACCATTGCTGTAGTTCTTCTCTGAGAGCTGTCTGTTCAGTGAATGAGCTCACTATTGACCTCATGGTGACTTGCCAAAATACTGTTTGTTTTTACAGTTCCTTTACGCCCCAGATGTAACCCACAGGTTTCTTTTCTGTCTTGTAGGCTGTCTCTGCACTCTGCCAACCATCCTCTAGCTGCCCAGAAGCCTTTTAATTTCATGTAGGACCATTTGTCAACTCTTGAGGTTTGGTCCTGTGCCACTGAAGTACTTTTTAGAAAACCTTTGCCTATGCCGATATTTTGAAAGCACTCCTCCCTGGATGTTTCCAGGTTGCTACCTTACATTAAAGCCTTTGATGTGCAGGGTGAGAGAAAGGAATCTAGTTTCATTCTTCAACACGTATATTTTCTCTACACCACATGTAAAAGAGGCCTTCTTTTCTCCAATCTATATTTTCGGCAACTTTATCAAAAGTTGGGTGCTGTGGGTGTGTGGGTTTCTTTCTGGGTCTTCTGTTCTATTCCATTTATCCACCTGTCTGCTCTGTGGCTGTCAAGATGTCTGTGTCACTGTGGCCCTAGAATAATTTGAGAGAAGGTACTGTGAAGCCTCTGGAATTGCCCTTCCTGCTTAGGACTGCTTGGGCTGGCCAGAGTTTTCATTTGTTTGTCATTGGGATTTTGATGGGGATTGTATTAAATATATAGACACTTTCAATACTATAGCCATTTTATGTTGGTTCTGCTAACCCACGAACATGGAGGTCTTCCCATCTTCTAGTGCTTTCTCCTCAAGTGCTTTCATTAATGTCTGAAATTTTTCAATCATGCATCTTTCACCTTCCTTCTTGATTTTATTTACTTCTCCCCTCTCCCTTGGAGCTAAGATGAGTGGGATTCCCCACAATCCCTGGGATTTCTCTCCTCTCTATTTCTATCTCAATTGCTCTATTGCTCTAAGTAGTATTTTTGAGTAAGAGTAGAGAGAGTCACCCTCCCTATCTCCTTCCATATTTTAGAGGAAACATCTAGTTCCTTATTTTGTGTAATGTTGGCTATGGGTTTGTAATACATAGGCATAAAACTCCTCCTGGCTTCAAGGGTTTTATCAAAGGACTTTTCTTCACCCATTGAAATGATCATCCTGAAGTCTTTTCATGAGCTGCGTATGTCAAACCGATCTCGTATTCCTGTGATGAAACCAAATTTCTCGTGGAGCTCTTCTTAATGCATACTTGAATTTAGTTTGTCTGAATATTGTTGGGGATGTTTACATCTGTGTTAGTAGATCAGCTTATAGTTCCTTCCTCTGCTTCCTTCTCTGTGTCATCAGCCAGCTTTGGTATCAGGGAAGTTCTGGCTCCATAGCATCGGTTTGGTAGTATTTGCTCCCAGCCCACTTTACAAAACAGTTTCAGGAGCATCATCAGCTCTCCTTAATGGTTTGGTAGAATTTGGCGATGAGTTTTTTGCTGTAACCTAGGCTTTTTTTGGTTGTGAGATGTTTGTAAAATCTGCCTATCTTATTGGTTGTTACTGAACTGTTTGAGTTTTCTGTGTCGTCTTGATTTAATATGGGTAGGTCATGCATGTTTAGAAATTTTTATTCATTTCTTCTCAACAGTCCTGCTTTAAAAACGGAGTTTTCAAGGCATCCTCTTGATCCTTTGTATTTTACAGGGAGATGCACTAGCTTCAACTCTTCAGTCAGAGTTTTATTAATTTGGGTTTTTCTTTGTCCTTTGGTTAGTTTATCTAAGGATTTGTCAATTTTCTTTATCATTTCCAAGAACCAGCTCTTTACTTGAGTCTATGTGTTGTTCTTTTTTTTCATTTTATTAATTTCTGCCTTGATTTTCATTATTCCTGGCTGTTACTCATTTCAAATTTAATTTGCTCTTGTTTTTCTAGGAATTTGAGTAGGGTATTTATCCGAGTCTTCTGACTTTTACTTCTATGTTTTGGGGAAAAAAGTAAACTTTTTGTTGATTCTTTGTGGATTTCACATCATGCATCCTCCCCATCCCCTTGCTTTCACCTTCTGCCCTTGAGACCTCCAGCCAAAACAAAATTGAAAAGTAAAACCAAAACCCCCAAAAACCCACTAGAAAAAACCAAACCATAAAACAAACAAACAACAAACCAACCTTGGTGTGGAAGCCGGGCTGTGACCTAGTGAGTCACACGGTGACTTTAGTCCCTACATCTTTACTTGTAAGTGTTCATGGCTGTGAGTCATTGGTCTGGTTTGAGGCCTCTGGCTTTTGCTACACCATCGATACCAGCCCCCACTGGGACTCCTCTTGGATATCCTATTGTTGCCCTGTGTCATGGAGATCCTGCAGTCAAAATCCTTTCGGTCTGCAGGTCCTTTGCATGCTCCAGCAGTTCATAAATGAAGTGGGTGTTGGTGTGGATTACCTTGTAGTCCAGATTCTGGGCCTGGGTGGTAGCTAAGCTGGTCAGCCTGCCGGCTTCCCATCATCACCACTCAGACAAGCTCTCCAGCACTGCCAAGCAAGGCTAGCTCACAGCAGACAGCAAGGAGAGGGGCTGTTCTCTGCTCACACCCTCTGGTCCAGCTCACCCGCAGGCACTCACATCACCAGGGCCCCGCTCTGCTATTTCGCTCAGGTGAGCTGCAGCTCTCTGGATAGCCACGCTTGGTGAGGGGCAGGGCCAGCTCTTCCCTTCTCATGCTCCCAAGGTTGGCTTTCCCACCTGTGGCAGGTGGCAAAGGGTGGGGTGAGGGCACGTTTTCCCTACCCTTGCCAATCCATGGCACATGAAGGAGGGGGCAGGGGCAGCTATGCTGCTCTCATGCCCACAGGCCTGCTCAGGTGAGGTACCAGGCTCGCTCTGCTGTGTGCTGCAGCTGGGGGGGGGGGGCAGGGCCATTTCTTGCACTGTTGTGGTCCGGGGGGCAAACTCGACCACCTGCCACAGGTCATCCTTCCCTCACCCATCCAAAATACGTCAGATGAAGGATGGGGTCAGATCTCCCAAGAGCATTTGCGGCCCAGGATCACCTGCACCTCCTTCAAGGGGGTTAGCTCTTCCGTGCTGAGGTAGGCGCAGGGCCCACTCTCCCCAGTGCTGCAGCCAGTGAGGAGAAGGATCAGCATTCCCACTCTCACGACCCTGAGACCAGCTCTTCCTGAATTCAGTAGGTGGCTAGGGGTGGGGGCGAGAAGCAAAGGAGTAATCTCTCCGTCGCCCATTCCACTGTGTGACAGACCGTGATGCTAGCTCTCCTACTATCTCACCCACACCCCCGCCAGCAGGGACATCTCTACTGTGCTGGCCTGTTGGGGTAGAAGGCCTGCTCTCCAGAGTGGTGCACATAGCAGATCGGGGGGGGGGGGGGGGGGGGGGGGAGTTCTCTCCAGGTCTCTAGTCCCGGGGCAGGAAGAATTGGTAATTTTCTATTAATTTTTTATACAATATATTTTGATAATGTTTTTTCATTCCAACACCTCCCAGATTCTCCCTCCCTCACTACTTATTCAACTTTGTTTTCTCTCTGCTTCTCAAAACAAAATATCCTGCAAAACCCCCCCCCCCCACTTTGCAGGCTCCCAAACCACTCAAACCATTTCTTCTGATTTTTAAATGCAAGCGTACATAGTTATAAATCTACCTCTTCCAGCTTCCTGAGCTGTACCGCGAAGGTTCTGGTAGGTTGTACTTTAATTTTCATTTGCTTCAAGAAATTTGAGTACTTTCCCTTTGATTCTTTCACTGACTCACTGGTTATTCAAGAAGATACTGCTTCTGGCAGCAGAGGTGGAGTGAAGTCAGCAGAGCCTAGAAGACAAGTCGTGTGTGCTGCGGAAGGCAGAGATGGAGAAGTGACCCCAAGTCACCCGGAGACTCCAGAAGGACGTGAGGATCCCAGACAACTGGACATTGAGTAATTTACACTGTTGCAGTTTTGTTTTGCTTTGCTCGGATTGTGACTGCCTGGTTCTTCCCTCTTAAAGAAAGTAGTTAACTTCGTTTTCATTGATTTTTTCACAGAAGCCCACAATTGAGAGATTTTTGAAATTTAAAAGAGATTTTGGATTTTTAAAGAGATCGGATATCTTAAAAAGGCTAAACTTTTATTATGTTTGAATTTGTAAGGACTGGGACTTTTAAAGTTATTTATGTTTTATTTTGTGATATTAATATTAACATTACATCTTGGGAATAAGTAAGAAAGGAAGGGTTCTAATTGAAAACTGTTATGATTGTGTGTTAACTTGCCAAGGGGTCGGCTATACTGGCAAGCTTTACATCAGCTTCCCACAGGCTAGAATTATCAGAGAGGAAGGGGTCTCAATTGATAAAGTGCCTTCCTAAGAACTGGCTGTAAGGCATTTTCTTAATTAGTGGTCAATGGGGGAAGGTTGAGCCCTTTACAGGTGCTGTCCCTTGGCTGGTGGTCCTAGGTTCTATAAGAAAGTGGGCTGAGTAAACCAAGAGTGAGTTTGTTCCCTCTTTGCTTTTGATGATGAACTGTTATGAACTGTGAGTGAAATAAGCCCTTTCCTATCTTAAAAAAGAAGAAGGAGCAGAGGAGGAGGAAGAGGAAGAAGAAGAGAAAGAGGAGGAGGAGGAGGAAGAGGATGGAGGAGGAGGAGGAGGAGGAGGAGGAGGAGGAGGAGGAGGAGGAGGAGAAGGAGAAGAAGAAGAAGAAGAAGAAGAAGAAGAAGAAGAAGAAGAAGAAGAAGAAGAAGAAGAAGAA
>JABTXL010012463.1:13691169-13701221 GCA_025134845.1 Neodon shergylaensis
AAGAAGAAGAAGAAGAAGAAGAAGAAGAAGAAGAAGAAGAAGAAGAAACTGTTTGTTAGAAAGAATCCTTTCTACTTGGAGTGTTGGGGCTAACTCACATAAACAATAAACAATCATGGAATTCATTTCAACAAACACACATTTTAAAGTCATTGTTCCTATGGTCACCCCTCCTCTGGATGGATGCTCATAACGAACAAATGGTCCTAGCCGTTAATTGTTAAGCTACCCAAATGTTCATCTTCTGTAGTCAAAGACACGTCCATTAGTTCTTTTAAATCTAGGATGTTTGCTTTTGAGGTGAGAGCAATGGTGTGTGTTGGCAGCTTAGGATCTTCAAATCCTAATATGCAGGAAGACAATTGAAAACTTCTCAAGGGAAGAGTGGATTGTGTGTCCTTTTGATAATGCTGTTTCTTGCAACTAGACTTTAAAAAGTTGGTCAGTGGCCAACTTGAGGTTGCATTTTCTTTGGCAAGGAACTAGCTTCGTGTGTCCTGGATTCTTGATTAAGAGCAGATCTGCATTCTTAGGAAACAGCTGAAAAAAATAAGCAGAAGACAGGATCAAATTTTCTTACAGAATTAGAAAATTGGTCTTCTTGCCTAAATTATGATCCAGCACAATCATTGTTTTTCAATAAAAAGCACTTTTTTATTTTTAAAGAAAAACAGTGCTTTGCTTTGTAGATCTGTTAACCACCATTTTATTTTTTATTTAAAGGCAGTGGAGGTAGGGAGGGAAAAGACAGCTCAGTAGTTCAAGAGCAGCCAAGGCTGACAGCTCTTGTTCAATGCCAGGACCACACAGCACAAGTAGAGAGGCAATTCCTTTATGCTGTCCTCTGACCTCCACATGTGAGCTGTGATATGTGCATGTAATGAGTGCTTGTGTGTGTGCACGTGCATGTATGTACATGCATGCACACACACACGCTCTCATGAGAAATAGAATAACAAAAGATTGTTAAGATGTTAGCTTGATCTCTGGCTCAGAGAAACTTTAAAGTATCTTAGAGTCTTATCAATATTTAACTAACTGAGAATGGCATTTGGCATGTTAGATACATCATCATCTTAGTTCCTTTCCTGATTGTGGTGACAAAATGTTGGCCAAAAGCAACTTCAAGGAGAGAGTTGGAGGGCACAGCCCATCATGGTAGGGAGGCAGCTGCTCACACGCCCTAGTCAGGAAGCAGAGAGAAGGGTGCTGGAACTCAGCTCACTTCCTCCTTTCTACTCTGTGACTCGCCCCCCCCCCAGCATGGTGATGACCACAAGGTGGGTGAGCCTTCCCATCTCAATAAACTCAATCTAGAACCCCCTCTGGCCATGCCCAGAGGCCTTTTTCCATGGTGATTCTAGATTCTGTCAAGTTGGCAGTCCGTATTAACCTTTACAGTTACCATGAGAGTAGGGCTAGGAGAGCCTTTAAAAGCAAAGAAAAATATCAAAAATAGGAGTTCTCCCTCCCTCTTTCCCTCCCTCCCTCCCTCCCTCCCTCCCTCCCTCCCTCCTTTCTTTCTTTCTTTCTTTCAAATTTTCTTCAAAACAGGGAAGATTTTTCTGTAGCTCAGACTGCCTCACTCTCTCTCTTTCTTTCTTTCTTTCTTTCTTTCTTTCTTTCTTTCTTTCTTTCTTTCTCTAAATGGTTTTTAAAAGATTTATTTATTCATTCATTTATGTGTCTGTATTTGTGTGTCTCAACGTATATATGTGCTCCTTGTGCACGCCGGTGCCCGTGGGGTGAGGAAAGGGTGTCAGATTGTTAAATCACTTGTGAGCCACTACATGTGGATGTCAGGAACTGAACCTGTGGCTTCTGCAGGAGGCATAAGTCGCTCCTAACTGCTGAGCCATGCCCAGCTCCCTGCCTTGAGACTCTGGATCCTGCTCCCCCGGCTTTCTCAGGCAGGGGCTGTGTGTGCTATCTTCCTCTCTGGAGAACTGTTTTCTAAGAAAAATCTTGGTTTTTCTTTGCATTTTTTTTTTGTGCAAAGAGGGCCCATTGATTAGTAGTACTGTTGGCTGCAAAAACATTTTACATGTAATTAATGCCATAAATTTCTACATTTGATACTGGTTAAAATGGCAAATTTTGTGTTCATTTCCACTTCTGTAACTTCAGACTGTTTTCTGTTGTACTGCCCTTCTCTAAGACATATTTCTTTTGTTGAAACACAGAATATTTAAGGCCACCCTGTGCCTTAAGTCGCTTTCCTCCCCTGTGGAACCCACCATCTTCCTGTGGTAGCTTGAACAGGAACAGCCCCATAGGTTCATATATTTGAATGCTTGGGCATTAGGGAGTGGTACTACTTAACAGGGATTAGGAGGTGTGGCCTTGTTGGAGGAAGTACATCATCACTGTCACCTGGGCAGGTCTTTTCTCTGTCTTCCTGCTACCTGCTGATCCAGATAAGAGAATTCTCAGCCATCTCTCCAGCACCATGTCTGCCTGCATGCTGCCATGTTTCCTGCCATGACGATAATGGACTAACCCTCTGAAGCTGTCAGCCAGCTCCAGTGAAATGTTGCCGTGGCCACGGTGTCTCTCGCCAGCAGTAGGACACCGACCACTGACCAGGACACCTCCTTAAGAAGCCTGCTTCTTCCTCTCTCCCGAAATCTCTCCGCTGTTTACAGTATTAGGGAGGCTAAAGGAAGTGATCGCTTTCTCCCTTTCAGTTTATAAAAAGAGAAATAACGATATCTTCAGCTGAATTTAAGTGTGAGGTCTTGAGATGCAGTAGACGATGGTTTTGAAGGCCCTGTGATTTCATAATTGCCACGGTTTGTTAAAGGAGGAAGTTTAGAGGATTACAAGCGAGATGGGAGTGTCTCAGGTACTGAGGGCGTGTGATTCAAATCTCGGAATCATTGCACTTCTCCTCCAAATAACTAGCAGTTTATGATTGGTCTTCTCTCCTGCCCTATTAGGATATCCCTAGTCCTCAACTTTAAGCTTCTAGAGCAGACACAATCACACCCAAGGCGCACACACGTACACCGCCAGCTGAACACCCAGGTTGCATTCTTCCGCCAAGCTGTGGCGTGTGCCAAAGTTGCTGAGGTGATTTTGCATTCTCTGCAGAAAGCTCTCTGTGGTAAACCAGGTTTTCTTGGCCACGGCACTATCCCCTGCTAAGAGGAGCCTGCCTGGAATTTAGATAGCTAGATAGCTAATTGGTTTCATGTGTTTGCTTTAGGATGGGGCAGGAACCCTGAACTAGGGAGCTGCACAGAGGTCATGATTGGAATCCAGGTCCTTCCCTCAGAGAGTGGAGATGGAGCCTCCCCACGGCCTCTGCTTCCTGGGTAATATACTCTATGACTTCGTAGAAAGGTGATGTCAAGGAAGGATTTTTGGCTCCAGCCTACTGTAGTTTGTCTTCTCCATTTATCTTGGTTATTATAAAAAATCATGAAAGAATGTAAGTAAATAAAGCTTAACCTTTACAACTAAAAAAATAGAAAACCACTTCTAGGATCTCTATGTATCATGTATTTTATATTTTCTCAGGCAGGTAACTACATTACATGCCATTATATAAGCAAGAACACAGAGGCTCAGAGGGAGACCCTTGCCAATCATTTTGGAGATAAGATGGGAGCTAGTAGGGATTCGAGCCCCGTATATCTGATTCCAAAATCATGTTCTTTTTCTGAGATTTATAAAATGCATTTTTACCCGGACATATATTTCTGTATTATGTAAGGACTTTCTGTAATGGGTGTCCTATAGGTGTGGACCTAACATTTACAAAAGATAGGGACAGAACCATATACACGAGGCAGAACTAGTGAAAATGAATTGTCTCAAGGACTCTAGAGCCTGAACCGTTTCAGATATGCCAATTCCTCTGTAGTTCTGATGGCTTAATCACATAGGTCATGATTTGTAAGTTATCTGAACACAATAAACCTGCCTCCTTGTTTAGCTGTAGACAATATTTCTGGCTCTCTGTTTAACTGTACACAACAAACACGCTGAACTCCTGGGGTGCTGTGGCTTCTCCATCAGACAGCCCAGTGCACCTGACCCTAGGTTTTCTATCTCTCTGTGTGTCTCTCTTTATTCCTTTGCTGACCCTAATAAAATTGCATCACTGAGGGCCCTGTAAGGATTTGTTCAATGGCTGTATCTTTTTATTTCAAAAACAACTTCTTTAGAAAGTAGGATAAACCTCATTCAGGCATGGAGTATAAAATTAAAAGGATAATGAAACCATCCTGCTTAAAGTTAAACTGTATTCTATTTAACTGTGAGTCACACTGTGGACTCTTTAAGATGGCGTCATCCTTCCAGCTGGATGGAAATATTTTCAGACTGGAGAATTTAGCTTCCACACTGTTGGTGTTGGCATACACAACACCCCTTTTCAGAAAGATGGGTGTTACAGACAACCGCTGTGGAAGATCATCTAATTAAGCCTTTAATTCTCACCCAGAGTGAAAGTTTCTGTCTGAGCATAAGGCTTCTCACCTTTTGAGCTTTCACAGTGATTGCCAAGAACGGTTTGCACCTCTATTTGACACAAAATTAAAAATGAAAGGTAGTGGATACTTGGGCTTTAATCAGTGACAGGCAGTGACTGGAAGATAGCATCTCAAAGTCATTGATAGAATTTATATGGAGTACAGGGGTCTACTGCTTAAGGAGAAGCAATAGAGTAAATACAGTCCAGCATTTTCACACACCTCTGGTGTGTGACAATTCTATATTCTGTCAATTATATCTTAAATAAACGCTAATTGGCTGATAGCCAGGCAGGAAGTATAGGTTGTTGTAGGAGCTGTGGGCTGGCATTCCTACCACCCTGCTCCCAGCCGCCTGGCTAGCTTATGCCCCAAAATAACAACACACAAACTGTATTCATTTAAACACTGCCTGGCCCATTTCTATTAATGTGTGTAGCACCCCAAGGTGTGCTTACCGGGAAGATTCTAGCCTACATCCATCCTGGGTCGGAGCTTGGAGAGGAGAGCTATCGAGTCTAAGCTCACTTCCTCTTCCTCCCAGCATTCTGTTCTGTTTATTCCACCCACCTATGTTCTAACCTATGAGGGCCAAGCAGTTTATTTATTAATTAACCAATGACCTTCCTCCATCAATAGGTGGGACAACCAGACAGGAAGTAGAGGTGGGGTAATGAGAACAGGAGAATTGTAGGAAGGAGGAAGCCCATTCCTCTGCAGTCCTGCCCAGATCACTGAAGAAGCAGGATGTGACCTGCCCCCCCCGAAAAAGGTACTGAGCCATGTGGCTAACATAAATAAGAATAATATAAGCTACAAGAGCTAATAAGAAGCCTGAGCTAATGCACCAATCAGTTTATAACTTATGGAGAGCTCTGTGTGATTTTCTTTGGGACTTGCTGGCTGTGGGAACTGGGCAGGACAGAAACCCCCACAAGCCCCTCATGTCACAGACCCCATCCTCAGCCTATTCTCCTATTCTCTCTCTGCTGCCTTCTCTCTTCTGTCTTCTTGTCACCCTCTGCCCCAGTTAGCTTCTCTGTCGCTATGATGTAACACTGACTAGAAGAAACATGTGGAGGAGATGGTCTATTTGGCTCACAGGTGACAGTCCATGACTGAAGGAAGTCAAGGCTTCAACTCAAGTGGTGCAGGAACCTGGAGGTGGGAACTGAAGCAGAAGCCATTGAGGAACACTGCTTACTGGCTTGCTCCCCATGGCTTGCTTAGCCTGCTTTCTTATGTAGGATAGACTGGCATGACCAGGCATGGCACCACCCACAATGAGCTGGGCCCTCCCACATGAATCATTAATAAAGAGAAATGCATCACACATCAGGCCAAGCTGATGGGAGACAATTCCGCAAATGAGGTTCCCTTTTCCCAAGCTCTGTCTAGGTTTGTGTCAAGCTAACAAAAGCCAACCCCTACAACCCTCCCCTTCTTTTTTCTCCTCCCCCTTCTGTGATTTTTAAAATAAATTTTTCCTTATGATAAGTGAAGATATTATTATCATTATTTACATCTTTATCAGTTAAGTCTATGGTGCTACTCAAGAAGAAAACTGTTCAGCATGATTTGGGCAATGGTTTCATCTGTTGCTGTGTTAAAACACCCTTAGGGAAGAAAGGACTCATTTTATGTGACAGTTCCATCTAGTAGGGGAATCTCAGTGACAGGTACTGGAGAGAATCAGTCACATTATATACACACACAGTCAAAAGCAGAGCACCATGGAGTAGCATAAGCATGTTTTCACTGCAGGCATCTCTGGACTCTTGATAGTTTAAGACTCTCTGCCTAGAGAATGGTGCCACCCATAGGGTTTGGATCTTCCCACAGCAATTAGTGTAACCAGGACCCATAAAGACACGCTCAAACTGATCCAATCACCCCTCATTGGAACTCCCTTCCTAGGTGTTAGACTGAGCCACATTGACAGTTAAGACTAACCACCACGAGTTCAATGCATTTCTATTTTATTTAGGGAAATAGGCACATATTGAGATCATCATAGCATTCTTAGGTGCACAGGGATCAAATGAATAGAGTTGATTACGGTGAATATAGAGCTTGGATGGTAGTGTGCTGGAAAGTCTGATCCCTTACTGGAGGCAGTGGGATCTTAAAGAGGAGGGACCTAGTTGGAGGCAGTTAGGTCGACATGGGTTCATTACCATCTCTGGAAGTAGGGCAGGTCTCTTGGCAGTTGGGTGCTATAAAGTGAGGTGTGCTGCCTGCCTGCCCCCTCTTGATTACCATGCTCCTGCCACATTGAAAGGGGAAGCAAGTGCTCTTGAATGCAGGAGAAAAACAGGAGAAAAAAAGAGGATGCTCTTCTCTCCCAGGTACACAAAACTCAGAAGTTAGTGGTTCCTGGTCCTCATTCCATGAATTCAAAGCGAGAATTTAATCAGCTGAAGGGCAAATTTTAAAGATGACTTTTACTAGTATAGAGAGAAAGCTCAAAGAGCAACTAAAGAGCCATGGCAGAAAGCAGGGCTCTGAAAACTCACTCTGGAGGAGGCTCACAGAGCGAGAACCCCATCATCTCCATATTTTGGACTTTTAGAGGACTTAGACCTGAATACGGCCAGGTTTCTATGAGATTGGCTGGTTCTCTGGACCTCTTACAAGTTGAGCCAAGGGAGGGGCCACACGCTCCATGCATGTAGCCCTGGCCTCAAGGGGGGAGATAGATGACCACACGAAGTGTATGTGATACTCACTCAAGTCGGGGGATGGTCATGCTTGGCTATCCGCACAGCTGCCTTTGACTTGCTTTGTTAGCTGTTGGCCATGACAGTCAGCTGTCCCTTAGCTAGAGCTGTTGTTTGCTACTCTCTGACATTGAAGGTATTGCTGGCTTCGGATCTTGGTGGGTCTGCTAGACACTGATTAAACTCAACTCTCTTAGTTCTCATGTTGACACCACCAGATTGTTGATTCACCATGGAGCTAACTCCTGTCACAGCTACCAGGGCGTAGCAATCTTTTTCTATTGCTTCATGTTTGGCTCTTCGTCTGTGGGGTGGGCTGCGCTGGTCACATTTCTAGAACAGGTGGAAGCTTCTTATTAGAAGTGGTCCTTACGATTAGCTGATCAACTGTGCTATAGTTAGTTGTATTAGAATCAAGAATATATGCAAAGAAAATAGTTCCTTGTGTATATTCCTCAAGGGATGGGGCTATGGGAAGCTGGCAGTTCTGCCAGTGTTGGCACAGAGCCCTGTTCTTGCTTTAACCTAGTCAGCCTGGCTGTTTTATACTCATCAATAAGCTCTGTGTTTATTTCTGGTGCTCCTGACCCCACGATTTTAACTAACATTTCCTTTTAAACATTCAGATCATAGCATATTATTTTATCAATATGAAGCCATGTTATTATGTAATTGTATGTTTTGTAAGATGTTTGCCCGAGCTTGGACTTAACTAGCATCTTAAAATAGGAGCCCAAACAAGCTTATTTCCTCATCAAGTACCCAGTCTCGGATTTTGTTATAGTCACACAAATGGACTAAGGCAGTAACTTATAAAAAATGATCAAACTAGAAGCTCTGAATGCCGGTCTGCCATTGCGAATGAGTCACAACAATGGCTTTCTTCGTGTGTGTTAAGACTGCACCATGATGTTTACCATTTAGGATGTCCAAGGTGGGGTGGCGAGATGGCTCAGCTTCTGAAGTGCTTTCTTTGCAAGCATGGGGATATGAGTTCAACCCCCAGAACCCAGGTGAAAGAAACCCAGGTGTTGTGGTGTGTGCTTGTAATTCCAGCGCTAGGGAAGGCAGACACTGGCGGATCACTGGAGCTTGCTGGCCAGCCAACCTAGCCTACTTAGTGAACGCTGCACCTGGGAGAAAGCCTGATATGGCAAACAAACAAATAAACAAACAAGAACAAAAAGAAAGAAGGTAGTAGGATATGAGGAATGGTACCAAAAGTTGACCTCTGGTGAAGCATCTCCATCCTTCTCCTCTGGATACAGCTGAAGCATCTCTTCTTCTGTAGGCAGCTGAGTGGCTCAGGTCAGCACCTGACTTAAATGTTTGCATCGTCACTCATCTGAAGATGAGTCTAATTTCTTGCCAATCCATGGGTCATAGATAAAATTAATAGTATGCTAGTCCATCAACCCTGTGGGGAAAAATGCCTGAGACAAACAGCCAAAGGGAGATATTTGTTTTGGCTCATAGTGTCAGAGGCTCTGTTTGTCCTGGCAAGGAGGATATGGCTGACCAGTGGCCCTCACCTCAAGGAGGCCAGAATGTACAGAGGACATGTCTGCACTAGTGACATCTTCCTTCTCTTTTTATCCCATCCAGGTTCTCAGTCGATGGAATGTGTCTTTCTGCTTAGTTAATCCTCTCTGGAAGTGCACACACACACTCAGAGGTGTCCCTCAGTATCCTAGGTGACTTCCGATTGACCAAGTTGATGCTCAAGGTCACACATGGTAAAGGATTTCCCTGAGCTCTGCTAAGACTCAGGCACCACCAGAGTCAAGCCATGGATAAGCACGGCTCTCCAAACCCAAGCAGAAGGCTTTCCAGTTCACACTAACTTTTCTCCCATCTGCTTGGGGTTTGCATGTTCTTTTGGGGTTTTAGTTTACATAATATTGGTTTACATAATATTTTGTTTATTATTTAGTTTACATAATATTTGGTTTACAAAGTAGGGTGGCAGCCGCTGGCAGTGGCAGTGAAGTCCATGAATTTCACCACTTCTGTCTTGTACTGTGGACCAGGCCCTTAAGCTTGAATGACAAGAAGAGATGGAGTCCTCTTTCATCTCTCCAAAGATGCATCTTCCTCCTCCTCACCCTGAAGAAGCCTGCGCGCAGCTGAGCATCCCTTAAAAACAGGTCATTCCAAAAGACTGACCCCAAGGAAACAAATGGTCCTGACCTTAATGGCATAGAGACACCAAGGAGGTTGTGGGTGAGAGTATTCCTCTGCATTCCTTGGCTTATTGGCCTCTCATTGTCCTCCTCTGACCCCAGGCTACACTTGTGTGTGATTGTCCACAGAAATACAGTTGTTGTCTTCGTTTCAGATGGCTCCAACGTTACGTAAACTAACATGAATTAAGTGAATTTATCTTGGTGTCCTTGATAGCCTGTCTTGTCACCAGGTCTCAGCCAGAAACTTCGTGACGGGTGAGGAAGGATGCTACTCCTCTCCCTGTTTTTGCTGATTGCCCTGCACTATTTATTAAAAAGACGACCCCCTTCCTGAGTGTGCGAACAAGTGGTTCTCTGCATCTATATCTGTTTCGTGTGACTTCTCTTGGTCTCTTTTCTGTTTGTTTTGTCCTATTCTGTCGTGTCAGTTTTTGTTTTATCTTATTTTATTATTATCCTTTAGACTCCCCTCCCCCCCTTTGGTTTTTCTAGACAGGGTTTCTCTGTGTATCCTGACTGTCCTGGAACTCACTCTGAAGACCAGGGTGGCCTTGAACTCAAAGATCTGCCTGTCTCTGCTGGGATTAAAGCTGTGTGGCATCATTAATCTGATTTTCTAATGAAAGAAAGAAAGAAAGAAAGAAAGAAAGAAAGAAAGAAAGAAAGAA
>JABTXL010012463.1:13701839-13716786 GCA_025134845.1 Neodon shergylaensis
TTTCTTTCTTTCTTTCTTTCTTTCTTTCTTTCTTTCTTTCTTTCTTTCTTTCTTTCTTTCTTTCTTTTTTGTTCTCTTGCTGCGTGAAATCGTCTACTAGAGGCCTGCTGGGTCCCTTACTCTTTGGGACTGGGGCAGAGACAGCATGCTGAGTATCAGTTCCAGGTGTGTGTAGATCTTCAACTCTGGTTTTTAAAACATTGTAGTTGTGCTATGTTCTTTGCATTTTAGTGAATTTTAGAATCAACTTCTCAACAGCTGTAGGAAATCTGGTGGGATTTTTTAAAAATGTATAATTTATCTATTCTTTAACTTAGAAAGAGTTAAATCCTAATCACATTATTTTTGTGACCATTAACACAGTGGTTTTCTCTATTTTTTCCAGGCCCTTAGTTTGTCTTTCAGTTCCCTCCCTCCCTCCCTCCCTCCCTCCCTCCCTCCCTCCCTTCCTTCCTTCCTTTCTTTTTTTTTTTGAGACAGGGTTTTTCCTCTAGCATTGGAGTTTGTCCTGGAACTAGCTCTTGTAGACCAGTCTGACTTTTAACTCACAGAGATCCGCCTGCCTCTGCCTCTCAAGTGCTGGGATTAAAGGCGTGCGCCACCATTGCCTGACTTTCAGTTTCTAGTATGGATTTCTTACTTGTCTTCAGTTAGATTTGTTCTTGTTTCATACTGTTAAGCTTCTATGCTTCTTTCATTTCTTAAAAATTAAAAAAAATTCATTCCTTTTTCTTGTCTCTGTGTGTGTACGTGCGTGTGTGTGTGTTGTGCATGTGTGTGTTGTGCATGTGTGTGCGTGTGTGTGCGTGTGTGTGTGTGTGTTGTGCATGTGTGTGTGTGTTGTGCATGTGTGTGTTGTGCGTGTGTGTGTGTGTTGTGTGTGTGTGTGTTGTGCGTGTGTGTGCGTGTGTGTGTTGTGCATGTGTGTGCTGTGCAGGTGCATGCTGCCATGTGCTTGTATAGATGGACAGTTTTTAGATGTCAGCTCTCGCCCTCCATCTTGGGACAGACTCCGTGGTTGTTTCTGCAGTGAGCAGTGCACGCCAGTTTTTCTGGCCTGTGAACTCTTTGGAGTCACCTCCCTTTGCTTCCCTATTGCTGGAGTAGTACCGGATTGTAGACACGCACCACGCCTCCCTTTGCTGGAGGAACGCTGGATTGCAGACATGCATCACCTCTCCCTTTGCTGGAGGAGCTCTGGATTGCAGACACGCATCATGCATCACCATATCCAGCTCTTTATGTAGAACTGGAGGAGCAAATCCAGGTCAGGTTTGTGTAGCACGTGTGATTGCCTGCTGAGCCATCTCTCCAGCCATTCTGAGAATGTTTCTATGTCTCATAGCTCTTTTTTCCTCAACACTAAACAACATCCATTGTCTGCGTGTACCACAGAGTTCTCATTCATTCATTCTGAAGCACATTTTGTTGCTTCCAGATTTTGGCCGACATGAACAAAGAGTCTATAAATGTCTGCAGACAGGTTTTCATATGAACATATGTTTTCAATTTCATTTGGTGTAAATATCAAGAAGTGAGATTGCTGAATCCTCTGGTGAGATTGAACTGCTAAGCCATCCTTCTGAGTGGCCTCACTAGTCTGCATTTCTATCAGTGATGAGTGACAGTTACCAGCACACATCCCTGCCAGTGGCTAGGGCCCCCAAGTTCTGGATTTCAGCTTCTATGTTCTACTAGGTGTGAGGTGGTAGCTAACAGTGGTTCTAATTTTCAGTTTCATAATGATATGTGGATTATGAGCACTTAATGAGAATTTCCCATCAAGTTCAGTGTGTGTGTGTGTGTGCACGTGCGCATGTGTGCACGCATGTGAGTGTGCACATACATGTGGAGGGCAAAGGTCAAACTTGGCATTATTTCTTAGGAACCGGCCACCAATCCCCTTGCTTGTTGACACACTCTCTTACTGGCTTGGAGCTCACCAAGTAGTCTAGACTAGTGGGTGAGTGAGTCCTATCTGCCTCCTGCTTCTTCAGTGCTGGGATTGTAAGTATGTACCGCCACACTGGGCTTTTTTATGTGGATTCTGGGGGTCAAACTCAGACCCTTGTGTTCTCAAGGCAAGCCTGTGATTAACTGAATTATCTCCCATGGCCCAAGACTTAAAAAATGTGGTTCACTTGAGAAGATTGCGAAGCAGGGAACTGGTGAACAAGAGATGTTCATGTCTGGACACTTTGCTCTATATTGTTCTGCCTTTTTAGTTTGGTTTGTTCAGGTGGCAGGGCAAGTCTGGTCTCTCTGCTCATCTGTCTTGGCTGGAAGCTAAAAGTCTTCTGTATAATATTTTTCCTTATCATCAGTAAAAAGAATTTTTCCATTTCTGTAGTTTATTATTATTTTTAATTGTAACTAATTTATCGTCAGACTGAAAGCCCAAGTGTGAACTTCCTCTCTATATGCTCAGACACAACAAGTATCGAGTTCCATCCCCCTAGCCTCTGGGACCATCCTTTCTGGAACATTCCTTCCTCTGTGTCCTTCGTCTTCCATAGATGCCCTGTTTCTGCTCACTAATGCCCTATAGATGGCTAGTAGTGTTTGAAGACAGCGTGGCGTTTTTGCTATGGACTAAGGCTGCTGTTGAACCTGCTGACTTTCCAGTGCCCAGTTTGAAATTTCCTCTGTAGGCTTTTAAACTCTTTTTCTTTGTCTCTTTATGGATCCCCAGCACTCAGCACCTTTTCCTTGTGATGCTGGGTCAGACTCATGGCCTGATGCATGCTGGGTGAGTGTCTGGCCCTGAGCTACACCTTTAGTCTCAGTGGATGGCTTTCTTCTCAGCATTTTAAAATATAAAAATTCACATTTTATTTCCATAGTCTTATTATTTTTAATTATCCAGGAGTCTTTTTCTTAAATTTTTTCTTCTTCTTGCATTCTGTTCCTGTATCTTGAATTTAAATCTAACAAGTTCAGTACCTGAAATTTTATTTTGTTCTCCACAGTGACTCTGTCTTCTGAACTCCATTTTTTATCTATTTATTTTTACTTTTGTGATTGTTTCCATGCTAAAGGGTTTTCTTCAAATATCTGATCATTTTTTTCTGTTCATGGTGAAGAGTAAAATCTTAAAGTGTTGATTAAAAGCTATGTGTGCGTGTTTGTGTTCGTGAATGTATATGAGGGCACGTGTGTATGTGTATATGGTCATGTGTGTATATTTTTGTGGGCATGTGTATGCATGTGTGTATATGTATAAGTGTGTGCATAAATATTTTTGCATATATGGACATGTATGTGCAATGTATTTAGATGTGAGTGCATGCATATATTTGCCTTAGTGTATGTATGTGTGTGTGCCTATGTGTATTATGTATGTTACATATGTGTGTGATACATCTTTGTGTTTTGGTGTGTGTATGTGTGAAAGAAAGATTGAGAGAGAGAGAGAGATGGAGAGTGTGTGTGTGTGTGTGAGAGAGAAAGATTGAAAGAGAGAGTGAGAGAGAGAGAGTCTATTGATTGATGGGATTTGCACCTCTGAGTATTTGAGCACTCAACCGGTTTTCTTGGACAGAAATTGGTCCTTTCCTGTCGATGGCTGCGTGGCTCACTGCCAACACCCTGGGGGTCAAGTCAGAAAGTGTCTACGTTGTCTCCTTCCTCAGCATCTGAAATTTCACCCAGCACTGGGGCTCTGGGCCCAGCACAGTGACTCCCCTTGGCTCCCTGTCTGTCATCTTTTGCTGGGGTGATGGAGGCTTCTGGAGGCCTGACTGCTTCTTGTAAGGACTGGGTGCCAATCCTGTCATTCTGAATCCCAACAACATCCCAGTTCAGGGATGTCTGGTAGCCCCAACCTTGACCCTTGCCTTTCCTTGGGGTGGGTAGTTAGTTTTCCTGTCTTATCAGTCAGTTGTTAGACCACATAATTTACTTCAAGATTTTGTTGTCAGCCCTGATTTCTCTTTCTCTCCTCTAGTCTCCTTGTTCTGTGGGTCCACAGCTTAAAATAACAACCCTTTCCACGTATTTCTAACATAGTCTCAGTAGGGAACAGATATGAATTGATGAGTTATACTTTTATGTTTAACTTTTATTTTTACTGTAAAATGTCATATGTATAAAAAGGGTTAAAAAAAACCACAGTGAAGTGATTTTCACACAGAAACCATGCTGGCTAACAACTAGAACGTCACCTGTGGTCAGTCTGAATGCGCTGGGAGTCACGTCAGTGACATCAGTCACGTGTTGCTGTTGCATGAAGGGCAGAAATCAGAGCGTTTGTCTTTAGTGCTGTTTCGATCTGAGTGAGCCTAGATTTGAGTTCTCTACTCTCCCTGTGTCTCCCATCACCTGTCGTCTGTTGTATGGGTCTGAGCCTGTGTCTGCCTGAACGCTGTCTTGTGAGTCTGTCATTGTGACTGTCCCGACAAAGGGCTCTGGTTTGTCTTTTATTGAGCAGCACAGAAAGCATCACATGGGGAAGGAATGATGGAGACTTCACAGAATCTTTAGCACAGCTTCACAAAAAAATTGATTCATTGACTCCAACCGATCTAGATAACAAACAGTGCAACGGACAGCATTGTTTATCAAGCAATATCCATTTGTTGTAGCCATCACTTACAGTGAATATTATTTTTTATAAGATTGTTCTCAGCCAATGATTGTCATAGCACGTAAATGTAGAATGGCTGCTTCCCGCCGCCTGGCTCCCACACGGCTAGCTTTACCCAAAATAATTACACAGAAACTCTATTCTTTTAAACACTGCCTGGCCCATTAGTTCTAGCCTCTTATTGGCTAACTCTCACATCTTGATTAAACCATTTCTAATAATGTGTGTAGCACCACGAGGTGGTGGCTTACCGGGAAGATTCTAACCTGCGTCTATCTTGGAGAGGAGAGCTATGGTGTCTGCCTAACTTCCCTTCTTCCCAGCATTCTGTTCTGTTTACTCCACCTACCTAATTTTCTGTCCTATCAAAGGGCCAAGGCAGTTTCTTTATTAACCAATGAAAGTAACACATAGACAGATGACCCCCCTCCATCATGTAAAAACACACACACATCACTCTTGGTTCAGGGACATGGAAGAGTATGTAACTCTAGACCTCAGCTATGTCCTAGCTTAGGTTATAAAAACTGATGATGTGGAAAGCCTAGGGCATGTAAGGTTGGTTGTAGCGTTGTTCTCTTAAAGCAGTGGTTCTCAACCTGTGGGTGATGACCCCCTTTACAAATCTGTCTTCAGAAATAGTTACATCATGGTTCATAACAATAGCAAAATTACAGTTATGAAGTAGAAATGAAAATAATTTTATGGAAGAAGTCGCCACAACATGAGGTATTGTATTAAAGGACCGCAGCACTAGCAAAGTTAAAGACACCCCTGTTGAAGGCAGATTAACCAAACAGGCTGAGTGCATAGTAGGGCAGCAGTGTCTTAAGTGACCTCAATGTGTGTTATTAGCTCTGGCTGTGAGGTCCAGAAAAAGTTCAAGTCTCCTGGGCTTTGAGAGATAGCTTCATAATAATGCATTGTTGCACTTGACAAAATTTCCACATCTCGCCCAACCCCACCACAGACCCAAACCCTTCCTTGTTGTGGGCTGCACCCTTCCGTCACAGCGACTGTAACTTTATCTCAGTTATCTTTCCTGAATGTGTCACTTGATAACTCATCCTAGTACTGATGTGGGGTGGTGTGTCACAGAGGGTCCAGGTGAAGTGCTAAAGTCACTCTGAGGTTTCTCCAGTGTAAAACCTGCTGAGACGCATTAGCTCTTGTTACCGCCACTCGCTCTGTATCTACCAGGAGCCCAGACCTTTCCTGCACAAAGGTGACCTTTCTGTGTGAACCAGAAACACTAGTTCTATCATCTGGCTGTAACTGAGAAGAAGTAGCAAGAAAGGCCTCTTGTGGGCTCTGTAGGAGCTGAGATAGAACACTGACATGTGGGATATAATAAGGGTGTGCTCGCTCTCCCCCGACATGCCCGAGCGACTTGCTATTCTGCCCCTCTTATAAATAGCCAGAGCCGGGCTCACTCTGCGAGGCCTGCTGCTTTTTCTTGTGCGAGTGTCAAGCGAGTTGAATATTTTTGGGGTGCACAAATCTGTTTGGCACATAAGCAGCGAGCACTAACGACCTGGTGTGTAGAACGTGTATTGCTTATATAGTTTTGTCTACAGTCAGCTTCTCCGGAATTTCCTCCTTTAACAATTAAACTGAAATGTATGCCCTTTTAGGAATTTACGACCTGCATCTCAAAGGAGAAGTGAGATAAATAATTAAGAACACTCCATCTCTGTTTCCATGTGCAACGTCGGAGGATTTCAGGGGTGTTCATGGAAGATCTTTCATACAAGAGAGAGCACTGGGTATAAACCCTGAGGCCTCAGGCTCCCGGGCTTGCTATGTCACACTCCAGTGCCATCCTCAGCAGGTTTCTGTTGCCTGCCTCCTGTCAGGACACAGCAGAGTAGCCATTAAGACGGACCATCCACAATCCAATCTCAGGAAAAATAATCTGTATAATTAGGGGTTTTCTAATCTGTCTGACCTCCAGAGTTCCTTTCCTAAGGATTTTGATATCAGTCATATGAGAGAGAGTATGCATACATGTATGTATGTGCATGTGTATTTCTCTGTGTTTTTAGTTATTCATGTGTGTCAAGTGCATGTGTACTTGTGTGTGCACATTCGGACGTCAGAGGACACCCTTGGGTATTATCATTCAAGCACTGTCCTCCTTAAACATTTTGTTTATTGTATGACAGTTTCATACCTTGATATAACAAATTGTGTTCATTTTTGCCCCCATTTCTCTCTCTCTCACTGCCACTTCGTCTGGACCCTTCTCAGGGAGCCCCTATGTTTATCTCATGTCTGCTGTTCGTGTGTGGCCCAGGCAGTTAGTGGCTCGTTACAGAGCATGTCACTTTCTTCAGTAGTGTATCCATAGATGAGTTAGTTGTCTTTGGTTTACTAAATAGCCTCCCGCTCAGTCAGTGACCACCAGGGACCCCCCAGTCACCACCTTTTCAGGGTCAGAGTAACAAGTGCGCATCGCCGTGCTCAGCTTTTTACACAGACTCTGGGGGATGAAACTGGGATCCCCCTGTCAGTCAGGCAGATGGAAGCATCTCCACAGCCCCGATTCCCATCGTTTTTGACAGGGCTTGCAGTTTCTGCTCCTGTAACCTTGTGGAAAGTTGAAAACATGTTGTCACTATGTTGGCTTTCTAAACCTCAGAGAAGTAAGTTTGAAACAGTAATATTCTCTCAAGGAAGGCGTTTGAGGGTCTGTGAGAGAGAAGGGCAGGCTGGGGAACAAAGGCCCCTGGAGTCTTTGGTCTCAGGACTCATTAGGCGTTTAAGAGAATTGGAAAAGAAATTCAGAAAGAGGTAGCGACCTCCTGAGAAGAAGCCGTTTTGCTTTTCTTACCTTCTCCTCCTAAATAAACATGTGTGTTGTCCCTTGTCCCTTGTCTTCACCAGCGGTTGGAGAGGTTTTGCTCAATCAGCTGGAGGTAACCGCAGCCATCCGCAGCCATCCATCTGTCAAGCGTGGCAGTTCCGTGTTCCCCAGACACCTGCTCTGCAGGACTTAGGTCAGCTCTAGTGGGTTCGTTCATGGCCTGAAATCTTCTGAGGACATTGGGCTAAGAAGGGCACATCTGGGCTGGTCATCAGCCACCAAAAGTTGTAGCTCCAATCTGTCAGCTGCTTGCAAAGCGACTTCCTGAATGTTCTGGAACATGAGTTCCATGTTTACTCAAGCAGGGATGTGCCACCAGCTTGCCTCTGACTCCGCTGTTAGGAGAGAAGCAGAGACAAGAAACTCATCCCTAAGGGCTGACGAGAGAGGGAGAATTAGCCTCTCCCAGGGATGGTCAGCTCTGAAACCATGTATGTGCTAACAACAGAAATGGATCCAGTGGGCCTGGTTGTATTTATGTATAGGTGCACAAACACACATGCGCAAACATATGCATTTATGTATGTACATATGTATATATGCTTTTTATGTATATATAAAGAGGCTCAAATTTGAGAGTGAAGCAGTACATAGGAAGGGCTGAACTGAGGAAAGGGTAGAGGAAAGTGACACAATTATATTTTATTATATATATATATATTTTATATATATTTTTAAATTAGAGTGAAGCAGTGTATAGAAAGGGCTGAACTGAGGAAAGGGGGGAGGAAAGTGACACAATTATATTTTATTATGTATATATATTTTAATTAAGAGTGTAAAAAATAAATAGAAAAGGAAACAAAACAAACAAAGAAGCAAAACATAAACTAAGGGACTGATGATTTGGGAATGTGAGAGGCACCTCAAACTAATTGTTGATCTCCTACCTATTTAAGGGTTGAAAATTCTCTTGGGGCTTCAGCAATTTCTGGACAGACTGGAGATTTTTAATTTAGTCTTAACATTACTATAGTATCACTGAGTACCCAATAAGAAAAATCTCTTATCTCCTAGCCCCCAAGGGAACCTATCTCTGGGTGGAGACTTGCTATTGTCTCCTCCTTAAGAGTTAGGCAGGTCAATCACCTGGCCAAAGGACCACCCCCAGGAAGCGAGGCACTGTTAAAGAGATGGGGGAATAACTAGCTCTTTAATAAGCAAATATACTTTTTCTTCCCAGAATTCCTACCTTCTAGTGTAGGTTCTATGAGGTTCTGTTGGGCCTCAAGTTTTCCCTAAAATTGACACTCTGTGGTCTATTAATTTTAGTCTTCAGTTTCTGCAGACAAGAATCCGAAAGCCCTTGGCTGGGAACAGCTTTGGTGACCATCAAGTTTCTGCAGCCCTAGTTCCCTGAAGACGTCACTGTTTTCAAAGACACCTTGATATCCCCTTAGCCCTGCTACAGCCATTAATATCGTGACCGTTCGGAAGCACAGAGTCAGAAGCTGCATGCTACACTGAGTTTCCAGGAAACACTAATAGCTCAAACTCAGACGGCCCTGAAAATGTCCACATCCTGTGTTTCCTACCCTTAAAATCATGGTTTTGCAAACCTTTCTAATTCTTCCTGCTGCACCCCTCCCCCCACGTCCCACTGGAGCCCGCTTTGTGGCCTCCCCTCCAGAAGGAGTTACAGGGGGCCCTGTTGACTCTGACTCCCCACTTCTTGCTGACTATGTGGCAGCTTTCTCTGTATTCACAGACCTGTCCTTAGTCACTGGGCTGTCTTCCCAGTGTACTGGTCTGATTATGTCCTTCCGTGCTCACAACCTGAACAACTTGGCATTATATACAGAACTGAATCAAGCTTTTCCTTGCTTTAAGGTTCTTCCTTTCTTGGGCATGGCAAATATTTGTTTGTTTATCCAATTCCTCATTCCTTATTTTGCTTTTTTAGTGTTGAATGTGTTTCTGCAACCCTACTTTGAAAATTATTTGCTAATCCATGCACATATACAATGTACTTAAACAATGCCCCTCTCCACATCCCCTTCCACCTCCTCAATAGCACTCCCCAACTTACTATTTTTTTGGGGGGGCGGGTTTCGAGACAGGGTTTCTCTGTAGCTTTGGTGCCGGTCCCGGAACTAGCTCTTGTAGACCAGGCTGGCCTCGAACTCCCAGATCCGCCTGCCTCTGCCTCCCGAGTGCTGGGATTAAAGGCGTGCGCCGCCACCGCCCGGCTCAACTTACTATTTTTTTTAACGCACTGAGTACAATTAGTACTATCTGAATGTGCAGAGGTGTGGGGCCGTGCACTGGAACTTACGGACATGTCTTGGGCTGTACTCCTGAAAACACTGGCTCTCCCTTTCATCAGTTATCAGCTGCCAGCAGCTCCCCAGTTAGGAGTGGGGACCCCTGCTCCCTCTTGCAGGCAACCCACAGCTGCTGTGAGTTAGTGGCAGCAATGGCCCTGTCGCGTTGTAGCGGTCCTTCCCAACCCTGGGCTCTACAAATCTCTGCTCCATTCCTGAAATTCTTCCTGAGCCCTGGGGAAGGGGGTGTGACATGGTCACACTTATGGCTGAGCACTCCACAGTAACTTATTCTCTGCCCTTTGACCAGTCTGAGTTCCTGGAATGTTCTAGTCCCCTTTCTGTTGGCTGTGAGAAAACATCCCAGCCAATGAACCTTAGAGAAGGAAGAGCTTGTTTGGGCTTCCGGTTTCGCTGGGTTGAGAGAGTCCATCACCATCACGGCCTGGAGCGTGTAGGTGGGCAGGAGTACTATCAGGAACAGCGGAGAGCTCACATCGTAAGCCCGAGCTTGAAGCAGAGGGAATGTACTGGGAATGGCAAGTGACTTTCAAAGCCCACTCCCAGTGACACACTTCCTCCAGCAATGCCACACTTCCCAATCATCCCAAATGCAACTGTCAACTGGACACCGATTACTCAAACATCTGAGCCTGTGAAGGACATTTTCATTCAAACCACATGTATTAACCCCATCCTCTGCAAAAAGAAGCTTATTTGGTAAGGGCTGAGATAATCATTTAAAGAATGCTTTGCCCATTTAGCAAAATACCAGTAGTGGGCTCTCTCCTGAAGCCTGGGAACCTCAGAAAGATCCCCTCATCCTTACTGGTGAAGTCAAAATGTCCCCCTATGATGAGTCAGGCCATATCCATGGAAATAATTCTTCACCTGAATTTTATTTTAATTTGTGTTACTTTGAGTTATTTTTCTCCTATTGTTTCTGCAATATTAAACATTCTTATTTTCAAGATTTATTTACTTTTATTTTATTCGTGTTGGTGTTTTGCCTACATGTATGTCTGGTAAGGGTTGTCAGATCTCTTGGAACTGGAGTTACAGACAATTGGGAGCTGCCATGTGGGTGCTGGGAATCGAACCTGGGTCCTCTGGAAGAGCAGTCAGTGCTCTTAACTGCAGAGCCATCTCTCTAGCCACCAATATTAAACATTCTTAAGAAGTTCCAGGTAGTCCTTTAAACTCCAGAATTAATGCATTTAATTGGTTATTGGTGAGAACAGCTATGTTTTAAACCAGATTTTTGAAATACTCAACAACTGAAAATGATCACAAGCTATAATACCACTACACTGTGAACTCTTTGAGAGCAACTTCAGTACAACATGCAGTTAAATAATCTCCAGCAGATGTTCAAAGGCAATGGCCAAACGCGGCATTGGAAGGCCACATAACTCGTGTGTTGCCCAAAGCAGTATTCAGAATCACACACTAGCTGCGAGCAATGTGTCCCCTTTTCTAAATAAATAGAATAAGGAGATTCGACGTCCTTATTTAATTATTAGGCAAGGTCTTGCTGTTCAGCTGTGGTTGGCGTGGTGCTCCCTCTGTAGGCTAGGCTGGTCTTTCAGCTCACGGTGATTCTGTGCCTCTGCCTCCCACATACTAGGACTGCAGTGTACACTGCTTCTTTATGACATTTTCCTTCTTGTTGTTGTTGCTGATGATCAACAGCTTCTTCCCCCAACTCTGTCTCCATCCCTCCTCCTCCCTTTTCTTCCTCTTCGTTTACTTTTGGCTAAGATAGCAGGATCTAAAACTAGGGCTTATTTGGTCTGTTAGATATGTCTAAAAACCCCTTTAGGTGTCGGGAATTGTTCTTATGGTCCCCGAACCAGGAGATTGCCCGAGTTAAGCTTCAAGTGGGGATCTGGAATTTGAGCAGATTCGCATCTGTCACCCGTGTCTTAGGAGCTGACAGTCGGTCTCCTTGCATTCATTTGGTGACATCTTTTTACTTCACGCTCCTACCCACACGCAAATGCGTCAGAGACAATGACATCACTAGACTACACACCTTGGGCAGCGGCTTCCCCTGCATCCTCCCCACCCTACTTCCTGTGGCATTTACAGGATAACCAGGCCTCAGAAGCCAACGTGAAGGTGAGGTACTGTTGGCAGCCGAGCTATGGGTGGGGCTGTGTTCGCTTTTCTTTGAAATTAGGGGATGGGAATGAGTTGCAGACTTCAGCAGGCCTTGCCAAGGAGAGCTGAGAGTGATTACAGATGGAAGAGAAAGTTCTGGCAGCCCCAGAGGGTCCGCATACTCTCACTTGTGACTTCTATAAATAGTGAAGGCTGCCTCTGGTATTCAGTGAGCGTAATTGGTTGCAGAAACAATAACTGTAGAAAAAACGCCTTTTTTTTCTGCTTCATAGAATATTGCTTAATTTGCAATATTTATCTATTACCAGTCAATCTAAGGGCTCATCAATTAGCTATAAATGCATATGTGCATATGATATGTGTATATAAAATTGCACATATATTTTCATTGAATTTTGACACTAATTCTGTGGAGTAAGTGGGGGGAATATTATTATTTCCAGTTTTGAGAAAGAAAACTGAAACTTGGCAGAGTAACACAACGCAACCAAGCATTAGAAGTATACTCCAAACTGTAGCCCTGTGCCCGTTTGCTATGTCATACGATAAGGAATAACTAAAGCCAGCTGAGCTAATGGTATCTTGTGTTTGTGGACAATTATGGAAAGAGAGGAAAAAAAAACTCTCTTAAAAAATAAGTGACACAAACATTTCACATCTGGGCTCAGAAATACTTGCTTATTCTTTGAAGAGATGCATGCAAATGTTAGCATAAAGGGTGCTGGAGAGATGGCTCAGCAGTTAAGAGTGCTTGTACTCTTCCCAAAGACAAGGGTTCAATTCCCAGCACCCACACAACGGTACATAACGATTTGAACCTCGAGTTCCAGGGGATCCCATGTGGTGTGTGTACACTCATACAGGCAACATACTCACACACAAAACAGAATGAATAAATCTAGTAAAAAAATCATTGAAAAACTACAAAATATTTCAACTTAGAAGTAATAAAATAAATGATATTAATTTATCTATTTATTTACTTTGGACATAAGGTCTCCTGTAGCTCAGACTGACCACAAACTTGCTAGCTGAGGATGACCTTGAACTCCCGATCTTCCTGCCTTCACCTTCTCAGTGCTGGGATCACAGGGTACATCACACCCTGTGTGCTGCACACACCGTGCTGAGGTGTGACTGAGGGTTTTGTACATCTCTCGCAAGCATTCCACTCCCTGAACTATATCCCCCACCCTTAAAAGTCCTCATTTTGAGTGAACCAGGTTAGCAACAAGAACTTACCCTGTAGAGAGGTTTTTGTTGTGAAATGTTTGGGGGCTTATTTCTCGTCTTTCGATGGGGATGTGGAGAACCTCTTAGAGAAAGGCAAAGCCGGAACTGAGTGGCATAGGCTGCCAAGCGGAAGAATTTCCAGGAAATGTTTGCAAGGATTGTGATTGGCTGAGAGAGCGAACGGATACTGACTATCCAATCAGCAGTGTGCACAGAGGTGACTGACTTGGGCGATGAGATGGTTGGTGGAACAGAGAAGGGTACAAGGGTACGGACACCGATAAAGCTGACAGGAGACACGTCAGTAATCCAGGAACAGACTTTCCCACGAGTGATGTGTTCCACGTCATCTCTTGTTAGATCTTTAACTGCAACATCGGAGTCTGGGTTTGATTTTCCCAGATTAATAGTTAGCGGATGTATTATTACAGATGTTCAAGCAGACGCATCAAGTACTCTAAATATTATATTATTACCCTTCCTTAGGAGAGATTCAAATTCAGCAGATGAAAGGGAAGTGGCGAAAACCTCGGAAATCTTGTGTGGAAAATACAATGACAGGGCACCACCTGCCCCTATTTCCACACCGAAGAGTGGCCAGCTTCTTGGCTCATCGTTGTGTGGCCTCCATGTGTAGGTGGCGCAGTCACTACATGTGCAGTGGCCTTGCGGTGGCACTTTGGCTCTTATTTTTGTACGTCTCGGGGACACGGGGTTACGTTTGGGCTGAGAGGGACCTCGTGCGTGTGTTTTGCGGCTGCAGACAAAGCACCATAAGGCATTTTCTTTTGTTCCACTTCCAGTGTATTTCTGGGAAACCAGACCATCAAGTTTGCCCCAGGAAACTGTTTCTTTGTGGCCAAGACCTGTGTTTATACATTCTCGTCGAGGGAGTCTTTAATGAGCTGTTCCATTCGCACGCAGATTGCCCTAAGAAGGTATTTTTACCCTCTTTTTAGAAAACCTTGGCATTAGAAAAATGTATTAAAACAGTGGCTCCATTGTGGGAGGTTGTCCAGGACCTAAGGTTTGAGGCTCCTTTTAAGGAATGCCTATAAGCTCCTGAAAGTGACTTCATCCTTGGAGTTCCCGTCTTTCCCAAGTCTGGGCTGGGGCAGGAGTTCTGGAAATATTGTATCCTTTTGTTTGTTTTTGGAGGAAAAAGTAACAAGATGCTTCAGAATTTCTTTTTTCAATCTTAAAACCGGTTTTTTGGGGGGGGGGTACCCAATAGATGATAATTTTGCTCCATTTTAGCAGCTAGGAAATGATGACTGTGACTGGGGGGAGGTTAAAGAACATTCTGGAAGTGCCTCTGACCATTTTTCTTTCTGTGTATGGATTTCTAAAACATGGGTCTGGGAGAGACCTGGTTAGACCGAAGTTGAAAACGGCCAGTGAGACTCTGGCAGATTGGGAATGGATCTGAGAGACAAGGCAGGCAAACTTTGACTCCTCCCTTGTGCTTGAGGCAAGACTGTAACATCGTCTGCTGAAAAGGTTGCCCTAGATAGTGTGGCCACCATGGCTTTCCCTTTTCTTCTTCTTTTCCTCTGTTAACTGGTTCTAACAGAGCTTGTTCTCCCCCCCCCCCACACACCATTTTAAGCTCGATGTTAATCTGAATTCTACTGTTACACGAAACATCTAAGTCTTAGTACTGTGTAAAGAAAAAAAGTTTACTTAGCTTGCACTTGTGCAAAGTTAATATCCACATGGTCTGCTGGGTCACAGGTGCGTTGTTATGGTGGGGTTGTGTTCAATGTGGGGAGATTACCTGGCAAGACAGAGAGCCAGAGGCACTGGAGAAGGTCCAGTCTCTCTCTCTCTCTCTCTCTCTCTCTCTCTCTCTCTCTCTCTCTCTCTCTCTCTCTC
>JABTXL010012463.1:13732977-13771522 GCA_025134845.1 Neodon shergylaensis
ATCTATCTATCTATCTATCTATCTATCTATCTATCTATCTATCTATCATCTATCTTATCTATCTGTTTATTGATGTGAGATTCCCCTCTGTATGTTGTGAATGTTTTACTACCATTGGTTAATAAAGAAGCCGCGTTGGCCTATGACAGGGCAGAATATAGGTTGGCAGGGAAACTAAACTCAATGCAGGGAGAAAGAAGGCAGAGTTAGGCAGATGCCATGTAGATGCAGAAGGAGAAAGATGCAAGAACCTGACTGGTAAGCCACAGCCTCATGGTGATACACAGATTAATAAAAATGGGTTAATTTAAGATGTAAGAATTAGCTAGAAATATGCCTGAGCCATTGGCCAAACAGTGTTGTAATTAGCATACTTTTTGTTTGATTATTTGGGTCTGGGTGGCCAGGAAACAAAAAAGCAGTCCCTGTTTACAGTCTACTAGCATGGGGAACCAAACCTAAGCATTCAACCACTGAACTACACCACCAGCCTTCTCTGGGTGGTCAACATCTCTCTTATTTTCCTTGGAATAAGAGAGACAGAAGACATTCTTGGGATTGGTTCATTTGCAAAAGAGATTTGATAAAAACAGGTAACATATTAACGAATATTCACTTGAACCACTAAGCACTACCAGGGACAGTCATGATAAAGCAGGACATAGAGCCAATGTTTACTTGTCAGTATGGATTTGTTGTGAAGGAGACACTAGAAATTTGGAGGAAGTGGAATCTTTAGCATCCCATGTTGCAGTGGGGATGGTGACTGCTATGCTATTCTCACAGCAAAATGTGTTCAGTACAATCCTTTTTCTGTACAGTAGCACTTTTTTTTAAAACAGTGCAAGAGTTCCACTGAGAACTCTTGATTTGAATTCTTCCGCTTTTCTTACTATGGGGGCCATTGATGGTGTCCCAACCTATCTGTGCTTTAATTCCTTGCTCATGAAAGGAGGTTCATAAAACTCTCCCCCAGGTTACCCACAGCATGTATGCGACTAGTTCCCTCGTGGAATATTATGATTATTTCCCCTTCAGTGATCAAGGGACACATCTCATGTTGTTTTCTGTCTTCAAGTCTCACATGCTGTTATTTGCTTGGTGTCTTGACTAGTCCAGAGATGCCCCAGAATTGTGATGCTACAGTGTAACTATTTAGAATAAAAACACCACAGATATGCAAATATGTATGCCTTCTTCGCATGTTTCTTTCTTTTAATATAAACCAATAGCTTAGGACACAAAAACAGTCTTTCAAGTTTGTTTTTCCTGGAGACACTCTTTCCGAGAGCTGATTGGTGTCCATCCTTAGTAAGCAGCTGCAGCCGAATCTGTGCGATCCCCGCCAGAGGGTTGTCTTGGCTTCGGTCTCTTGGATAATCGCCTATTTGGACAACTTTTCCTTGGCTAATTTCCCGTTGTCTAACTGTGGGATTCATAAATCCTCGCTCAGGGGGACAGATTTTAGAAAATGATATTTGGCTATATAGACAGTTGCAATCTCAAGGCTCTCTCAAAGGGTGAGAATGACAGATTTTCACAGGGCACTGCCCGATTCCGAACTCTGAAGATCCATCCTGGAATGGAGATGATTTGCTCCCCAGTACAGATAACACTCTGCTTGTCCACCAACCGCTCTAAGAGGCTGAGTTCGTGGATAAGAAGGCCTCACATTCCATAAAAACATTTCTCCTGGAGGCCAGCTTCACACGGAGGGAATATTATTAACTATGTAGGAGTTATACTTTGGTATTGGCTGGAGTTATGGTTCTTGGTATTACAAAGTGAAGGAGAAAGGCCCTTTTCTTTCAGTGTGCAGTTTCCTCATAATGTTGCATTTTAATAAAGGAGAAGAGATAAAAAAAAGCAGAGAAAGTCTTTTTCCACTTCTGCATCTTTGAAGTCACTTACTTTTTGCTTATTCTCAGGAGTCTGATGAATGACCTGAGTGGTTACCTCATGCAAAAAAATCTTCAAGGCATATTTATATTACTCAGAAAATATTATGTGCCTAATGAGGCCCAGGAACAGACAAAGAGGGTCAGCTGCATAGAAGTCCTAGGAGACAATGGTGTCAGGACTTAGAGAGGGACTAGAGATGCTGCTCTTAGGATCTCCAGATTTCAACACTGTTTTCCTCTGAATAATGATAGAATTAGTCTTAGCCAAAACGCAACTGGGCAATCTGTTACTTCACATATGGACAACAACTGCTCAAGGAAATTATGGAGTGCACGGTACAACTTTGCTTCTGTCACACGCTGTATGTTCATCCCTATCCAAGACTGAAACCATTGCTCAGCTGAGCCAAGGTTAGTATTGCGGTCTCTGGTTTTCCTGGTTGTTGCTAGTTACATGTAGCAAGAAAGTGAATTTTTTTGCATATTTTGTCTTCTCTGACTTCTTGGAAATAGGAATTTTTCTGGACAAGTCAGTGGATGTCACTTTTATTGTGACTGGAAGACCAATCACAAAGGCCTGCAGGGGTGACTGAGTCTGCTCTGTTCTGAAAACAGAATAGGTTATTGTTTCTTTACATTAGAGAAAACATTAGTAATAAGATTCACAGAGAATCCATGAAACCTGGAAATTATGACATCATTCTGCCTCGTAACAACTGAGCTTATAGACCAGGGGCCGTGGGTTAGTGTGACTGGCCTCCTTCAGCCTGCTGGCAAAGGAAATGACCCCAGCACAGTGGTTGTCAGAATCATGGGGCACTTCTGAGAAAAGGAGTTCATGTTTATTAACATTAGGCTAAGGTGGGCTGAATGGACTGATTTTGCTGAGCACCCTGCAGATACAGTAGAAGTATTCCGTACATCTCAGTCACGAGAAAAGTGTTGAGAATGAAGACGAGGTCAAATGGGAAAGACAACCAGTATTAGATTTAGACATAAGAAGACAGAGCCTTTCTTTTCAAGAACTCTGTCGGGTGAATGGTGCAAATTATGAAGGATACAAGAGCAGAGTTTCTGTCTGTTCCTGGAAAAGAGTATGACAGAGATATATTTAAAATGATGTACAGTAATATTATTGGGGACTAAGAATATTAAAAGTTTATAATAAGTGAAAAATAGTGCAAGTTGAATTCTAGAGAATGAACATAGAAAATAAAGATGCTTTTAACTGTCAAAAAAAAAAGAAGATAGAGCCTTAAATAAAATGATAATCCCCCCAAATAACCACAGAAGTTTCTAGGAGGGGAATTTTTGTTGATTTTCGCGAGGTACTTAGGCATCACCAGCCATGCTTTGTAGCACACATAGTTGCTCTGACACAATGCTTTCTGCAATTTGTCTGGCTCCTTTTCCAGAGATTCAGTTTGTGCAGGCGTGCTATGAATATTCTCTCATATTTCAGTGTTTAACACTTCTAAGACTTCACAGATTAAAATAACACCTTTCAGAATACGGACATGATATTAAAATATAAGCCATAAAAATTTATTGCCCATCATATGAGTGATGTCTTAAACAGTTCAAGTCTTTTTTGTGGTTTATTTTTTTTAGAATATACAATGACTCCTGCATGGAATTGCCAAACCATCTACCTTGGAACAAGTCACAAAGTAAACTCATTAATGTAGTCTATCAACCTTTAACAGTGGCTCGTGCGAAAGAGGAAAAAACATTTAGTTTCTTTCCCGAACAATGAATTGATTTTTCTACAAATGTCAGCACGAAGCTAAGCAAACAAGGTTGATCTGTGCTTCCGGAACCTGGAAAAATTAGTTTTTGCTATTATTAGTAATGTTCTTCCTATATTTCATGTCATTCATATTGCACCATTTATATTATAGAGTCTTGGGTGGAGAGAGGAAGAGGTGTAATCAAAGGCTGATTTAGAAGCATAAATTGCTGCAATAAATAGGCGTAATTTTGTACCACTTTAAAACTGAAGCGTAGTAAATCATACAAACTTCCAAGCAAAGTACTGTGGGATTTTTTCCCCGTCATCCAAGCTGATAAATCTCCCATATTTGTGTTCTATGAAGATATCAGTCTAAGCAGAACTCAGGAGTGACGACAGCACTTGGTAACTAATGGTTTAGATGTGGGTAGCTTTAAGTTCCTATGTAGCAGACCGACAGGGAGCTAAGTGATAGCGAAGTGGTTGGTGTGATTTTGGAGGTCTCTCCAGGATCCTGAGTGGACAGGTGTGTGGCAGAATCATTTAACAAGGAACTGGGGAAGGCAGCAAACCCAAATTCCTATCCTTAACACTCATACACAAGTGGGCTGTTGCCTTGGCATCTATAGTCCCACTGCTCGAGGTCAAGACCTGCAGGTCCCACGGTCTAGCCAAAATGGTGAGCTTCATGTTCATTCAGTGAGAGACCCCGTCTTAAAAAACAAGGTGGTCACTGTCTCTTCCAGAGCACGTCCGCGCTGCTGTATGAGTCTGCTTGCTTATTTGAATTAACCCGAAAACTGCAGCTTTTGTCCGTTTGGTTTACTTCTGAGTGTTCATCGTTCGCTAAGGCTTTGGATCGGATTCTTTCCCTAAAGCTCCCTCCCCACCATACGGCTGCTTGTCTGCCGTGTGATAACCTGCATGCCCACTTCACTCCAAGAGAATGGATTTCTCTTCTCCCTTTGTTCCAGGCAGTTGCTCAGGAAAATAGCGAGCGGCAAGCATGGTTGTCAGCAGCGTCTTTAACCCAGCTCCGTAGACTTCCATCTTTCCAATCCCCTCTCTCAATTGTCTGTTATGACACAGGCAAGAACAAATCCCAGATATTTTTCTGTCTCAAGAAGATCTGTTTTGTTTTAATTATATGTGGGCATGTCTTTCTGTATAGGTCTGTGCATATGAACGCAGGTGCCTGCAGAAAACGGAAGGCATCAGATCTCCCGGAATTGGAGTCGTTGGGGGTTGTGGGCTACCTCCTATGGGTGCTAGGAGTTGAACTTGGATTATCTGAGAGGTAATGTTCAGAGTGCATAGGGCTGTATTTTGAGACTGTTGAAGCGGCTAGGTAAGTGTGTGTTTTCTACCACATCCCAAACTATCACATCAAGTGAGTGAGCAAAACCCTTTTTGCTTAAGAAGAAGACTGAGAAACCTACCTAGAAGGTAGACTAAGCTTTGATTGTCCTTTTAATTAGTGGGCAAAGCAGGAAACTGTTTAGGAATGTTTCTGGTTCTCTTTCTCTTTGTTTTGTGACAGGTTGGTGGCTTGCTCTGTGTTAGAGCTACACACTTGGTCCTGATTCAGGAGCAGGAACAGACAGGGGCAGATCCTCAGCATCAGCAGCAAACACTCACCTGCACCCCAGTTTTGTTCTTAGGAGGCAAATGCCTAGAATGAGTGGTGTGCAGGGGTCTGTTCTCCTAACAGAAGTGGTTTCCTTATATTTAAGGAACAGCAAACTGGAACCCAGGTAACTCACGATTTCACAAATCACACTTTAGCCGAGAGTCTTTTCGCCCTTAAGCACCATAGAGAGGAAAGCACAGGAAATCGGCACAGAGACAATTAAAGTCAAACAGTAGAAGTTTCAGAAGCTCCAGACTGACTGTGAATGCAGGATTTCCTTAGAAGCCCTCCTGGTAACCTCTGCCATATTATTGCTCCCAAGAAAGGCTCAGTGAACCGGGAAAGCATCCACATGGTCCCTTCAGGCCCTAACCGGCATTTGAAACTGATCTCCTACTTGGAGCTCCCACTTTTGTTCCAGGCTTGAAACAATTGGCATCACAGCTCATAATCTTATGGCCAATTTGGATTTTTAAGCATAGAACTTAATTTAAAAGTCTCCCAGACAACAAATGACTTTTGAAAAAATAACATTTTAATGATTTCAATGGAAATAAACCAGAAGTAGCTGGATTACGTTTCTCTTAAAATATACATGTTTAGCAATTAAGAGGGAAAAATGGCTCAGAAATCCTCTGTTTTTTTTTTTCCTTCAAAATCCCAAATAGTTGAACAATTGAGTAGTTCAGAAGTCTCCAGTTGAGACATCTTTGTGGAAACTGTTTCTGGCAATGGAAATAGTGCTAATAAAAGGACAGGAGATAAAGTTCTCCTTAGAAATGATTTTTTAGTGTATGTGGTTTCTAAAGATTAGTCTTGATGATAAGCTTATTTTGTTGAAGATTATTTAAGAAGATTATAAAGAAGTACTTGACCCGCCTCAGGAATTTTAGAGACAGGAGCAGAAAACTCAGGAACTGCTTATGGAAAATGGTAGGTTAAAATGGAAGTCTTGCTGAATGGCATTTGCATTTCCCAAAGTCTTTCAAGGAGCTGTTTTTTTTTTCTTAGCCACCGTACACCTTGTATATAGATGGGAAAGCGTGGGGAGCTTGGGTCATTACAGTGTGGACTTTTATGCTTCCGTAAGCAAAAATTATTAAACTTAGGTTCACCCAAAACCAGATCGGATCAAACCACACCAAAAGTAGGCACCCCAAAAGACATGAAAGTAGAAGAGAGACTAAATGGGGAGAGGAAGGTGTCAGTGGGGATGGAAGGAGACAAGAGGGGGTGAAGGGGTTGAATATGGTCAAATATAATATGTATAAGGATGTCATGATGAAACCCTTTATCATGTGAAGTTAGAATATACTATTATGAAACATAAGAGTTGTGAGCTTCACACAGACAATGAAGATCACGTGAAAGAATGCATGTGATGGGCCAAGGACCCAGCAGGGAATTTAAGTTGGCACTTGCACAGGAGTGTGATGGTTATGGCTTTGAGATTCAGGATCCAGTTTCCCTCTTTTACTATGCTGAATGAACTTTGAACAACAACAAAGCAGGTGGCTAGGAGATAAAAATGCCATTGTCGTACCTCATAAAGCTGATGCAAGAGATTGTGGTTAGCGGATGCCAGTGATGGGCTTCCTGGAGTAGACTCAAGCTGGTTAGGCTTCCCTACCCTGGCTCTGGAAGAACTAGAAGAAGAAGCTTGCAGCTTGGGGAGATGCTGCATCCTGAGATTTTCGAGGCAGTTTACTTCCAAAAGGAAGGGAGGGAAAATGAGCGGTACTTGCCACTCAGTTTCTTCAGCAACCTGCAAGTTGTTTTTCTCTCTTGGGAGGAGAGGTGCCGAGTTCTGTCAAGGACCCAAGAATGTTACTCCAGTAGGGGCTGCCTTCACAATGCTGTGAGTTTATTTTCTTAACCTAGCAATTTTAAACAGGATTGCTGTCTTCCCCTAGGGGAGTCTCTGGCTATGATTTCAGAGTATCGGGGGTGTTTTGTGAGTGGGAATTGTGATTGCTAAATGTCACACGATGTCTCTCATGAAAGTCACCACAAGAAGCCCCCTCACCCCTGGTGTGGACACCTTAAGCTTAGCTTGGCCTAATGGATTATGTCTTCTCTACAAGATGGGCAGAGGTCTGCTCTAAGTCAGGAGCGACCCTCTCATGCCTTCTCGAGTTGCTCCTTTAATGCATGTCTGGGAGAAGAAGGAGGCTTGGGGTCTCAAGAGCCCCTTCCAGGGCCTCCCAGTGACCAAGCTTCATCTTAGTTGGCCCAGCCACTTAAAAGTTCACATGGCGACAATGAGGGCTGCTGAGAAGCCAAGGACAATGGCACTGGGTTTTGATCCTACTGCATGTACTGGCTTTGTGGGAGCCTAGCCTGTTTGGATGCTCACCTTACTAGACCAGGATGGAGTAGGGAGGACCTTGGACTTTCCACAGGGAACCCTGACTGCTCTTCGGACTGGAGAGGGAGGAGGAGGGGAGTGGGGCGTGAGGAGTGGGGGGAGGGGGAAGGAAAAGGGAGGCAGGGAGGAGGTGGAAATTTTTAATTAAAAAAAAAAGTTCTTCTGACTCCCAATAGATTGACAAGTTGGCAACCAAACTATAGATACATGGACCTTTGGGGAGTTATTTAAAATCTATATTTTAGCTGTGTATGGTGGCACAGGCCTTTAATCCCAGTACTTGGGAGGCAGAATAAGAGGATCTCTGTGAGTTCAAGGCCAGTCTGGTCTGGACAGTGATACCCTGTCTCAAACAACAGCAATGCCACCGCCAACAACAGCTAAACTACAACACCATTTGTTCATGACTACTGACTATGAAACAAGCACCCAGTGTGGACACAGCACTGTGAGGAGCTATGAAGACTTCTTGGGCAGAGTCTCAATCCTGTGATTGTTTATGTGGCAATAGGTAAAAGTCAAAAAGAGAAACTGAAGCCAGTGGCTAATTCTATACTGCTCTGTATTATAATCTTAGTCCAGTTCTGCTGCTGTAAGAAAATAGCTTAGTCTGAGTGTCTTATAGACAACAGAAGCTCATTTGCCATCATTCTGGAGATGATGAAGGCCAAGACCTACATATTAGATCTGGTGTGTGCTGAGGGAGCAGCCTGTGCTTCAAAGATGAGCTTTCATGATGTGTCTTCACGTTGTGTGAGGGCAGGAGGAGCAAAGAGCTCCCTGGAGACATTCAACTCTCACGACTGAATCATCTCTCAGAAACCTCATCTCTTAAGACCGTAAGACTGGGTTTTAATATTCAGCAAAGGTGTGTGTAGGGGGTATAGGGAGTGTATTCAGATACATCAGCTACCTTTTTTTGGTTGTTGTTGTTTTTTGGGACAGGGTTTCTCTTTGTAGCTTTGGTGCCTATCCTGGAACTAACTCTTGTAGATTAGGCTGGCCTCAAACTCACAGAGATCTGCCTGCCTCTGCCTCCCAAGTGCTGGGATTAAATCCACACGCCACCTCTCCTGGCTTGTCAGCTACCAAGATCAGAATGTTTTCTTATCCCTAAAAGTTCTAGGCCTTCCAACATCTACCCAACCACTGAGTTTTAAAATTAGCAGACTACCTAGAACAATTTAGAGCTTCCAGAGTAGCACTTCCCTCCTAACATCGACCCCGTTTTGCATCACTAACGGTCTTCACCATTATGTGGTGCATTTATTACAGCTAATGACCTCAGTGTTCAATGCTGTTGCTACAGTCACGATAAACTGAAGCTCACTGTGTTGTGCACTGTACGAATCTCACAAAACACAGTGATAGCAGCATCACTGACCTGAAACACCCCCTACCCCATTCTTCCGATCGGCTTCACCCACCCCCAAGCCTAACCTACAGGCAGCTACTGCCTTCTTTTTTGCTGTCTCTGTAGTACCATTTCCTTCTGGCAGCTTTATTCAGATAGATACCTCCAATTGTTATTTCAGTCTATGAATTTTACTTTTTGGTTCTTTCTCAGTCATTCGTTACCCGATTTAAAAAAAAAAAGGGAACTGCCCTTGTCTGGTGTCATAGATTAACTTCACTTCACATTTAAATCTAACTGCAGAAGGAATCCATTTGTTTGTTGTTAGAAACTTAAGATGCTGCTTTTCAGTTTGAATCTCCAGGTAGAAAGTGACTGCTCCAGCCCTAGGCTGTCAGGCAGGAAGAAAGAGCAGCTCAGTAGCACCCCTTAAGTGAGTTACCTGAACTGGGTGCTGCCCCCTCACACCAGGAAGGACAACATGTTTTACAAGTCGCCTAATTCAAACATTAATGTCACCCAGAAAAGCCTCACAGACAGAACCAGAACATTTGGCCAAATGCATGAGCTCTTCATTCAATCAAACTGGTGCATAAATTAGCCATCGCGGACACAAAAGAAGCAGATTAGTGGTAGTGTGTGAGTGAGAGACCACGCCCTGTCTTCCTGTTCTCAGCACAAATGTGTCCTCAGATACACCCATTCTCTGGCTTGTAAGTTGTACTACGGTGGGGTTATCTTTTTTCTAATATTAAATTTTCTTTATTCTTGAGTACTTCACACACACATATAATGGAACACAATTTCTACCCCCATTTTTTTCTCTTCCATCTCCTCCTGAGACCTCCTCAACATAGCCCCCTCCTTACTTCATGTCTTTTCATTTTTGGGTAACTCACTGAGTTCATTTAATGCTGTCACCCACAGGCAGTTGGGTTCTTGAACACCTCCTGTGACAAGCTGCCGTCCCAGGTCCAGAACTCCAGCTCTTGGGATATGCTCTGGGTCTCGGACACGAGTGTTGCCACGCAAGCGCTCTTGAAGCGGCTCTCCACTTGCTATTCGTTGGCGGTCTAGGTCCCAAACTCCTATATCAACTCAAGCGGTCCTTAATGAGATCTCCTCTAGTCGTTCGTCTGCACCTGGAAGGACTTCTGGTCGTTCACGTTCTGTCTCTCCTCCAGAAACTAGAAATTCTTCTGGATCTCGGATGCTTCCTTTGGTAGCTCCGGAATGAGTTGCTACAAATGTCCTAGTGAGTCACCAACATCTCTTAGATCACCTGGATGAGAGAGGGGGCATCCACCGGAGCAGAGGGTCCTACCAGTGGCCACGTATTAGAAGAAAAAAAAATCTCCCTCCCTGAGAAATTGCCAACTTCTGGTAGCACCTCTGTAGTGAGTAGCCCTAGATTCCTTTTGGTGTAGTGTGACCCAATCACATGCCATGAAGAGCGTGCCTTAATGTCTCTTAAAGGTTTGGGGGATGTCACTAGCAAACCAGGTCCAGGTCTTTTCTCATGTAAAGTTTCGAAACTTATCAGGTTAATCTCATCACTCGCTGCAGAATTTCTCATTTTTTTTCTTCTAATTCATTTTAGTGTTTCATCTTTTTAGGAATTTGTTGACTTCGCACTACTAATTTTTGTCAGATGTAGTTGCTGATAATATCCCCATGTAGCTTTTAAAATATATGTAAGATAAATTAGAAAACTTGCTGGGAAGTTGGAGGCAGCCAATAAAAACTTAGATCAGAAAGAAATCAGGCCATGATCAGGGTCACAGTGCATAAAACATGGCGACTGTAGTGGTTGTACCGACGTTTCAGTAGCAGGAAGATATTCTGAGAAGTGACATTTCATTTGAGACCAACTTGTCAACACTATCTAGTCAGCCACACAGTTGTCCCCATATCCCAGGCAGAGGAAAAACCACCACCGCCCAAGGGTTGGAGAGAGCAGGTCTACCTGAGTAGAAAGAGAGCCAAGATGGCTAAATTTACTGAGTAAGAAGCAGCTGGAAGGGGATGAGGCTGGAAATACAAACAGGTGCAGCTCGCAAGAGCTGGTGAGGAGTCAGGGTAAGGAATCCGGGTTTTCTTCCAAATGCAAACCACCAGCAGCTTTGGTGCACGAGACCAGTGCTCTCTGTTTCATGATTTAGTAGACCATTCTAGCCCTGGTGTAGGAAGCAGATCGTATGCGGTCAAAAGGGGGTGGTGAGGCCACTTATGAGTCTTCAGTATCATTTTGGTTGTAGCAATCCCAGTTGAGGGCAGGCAGGGTCTGAAGAGGGGTGGGGAGGGGGGTGAAAACAGAGGGGAACGGAGCAATCTGGGTGTAACCAACAGCAGAATTGATTTGCCAGTGGTTAGATGTCTATAAGGGCGAGGAACCAAAATAACCGGCTTTTTCTGACTTGGAAAACTTGGTGTGTGGCGGCCTGTGGGTGTACTGAGGGCCTGGCAGATTCTTCTCTCGTTCTGGGATCTCAGTCAGCGAGACTCAGGCAGTGTGATAAATACAGACGTGTGTAGCGGCATCTCCACCATCTTCAGGCAGAAATGCGTGAAAGGAAGAATATTTGGCCTGAGCAGAAAGGACATTAAGGTGAAGGGATGGCTTGCCATTTCAAAAATACTGACTTAACATTAAAAATATTTAAATTGCATGTGTGTGTGTGTGTGCGTATGCATGTTTGTATGTGTGTGCATGGTGCCAACAGAAGCCAGAGGAAGGCATCAGGTTCCCCTAGGCTGGAGTTCCAGGTGGTTGTGAGCCATCTATCATGAGGGATGGGGACCTAACTCAAGTCCTCTGCAAATACACTGGCTACTTTTAACCTCTGAGCCATCTCTCCTGCTCCCGCTACCATTTCTAAGCTAGTCGTGTATATATAGATGCAAACTCTTTCCCTCGCCAGGTCAAGGCCCTCCTTAATGGCTGTTGTTATTTCTTGAAAGAAAGCTTGACATGACTTGAACTGTCAATAGCTCTGTGAGCCCAGACTAGCTGCAGAATGTATGTAGACTCTTCCAGCATGGAATGACTTGGTCAAGTCTGTGCTCCTTTTCCTGTGTGGCCAGGAGACATGTTTCCACTGCCGTTCAGGCTTAGATGGGTTTCTTTATGACTGAAAGTCTCTTCACTTTTACTAGTAGAGCTGGGGCCAACTTACGTCTTCAGGAGCCTGAAATGGTTGGATTTTTATAACACTCAGTAGTGTGTATCATATGTGTATAAATATTATGTGCACTTAAATTTGTGATGACTTTTCTGCCTGTCTCTGCTGTGATGCTCTACAGAGAGACAGTTCTGTGATGGTGTTCCACTGAGGCATTTTGCTTTCTCCTTTTGCCAGCTTTGTATGTATGTATGTATGGTTTAAAATCTTTGGGAAAATCGAAATAACAGTTCAGTGAATGTAAACGTTGTCTAGATTATCAATTTTTGTGTGTTTATGTGTATGTATGTACGGGTATATGTGTGCACATATATACATATGTGTGTGTGCGTTGAGGGATATGCATGCACGGATATGTCCATGTGTGAGAAGAAGCCAGAGGATAATCTGAGGTGCCATGCCTCAGCTCCTATTTTCACTTAATTTTTTTTTTCTGAGACAGACTCTCTTCCCGGCTTATAACTAGTTAGGCTGGACTGGGTGGCCATCCAGCCCTGGATCTGCCTGTCTCCACCACGTCCGTGCTGGAATTAGGACTAGCAATCAGATTTTTATGTGGGCTCTGGGAATGGAACTCAAGTACTCACGCTTGTATGGTGATCCCTTTACTGACTGACCTGTCTTCCCAGCTGTCTTAGGGTTTCTATTGCCGCGAAGAGGCAACTCTTATAAAGGAAAGCATTTAACTGGGGCTGGCTTACTGTTTCAGAGGTTTATCGTTATGGCAGGGAGCATGGCAAAATGCAGGCAGACCTAGTGCTGGAGAAGAAGCTGAGACGTCTACATCTGGATCTGTGGGCAACAGGAAGAGATCATGAGCCATTGGTCCAGCTTGATCATCTAAGAACTCAAAGCCTGGCCCCAGTGACACACTTCCTCCAAGGGCACCCAGACTAATAGTGCCACTCCCTGTGAGCCTATGGGGGCCATTATATTTCAAACCACCACACCAGCTTTTTTTTTTGTTAAGCAAAATTTTAATGTTTTAGGACATTTATTTTATCTTTTTGTGTAGGTACACATAACCACAATTAATAAATGACATTTGAAGATGATTGTAGACAGCATAACAATTTACTCTTAAACACTCCGTATGACTCTTGAAGGGACAGACATTCTTTTGCCTAAATCTGAAAATATTGAAATATTCAAGAAACTTACCTCCAAATAAACTATAGATTTTACTTAAATTTTGGTTATAACAAAGACAGTTCTTTCTTTCTCTCCCCCTCTCCCTTTCTATGACGTGTATGAGTCAATATGCAATATGAATAAGCGTGTGTGTGTGTGCATACATGTTTCTTCACATGTGTGCAGAGGCCAGAGAAGGCTGTTTGTTGGGTGCCCTGCTCGGTCAGTCTCTGCTTTGATCTCCTGAGACAGGCTCCCTCACAGACCTGCTCACTGGCTTTCGGACAGGCTGCCTGGCCAGCGAGCCCCAGTGACTCTTTTACCCCTAACTCGCACAGTTCTTGGTTTATGGGTGCCCAGGTTTTGACATGGATACTGGGGAGGGGAGCACACGTCCTCATGCCTGCACATCTAGCGTTGTTGAAGTGCTTGACTTCTAAAAACCTCTTCATTATGTTTTAAATTTGGATGCACGGACTGGTCAAGGATCCTCCCTTGAGCTTTGCTGGCAGGTAGTGCATGTGTCGAGGCCTGTGTTTTATCTTCTCTTACTGTCGTCCTCAATGTTTAAAGGGAGCATACTTTGCCTCTTTTAGGAAGAGTGTACGACACTTATTAAGTATGTAATAAAATAAGCGGTTTCCCAGCTGCTGGAGAGACCCGAAGGTTAACTCTGAAAATGACTTTTCCAGTCAGGAAGTGAGCTGGGCAGTTGCTGCTAAAATTCCTCGTCTTTGAACTGCTTGCTAAGCATTCGTCATGTTCAATAAGCGAGCGTGCTGTTTGCGGGATTAAGCGGTATTTTAGCCTCACAGAAATAGAGAAACCATCCCCAGATTCAACCATTGCAGCTTTGAAGAACGTTTTGAGACAAAGTCTGAAACTATAGCCCCACTCTCTTAAGCTCACACGTTATGTAATTACCAAGTACTCCGACGGACCTGAGAGTTCCTCAGTGGTAAAAACCATTCACAGGGGAGAAATGCCGAATTACTATTAAAAAATGTTAGATCCACTGAAAAGCAGCGTCTGCCCCGTCAAGGTACTTTAAGCACCATAGCAGCCATAGCGGAGAACCGTCCCCATGGCTACGTCTTGTTGAGAGTCTTCATTCTTCCTTCTGGCTCGGTCTTGGCTGCAATTTTCTTTTTAGTGGATGAGCACCATTGCCCAGTGTTGTCTCCAAAGGGAAATTTTAATTTGATGAGTTTGTCATCTCCAGATTGCAGTTTATTTTTATATCACAACACGAGTGAGAGGAGGGAAGAGTGGGGCACAGTGAATATGAAGTATTTATGTTTGGATGGAATCTATCATTTCTATAAAAGCTCTTGACACTGTGGCTTGAGTCACACTAGATGCCATTGTCTGGCCTTTTGTGCTTCTGAGGGCCCCCTTTGTCTGTTTCCCAGTCATTTCATGGTCATGGTCATGTCTTTTGGAATGTGTCCTCCTTTAGACTTCCTTATGGTTTTGATTGTCACCTGTGGGAGCATTACTAAAATGTATTTCAAGTCCTCTTGGGTTGGTGAAGTGCACATATGTTCAAAGGCTTTGGCTAGTGAAAATGATGTTTCTACACCTTTAGGGAAGTGAGACTAACTGTCCTGGAGGTCTGTCCTCTATCCCACTTCGCCTTGTCCGGACCTAGCACTACTCCAGACTTCACTGCTGATCACCCGGAAATTCCACCTCTGAGGTCTTCAAGGTAGTGTTCTTGGTGGGGGTCTTATTTGTGGCTCAGCCCACCACGCCTGCCCTGGCTTCTTAGTGAAACTGCCACTGATCCTTGCTCTTGGGGTCCCTAAACTAAACCTATGGGGAGTCTCAGCTGCTCTATTTGAAATCATGTTTCTGTTTCCCCAGGTCATCTGGAAGCGACACAAGTCTAGCATGTCTACCCGAGTTTGTTTTGTTTTCTCTGTGGTCCCTCTGGAGCAGCACACTGGACCGATGAATAAATAAATAAGTTTATCAGTAAACTTATTCTCATTCCCAACTTTCTACTTCCTCTTAGATAGCACCCCTGACTAACCGGCAGTATGGACATAAAAATCCTTTGTATTTAAGGGTTTTGGGGTTGGTGTAGAATACGAAGTTTAAAATTTGGCTTCAAAGGACTTAAATTTCTTAGACAATTTATTTCAGTTCACAGTTCACCGAGGACACACTTACAGTGAATAATAAATCAAAGCAAGAAGATAGTGTCAGTTTTTGAGTTTAGGATAAGTAATGTTTTTTATTAGAAATCCGGATGCTTCTTGCCGTTTGTAAAAGAGATAATTTTTACACTTAGTCTTTCAACTAAACGTGAAATCTGCATATGAAGTCGCTGTCTTTTGTTTCCTCTTTCTTCTGTTGGCTACCATTGTTGTTCTGCATTTTAAATTTAATACTTACCTTTAATTTTTGAAGCAGTAATGCATACACACAAGGTGAAATTCAAGAACTACAAACACAGATGGTAAAGGTTATTTAATTTTCCTACTCTCTCACTGTTAATCAGTTTCTGTATATATTTCGTTATCCTACACAATTTTCTCTGTCGGAATTACACAAGCTAAAAGTATCCTTTACTGAAAATGGAGACACCTTGTTTTAATTCATATATTTGTTGCCATTTTAATGATATTTATTTGCTGTCTTGTTTAGGCCTGTTCACTGTAGGTTTTGGTTCGCTGTATTTGAGTTTATACTCACGAGCATTTATTTTTTGAGAACTAAAATTAGGAAAATAGATAGCAATTATGGAACACCAGAGAAAGCGAGCAAGGATAGTTGGGAAACAACGTGGCAGTCAGGACTTTGTAGTGTTTTTGGTTTTTTGGGGATTGTTTATTGATCTGATTTACCTGCCTTATTCCTGACTGAAGTCAGTGTGGAAAGGAATTTTGTTTCCCGTTCTGTTTGATATAAAGTGTTCACTGATGTGTGACCGATTTCCTCATGATCCCCTGACTGGAGAAACCACCAGGACATTAGTAGGTAGGTAATGAAACAGAATTGCGGGATGAAAATAAGTTTGGGAACAGTGCTGTCGTATAGACAGTAAACAGTTTTAGTGGAATCCATAAATTACTCTTGGGGTCTCAGATGTTAAATGCACCCACTGGAGCTGCTAAGGTATTTTTTGACATGTTTAAAGTGGAAAGGAAATCTACAGGAGAACTCTGTCAGTCTTCGCCCTGACTGAGAGAGGCCATCTCTGCATTTGGCAGCAGTGTTCCTAGTCCTTCATTTCTTAGTGTTTGTAGAATGCAATTGTGGTGGCTCCCGGGGGAAGAGAATTTACTGAGGCGGCTGACGTTTTCAACATGCAATAACTTATGTCAGAAGAAAATGTTGCCTCTTTCCCTGCCTTTCTGCCTTTATAATTGCCATAAACAATGCACGCCATGTACATCAGCCACGCCGCTGTTTACTTGGAGTACGGGACAGACTGGCTTTGAAAGGAGGCAGTAAAGGGGTCATGTGCTTGTTTTCCTCTGTGCCAGGGCAGGTGGGGGAGAGTTGTGACCTGGTCCAGGCACAGGCAGTCAGCATCCTGTGAGCTGGGATGCTGCCTGTCCACGTCTCTAATACTACCGTCAAATTATGTGAGTGGAAGTCAATTAGTACAAATTAGACACGTAGTTTGGGGGTCCCTGTGTACGTTGTCGAGTCACAGGGGTCCCCTTTGCCGAGGCTTGAGGTTGTGTGTGTGTGTATACATGTATGTGTGAGAATATAGTCTTGAGATTATATTATTTTTCAACACTTATTTGTATACCTGAGAATAAATATTATCTTTGTTTTACCTTATTTAAACTTTGTTTGAAACTGCTGCTCATAGCCCAAACTGGTCTAGAAATCCCTATGTACACCAGCCTGATTTTTTTTCATGTTTTTTTCCATGTTTGTTTATTTATTTATTAAAGATTTCTGTCTCTTCCCCGCCACCACCTCCCATATCCCTCCCCCTTCCCCAATCAACTCCCCATCTCTCATCAGCCTGAAGAGCAGACAGGGTTCCCTGCCCTGTGGGAAGTCCAAGGACCTCCCACCTCCTTCCAGGTCTAGTAAGGTGAGCATCTAAACAGCCTAGGCTCCCACAAAGCCAGTATGTGCAGTAGGCTCAAAACCCAGTGCCATTGTTCTTGACTTCTCAGCAGTCCTCATTGTCCGCTAAATTCAGCGAGTCTGGTTTTATCCCAGACTTTTTCAGACCCAGGCCAGCTGGTCTTGGTGAGTTCCCGAAAGAACATCCCCATTGTCTCAGTGTGTGGGACCAGCCTGATTTTGAATTTGCGATATTTCTGTCTCTGCCTCCCAATTACTGACACTTCAGGCACGTGACTCTATACACAGAATTTATTTATTTTTCTATGCTGAACCAAAGACATCTTGCATACCTGGCAAGTATGCTACCCAAGAACCATTTCCCTGTAAATATTTAAGATACTTTTCCTGTTAAATTTCAATATCTATCTCAGATTCCTTTTAAATTTCAATATCTATCTCAAGCATAAATATAAATTGTCCCATGAAAATCCATAAATATAAGCTGATACTGCGTCCCTATTTTTAGGAATGAAACCTTCACTCACCAACTTTACCCCTCCCTCTCGGAAACCATCGTCTATTTAAACAGTGAGAATAACTCAAGGTTGTTTCCGTTGGAGCAAACAGCAGAGCCGGGGTTCTTTATTAGCTGTGGTAATTCTGTAGCTCTTACTCTCATCCTTTTTAAACATAATCACAAAAGAGAGAGCAAAGAATGGGAGAAATTATAGGGTATGAATTAAATGACTTCATGGATCATTGTGGTAAGGACATATTTGCATTGATATTTTAGTATTTATTTATATATAAAGTATATTTTATATAAACACATTGCTTAAAATATTTCTGGCAATTATACAGCCATGAATCTATCACACATAAAGTGCTTACATACATAAAACACTTTATATGTATATATATCATATTTAAATTCAAGCATAAATATGAATATAAATAATATATAAAATTCAAGATATAAATGGTACAGAGCTACACATAAATATATATTTAAAATATTTGTGGTTACGTGTTTACATGTACCCATTATAAACTACATAATACATTACTATTTTAACACACCGTACTTTATATATTTGTATTTCTGAGAGTTTTCCATGGATAATACACCGAGTCGTAAAAGCAGATATATTCTTGGCTGATGTGTGTTGTTTTTTTCTCTCTGTGTGTGTATTATTCTGGATCGAGAAAATAATGGCATTTCATTTTTAAGAAGCATTTCAGCTAGCTCTTGAGAGGGTAAGTGGTTTAGTGCCCATACTTTTCCCCAGTAAGTGTCACAGCAGCTTCCTCTGCAGATTAAAGTCAAGTTACACTAGAATTCCCCGGGACCCAGAGTGTTTGGGGAGGTGGCACCCGGCCTAATTGTTTGGTGACAGAAGGAATTATAAAACTGGGGGCCGTCCTTTGGCAGAGGAGAGTGAAGGAGAGAGAAGGAGTCAGAATAATCCGGCGTTTATTAACTTTGCCGTCCTGAGGGGAAGGTCCTTTACCCTGTCACCAGGCACGTAGCTGGCAGTTGGAACATTGCCTCTGACCTCTGAGAGCCAGGCAAAAAGGCTGTTGAAGGATGGATGGGGGCGGCCACGCTCCAGCTGCCTCCTGTCCCAAATTAGAGTCACAAAGAGACTCACATGGGCCACTGAGCAGGACTGTAGCAAGGAGGTGGAGGCGTTTAGCCGCTGGTTTGTTCCCGGGCTCCAAAGGACTCACTGTTAAAAGCAGGAGGTGCTGTGTGATGGAAAGTATCACAGTGTTAATATCACCAGCTAGCCTGCTTGCGAAGGTTCTGGACATGCTTTTGCAGAGGCAAAGCCAGCAGTGGCAGACTGTCTGAGCCCCACCTCGCCTAAGGCAGTTCTGTGGTATCGTTGCAGGGCTCTGGTGTGTGAGGGAGATAGGTGGCTCAGGGCAGGTGACATATATTACTCAATGGTGCTGACTAAGAGCTAGGCAGGCAGTTATGGAGACACCCAGTCTTGGCACCATCCCCTCCCATTTGGACGAGGCCTCTAGAAAGAAGTTAGACGGCGGCGATGCAGCCATCCAATTCAGTTGTCTTCCGTTCTGCGTCACTTGTTCTAAAGTCAAAGGTCAAAGGGAGAGGAGATGCTTCGCAGTGTGGAAGAGGTAGAAAGAACTATTCTGTTTGTCTTCTTCACTTCAAGACCTAAATTCCTTGGAAATGCAATGTTTGGGCAGATAGTGTTTTGCAGGGCCACTGGGATCTCTCATGAGCCTTCATTCTGCCAGTTGTCCCCCTTTTTAGGGTGTCTCTCCAGCATCTTCAGATACCCATTCAGGGTTTCTCTCTGAAGTTGTCTTTCTGACACCTGTACTGGATGCTGGAGGATCTCGTGGTTCACGGTTCTTTTAGGAATATTTAAGATGCTCTACAGAGCATCTGCCAACTTAGTTCAGCCTCTTTAAGCTCTGACCTCTAAGAGCTCTGACCACCACAGGGGCTCCAGCTCTATAAATGGAGAACATTACAAGGATATTGGAAGGACTCCCATGCGCAAGACAGACCGGAGCTTGACTCCACCCTGGGCACAGGACAGTGTCTTTCTAAATCTTATGTTTCTAAATGAATACAAATATATATATTTGAGACAGGATCTCCTCGCTCAGGTTGGCCTTGAACTCACAATTCTCCTGTCCCTTCCTCCTGAGTGTCTCAGTTGTGAGTGTGGGCTGCCGTGCCCAACAAGTAATAATACACTTCCTAAGGACTGTTAGAAAGTCAAGTAGCAGACAAGAGTTGCCAAGTGTGCCATAGGGCCCCCAAACCATTCTCTTCCAGTCATGCAGGATGGAGACGACTTGGGAGGGGGAACCAGGAAGTAAGCGATGCTGGCTTGGGAAGCCCACAGGAGGCCTGGATGGAGGTGGGACTGAATGTGTGAACTAAGATGGGCAGCTGGAAATGCTTCCCAGGTGACTTTGAGTGGAGCTGGGTACCAAATGAAACAACAAAGTGCTGAGATGGGAAAGGAATCCTAGTGACTGGCGGAGAGAGCTGACGAGATCCAAACGATGGCCGGACATTTGTATGAGTAGCACTCTGGAGAGATTTTTTTCCAGTGACCCTATGAGGAAGGGACTTTCTTTTGCACATACGTCTATGGGTGATGTGCCATCATGTGTGCATGCATATATGTGCATGCATGTGCAAGCCTAAGGTTAGCTTCAGGTTTTGTACTCAGCTCTCCTTCTGATTCACAGGTCTCTCACGGGGCCCACAGCCCATCACTGTGAATGCTCTTGCTAGCCAGCTTGTCCCAGGGCCCCTCATCCCACCAGCCACCAGCTGGAGTTACAGGCAAGTTCACATACTTCCCAGTTGTTCAGGTGGGTCCTGGGCTCGCTGCGTTTCTCGCGCTTTACAGCAAATGCTTTGCTCGTGGTCTCTTCTTCTCAGCCCAAGGACAGCGCTATTTCCTCCTGTGCCTAGGTGGGAAAGAGATCTCGGAAGGGGGTTTTGAAGAAAGTACATATGTGTTTGCCGTAATAATATATTAATTCCTAAGTTCAATTAAAATAAAAGAGAGACATGTTATTTGTCCATCTAAAGAAACTAGACTGTTTGGGTTGTCTCATGGCCTTAGGTAGTTTTGATTTTTTTTTATATCAAAGAATAGAAAAGTTAGTTATAAACATTTGAATTGATTTCCAAAGATTGCCTAGATAGAGTAAAATGATTATTACATGCTAGTTATCTTTGACACAGACCAAGAATTCACAGAGTAGAAGAGGCAGCCTATGTCTGTAGACAGCTCATGCCGCGGCATGTGGTTGGTAAATTTTATGAACATATTTTCACTGAGAGCATAGTATTGATGCTTGTCAGTTTCTTCTTCTCCACCTGACATGAGCTAGGGTCATCTGGGAACCCTTCTCAATCTCAATAGGCACATCTATTGATATTACCTGTAATTGAGATTACCTCTAATAAACTCCATAGGGCATTTTCTTTATGAATGATTGATGTGGGAGGGCCCAGCCCACTTGGAGTGCTACAGTCCTCAATCCTGAGTTGTATAAGGAAGCATGCTGAACAAGCCCTAGAGAGCAAGACAGTAGGCAGTGTTTCTCCGAGGCCTCTGTGTCAGTTCTTGCCTCTAGATTCCTGACATGACCTTCTGCCCTGACTTCTCTTCATGAGGCCCTACCACTGCGAGGCAAGAGAAAACCTTGCCTCCCCTACTTGCTTTTGTTCCTGACATTTATCATAGCAATAGAAACACAACCAGGATCAAAATGCTTCATTTGTAAGCCAAAACCACAGAAAACAGCCATTTTCTTTTCCAGAATGGAGAGAGGTGAGGTGGGTATTCAAGTTACCTGCCACTTAAAGTTGAATGAGTGAACGTATACATACGTGTCTGTATGTGCTCACGTTTGTCTCTTACGGAGAAAGGACTTCTCACTGGCGAAGATCTTGGAGTGTACACCGAGTGACCTGTTTCCACCTTGCCTTCACTCTCATCATGGCCAGCTCTTTGTGTGGGCTCCCGGGTAGAACTCAATCTTCACCGCCACAAGGCCAGCCGTCGCTCTTAACACCAAAGCTAAATTCTTTAGTGAGCAATTTGCTCTTATTAACCTGGAAAGGGGAAGGAAAGAAAGAATGAATCATGAATTTATCACAGAAATTTACGTTGTATTCAACAGATAATTTGTGGCTAGGATTTGTTGCTGGCTTAAAAATGGAAGTCTAATTATTTTGCTTTTCCTAGAAAGGAGATGAATTTATTTTTTGAGTGCTACATTCTTGACAGTTTTATTTTATGAGGTAAATACTCAAGATTTTAGTGTGTTCTAAGAGAGAGGCATTTATGTCAAAAGCACTCATTTTAAAATGTTCCTGGTGGCTTATTGGGGAGTTAGCGAGCAGACATGTTGAATCAGTTACTGGGTTTATAGTCATTTATTTCTGGGTTAGTCAAACCGTGAACTTGTTTCTAATAGCTAACCCTAAGTTATTTGTTCTAAAGACTTTCTCTTCATGCTTCTGAAATCTTAGCTGTTGATGCCACGTGGATACATATTCATTCTTTCTCTGGCTCCGAGGTCTAAGCTGTTGAACTAGCCAGACTAACCTTTGACTTGAAAGAAAGCTTAGAGGGAAAGGGGATTTAATTCGCCTTTCATTTGCAAGGCCATGTCCTGTAATATGGATTTATGAAGAACATGAGCCACATATTTCACACCTCTGTGCACGTCGGGACGTAAACATTTAGGGAGAGCCACAGGCACAAAGAGTCCTCTGTGCTGGGGAAAATAACGACAAAAACGTCTAAGAAGCTGGAACTGAAAATAAAACCCTTTGTATGTTCTCGTAAGTCAGCGAATTTTGTGGGCTTTTGGGTCTTCTCACATCTCCTAGTAGGTATTTCTGGAACAATAACATGGCTGGACTTGTCCTTACAGCCATTCAGGGAGCTTGGGAGGAAAGAGGGCTCATTTATGGAGCAGTCTGGTGAACCCGTTATAGGTCTGCAGAGAGATTCTGTCTTTCCTGGCTGGGGCACTAGCACAGTGTTTGGTAAACAGATCTGGGCTTCCTAACTTACTGAAAGTTCATTAAGATGGAGAGAAAATGACAAAGATTATTGATGCATAAATGTCTGGGGCTTTAGGTCTTTTAGACCGTGATGAGATGACAGATTCAGGAAGGAACAGCACCGAACAATGACAGCGGTCTCCACGCTTTTCCTGTTTCTGTCCCTGCGACAGCCTCAGGTCAGTGCCTGGGGAGTTCCAGAGAACAGGGACATGGGCCTCATTTCTGCTTGGCTGCCCAGGGGTGCTTCAGTCTTTTTTTTCATGGAGCAGCAAAGCGGTTGAAGGCGACACAGGTTCCTGGCAGAAAGAGTTTACACCGGATCTCTTCCAGAGAGTGTTCAGACGTTGTACGTCAGGAGGAGCCCAGGGGTGTGCTTTCACAGCTGACAGAGGGATGCCTGGGAAGTAAAAGTAGGCAGTTTTGGAGAGACCCTTGCCTCTGTGACGAGGGACCAATACTGGGCAGTAGCCCCGATGGGTAGCTGTCCTCCTGAGCAGATGCCAGCATGCAGTCAGGCTGCAGCTCAGCAGAAACTGGCACTGATATAGGAATGAAACCCTTTCCCAGTACCATGACAGTAGCCCAACTTGAGCTTAAATGGGGAACGGGGAGAGAACTCAGGGCTGAGATGTCTCATATTTGGCCGAGAAAGTACCAAATTAACTGAGTTTAATGTCAACTAACCTGTGTGTCCATTGGCTGAGGCCCGGATGAAGAAAATGTGATACCTGTACACCATGGAATACTGTCCAGCCACTCACGGAGTGAATTCCTGCCATCTGTGACGAGTTAGATGGGAGTGGAGGTTCTTACGTTAAGTAAAACTAGCTTGGCCAGGGAAGACGAGCACCACACAGCCTTACCTGTATGTGGGATGAAAAAGCTGGCCTCATAGATGGTGAAGTAGAAGGAAGTTGCCCGGGGCTGAGGGGAGGAAAAGGAGGGGGCTTGGACAGTGTTGACCTTGGGTGACAGTGAGGAGAAAGAGCAGGGAAGCTTTGTAGGTATTGAAAGATCACACTGACATGCTCTTGGGCGCCAATTTACAATGAATTTAATTAAAAATCACATTAAATTTAAAATATGTCAGAGTCAGTTAAAAGGTATGTTTTTAAAAATCATTTTCCCATCTCAATCATTTTCTTTCTTTTTTTAAAATAATTTTCTTATTTTTATTTTATGTATGTTGGCATTTTTGTCTGCAAGTATGTCTATGTAAGGGTACTCAATCCCCTGGAACTAGGGCTACAGACAGTTGTGAGGTGCCATGTGGGTGCTGGGACTTGAACCCAGGTCCTTTGTAAGAGTAGCCAGTGCTCTTAACTGCTGAGCCATCTCTCCAACCCCTCTCAATCATTTTATCGAGGAGGATGGACTGTATTGGTGGAGCCTTCGAGCGGCCCCTGCTGTTAGAAATCCCACAGACCAAGTCTAATGTGGTTTCCAACCCTGTTTGTAGAAACCACAGCCTCCCATTTTCTGAGAGCCACCGTGCATTTCAGTGCTTTTGCGTTGCTCTCTCGCTTCTGGTCTAACAAGAGCACGCATCTCTTCCATGCTATGCGACTCAATAGGAGCCCAGCCCTCCTCGGCTCTGTGTGGTTCTGGCCAATCAGGACTCTTGACATGCCGATTCAGGGTAGAAGCGGTGTTTAAATCAGAACCTGGCTGGGCGGTGGTGGAGCACGCCTTTAATCCCAGCACGCAGGAGGCAGAGGCAGGGGGATCTCTGTGAGTTTAAGGCCAGCCTGGTCTACAAGAGCTAGTTCCAGGGCAGCTAGAACTGTTACACAGAGAAGCCCTGTCTCAAAGAGAGAAAAAAAAAATCAGAAGCCGGGAGGAGCCAGGGCTTTCTTTGAAGGAATTGAGAACTAGCGACTTCACTTTCTAAACTGGTTGAGTCATAAGCATGGACCTGGGTGTCCCCCACCACAAGGAAGATAACCCACTGTAGAGGAGCAGAGCTCAACACAAAGAGGGGCAGGATGGATTCTGTCAGGGTTAGTATTCTTGAGTCTGATCGGCGTTGAGGCCCAGAATCCCTGTGTTCTTCGCGCAGGACTTTAGGGGCTACTGAATAACTTCCAGGGTCTACCCTGCAACATTGGAACTAACGGAGTGCTAGAACAGGAGTTGACAGCTGGGGATCAAGATCCGCTGTGGAGCTAATAAAAGCCGGATCAGTGGATGTCGTTGAGATGCACAGGCCATGTTCCTAAGGCTCTCCTCTGAATTGGATTTATAGACCCAAATCCTGCAGGGTAAGCAGGACACAGGATAGAACACCATCTAACACTGTGTCTAGTGAAGCGGGGAGACCAGCTCTGGTCAGGGAGAGTGGTGGAGCTAAGCACTACCCTGACACAGTCAAATGCCACAACACCATACTTGTTCGTCAACCACACGTGGCGCATATGATGACGGCCCCATGATATTCGGAAAAATTCCTCCTGCCTAGCGAGGAGGCTGTAGCCTGCCAACGAACACCTGCTGAAGAGCCTTGGGTGTGGATGTCTGTGGGCTGATTTTATGACACACAATTCACTCAGTAGGTGGCATGTGAGATTTACATAAATAACTATGGTAACTATAGTTACCATATATAGTATAGTATTTACTATACTTTTTACTCATTATTTTTCATTAGCTACTTGTGATTTTATTGCATTTTTAAAAAATGGGGGTGCAAAAGGGCAGGGTGCATATCACAGAACTTTTGGGGCTTCTCTTCTTCCAGCTTGTGGGTCCTGGGGACTGAACACAGATCAGGAGTTTTGGTAGCAAGTCCCATTTTCCTGTTGAGCTATTTCTCAGGCCCCTAATCTTTCTTTCTGAGTACAGTTCTTATGCACAGGTGAATCGCCCTGCGCCAGCAGTCGCTCAGTACCTCCAGTTTGCTCTGTCTTTCATTTGCATCAAGATGCTTTGTCAGGTGAGGGACATATGCTACCCACTTAGATTTGTCCAAGTACAAAATGCTCGCTGCCCAAGGAAACAGCTTAATCATGTGTTTGCAGAATATTTTCCATTATTAAGTGATGAGTAACTGTGCACCAATATCTAAGATCCTCTTCCCATCACAGGATAGGGGTGCAGCTGAACTGGGGGGAAGAGACCTGGACCTTCACACAGGCTGAACAAATGTCATCTGAGCTCAGAGCACTAGAAGCTTCTGTTAGTCTTTCAGGTATATGAGCCCATAAACTTCCTTCAAAAATTTATCACTCCATAAAAATGTTAACTAGATTCCCCTTATTCATGTTGTGAACATTTATTATTATTATTATTATTATTATTATTATTTTAGGCTGGAGAGTCAGTTGTGCACAAAGCTTTGCCCTTGAGAGCTTGACAGTCGAGCTGTGACATTGTGCTGGGTGACTACTCTGCCCTGTCTGGAATATGGTCCGATAGAAAGATTGCTGCAGGGCGAACACCTCCCCAAGGTGATGACAGAAGGTTACTAGGTATCTGTGAGGACCGCAGGAGGCGGTGTAGGTGCTGTTCTATCATTGCATGAATTAGGAATGCTACTTTCTTGACCCATGAGGAGGGCTCATCTCCGTGTCTGTAGACTTGAGTGGGACACGATGGACACTGGGAAACAAATCACAATGTGACTGAGGACCAAGTGAATATTTTTTAAATGTAAGATTTTTAAAGGTTTATTTATTTAATGTATATGGGTACTTTGTCTGCATGTCCGTCTGCACACCAGAAGAGCGTATTGGATCCTGTTATATTGTAAACTGACACATGGGTACTGGGAATTGAACTCAGGACCCCTGGAAGAACAGCCAGCGCTCTTAACTGCTGAGCCATCTCTCCATCCTCCTGAATAATTTCTGAAACTCATTTGGAGATGTGAAATCATTTTCGGGAGTTATATTGCAAAGTTCACGATTTTCAGAAGATGGAATTCTTGAATATTGCAGTAGAAACTTGAGCCAAGCAAAACGCTTTGCAGATACAGCAGTGATCTACTAGTGTTCAGTGGCATCCAGACTGTCACCAGAACACAGCTCTCACCATCACTGACACGGTCGCTGTAGGGACAGTGACCTGGTTCACCTCAAAAGCACTTTAAAGCACACTTTCTCATCTCCTGGTAAAAATGGGATGGAGGATGGAGCCTCATGTCCTAGAACAATTTTTGGATTTAGGAAAACTAAAGATGGCTCAGAGAATTCTCCAGGCCTCCGACCTCTTTCCTATGCTGATGTTTAAGCACACCACTGCTAAGAACAAGCAAGTATTTGCAGGGTGTTCTCAGCATGGATACACAACCGCTCAGGATTTTGGACGTTTTAACCTTATTTCCCTTTTCTGTCCTGGGATTCCATTGAGGGCATCTCAGTGGGTTTGACAGACATGCTGTTTTCCCCTCCTCTTGGTTGTGACAGCTTCTCAGATACTACTTGTCTCTGATAGCCCTGGCGTCTGGAGGATTTCAGGTTAGGTGTTGTGAAGAATTTCCCCCGATGGGTCCTGTTTGATTTCTTGGGTTTATATTGGGGGTGAAATTTTTGGAGAAAGATCACAGAGACAGCATCACTTTATCAAGAGTACATACCATTGGCCTGTCTTCTCACTCCTAATATTGACTGTGGACACCTGGCTGAAGGAGTTTTTCCAGGCTCTTCTACTGGGGAGCTTCTTTGTTGCCGCTTGCATTGTCCACACCCACAAGGCTCCAGCTGGCCAACCCCCATAGCCAATCATGGTGTTATGAACAAGAAACAAGCATTGTTTTTGAGGCAGGATCTCATGTAGCTCAGGCTGTCCCCAGACTTTCTATGTAGCCGAGACCTTGTCCCTGATCCTCACGTCTTCACTTCCTGAGTGTTGGGATTAGATGTGTGGGTCACCAAGCTCAGTGTATATGGTGCTGGGGATTGAACCCAATCACAAATTCTAGGTAAGCACTCTATCAACCGATTTACATCTTTATCCCTTGAAACTAAAGAAATGTAATAAATTACAGGCTTCTTATGAAGATCTAGTACGTAAGGTTTCCAAATACTCCTTAATTAACATTAAATATTAATTAAATTAATTAAATATATTAAAGGCATTAAATATACGACTTTCAATTAATCCTTTTAGTGACTATTCAAATAAGCAAATGTTCAAGAAATTTGAGGTGTTGTTCCAAAGTAACGCAAGAGAAACTCTGGATAGGGAAAGAGTCTCTGTTATGTTTTAAAGCTCATGTCTACTTAGGGCAGCCACTTATGCTATTTAAAGAACAAAGCTTAAGTTATATGCCCTTCTGGATGCTTGTTGACTGATTTGTGACATAGACATTTTGAGCACACTCAGCGAGTGACCATAATCCAGGTTTTTTTTTCTTTTTGTAGTTCCAGACAAGCACAGGGACAAAATGGCTCCTCTCCCCCTTCATTTTGAATTCCCTTTAACTGAGAATGGAAATTTGAGAGGAAAATATGAGAGCACAAGAGAGGGAGAGGTAGGAGCAGCGGGCAAGCTTTAGCCTGAAGGGGTGGGTCTGAGTGATTTATGACGGGCCAGGGGAAGCTTATGCCTCCTCCACACTTGGCAGGAAGGGTGTGATGAGTTGTGATTATAATCCCTTGACCATTGCAAGCTTGTTCAAGTAAGTCCTTCTCTGTGCATGGCTCTCTTTAAGCTTGCATCCAGTACCCACCTTGGCTTAAATGGCTAATCGGTTTTCTTCTGCCTCCAACAAGGAAGTCCCAGAGGAGCTTTACAATTTTACTAGTTCAAGAACATCAACACTCAGCCTGGACCAGACACGAAGCAGTGGCAGTAGTTGCTCCTTGTGAAAATATGTCTCTCCTCGGGCTCTAAATCACATCTTTTCCCTTTCTGCCTCTGGTTTTCTCCTTTGAGATGGACTGCTTTTTGATTATTTTTCCACCACTCATCCAAGAATTCCCGAATCTATGGGAATTAAATGCAAAACCGAAACAACGTTTGATTTTCTTTCCATGAGTGGCAGAGGAGGGCTGATCTGAAACACTCTTCCATGGGCATTAAGAAGAAATATCTCATGAGATAGCATTGAATTTGACTTTTCTCTACTGATTTTGTATTCAGAGATACTACTGATCTGAGTGGCTGCTTTGTGGAACCAGGGTTTTTGGGCAGAGGGCAGTTAGTTAGGACTGCTATCGCTGTGGTGAAACACCATGACCAATAGCAACTTGGGGAGGAGAAAGTTTCTATGGCTTATGCACCCTGACTTACAATACAGTTCATTACCAGAGCCAAGACAGGAACTCCAACCAGGCAGGATCCTGGAGGCGGAAGCTGAGGCAGAAGCCATGGAAGAGTGCTGCTTACTGCTTATGCCTCATGACTTGCTCATCCGGCTTTCTAATAGAATCCATAACCATCAACCCAGGGATGGTACCATCCACAATAATATGGGCCTTCCCACATCAATAACCAGCCAAAAAATGCCCTACACAGACTTGCCTACAGACTGATCTTACGGGGGCGTTTTCTCAACTGAGGTCCCCTCTTCTCAGATGACTTTAGCTTGTGTCAAGGTGACATAAAACTAGCCAGACACAAGCAGGGAGGGAATACAGTCTTGAAAACCATGAAATTTGGAGCCAGGCTTTGTAAGTTCCAGTGCTGACTCGGCCAGTTACTGATTATGTACTTGGTACAGGTTACTTAATCTTCCTGTGCCTCAGTTTTCTTATCTCTTTACTGGTAAGACCGTTTTGGTGATTCAGTGATAGTAAGTGTAAAACCCCTCCACTGGTTTATCAGAACACTCCCTGCATTTACTTTTTCCTATTCTCTGGCATGTCTTCTGGGAGTTGGCATTTGTCCCCCTTCCCTCCACGACCTTGTGCCTGGCAGATGACTACCAGCTGTGGGCAACATTTCCCGGGCCCTCCTTCCAGATGACTTTAATGCTGGGTTCAGTGGAGCCTGTGGATGCAAGGAAGGGAAGGGAGACATGGAGGTGCTTTTGCTGCTCCCATGCAGGTTTGGTTCCAGAGGTGCTTTTGCGTGTCTCAGCTCCTGTCAGGCAACTGCTTCTTCAGTTCTAGCTCTCACTGGGTCTGCAAGCACCAGCTCTCCCCTTTCTGTTTCAGCTCTAGAGTGGCGTTGCGTCCCCAGTGCGTCCTTCATTGTCAGCTCACTCTCCCCTGTTCCGCTATTACATCATCAGTACGTGGAAGAGTCGGCATTGGAGCCTACAAGGGAGGCCTGACTACAAAGTTCATGGCCTTCAAGACCCTGTCCCCTGCCTGCTTGTGCTAGTTTTATGTTGCTTGACCCAAGCTGAAGTCATCTGAGAGAGTGAATCTCAGTTGAGAAAATGTCTCCATAATATTGGGTCTGTAGGGCAAGGCGGTAGGGCATTTTCTTAATTACTTAATTACTTATGTGAAACATGTGGGGGAGAATCTTGTTGTCTTCTGGGTTTTGGCCTATAAAGCAGTCTATAAGTTCATATTTTAAATAGGCAGATTCTGGAATATTCCATTTCTGAATCTGTTGTTATTAACAAATGAAGAAAGCGTTATTTAAAAGACATGATTATTGGTTAGAATATCTTTCTTCTTATCTCTTCCATTATTTTTTTTAAAAAAGAATTAGTTTTATTTAATGTGTTTGTGTGCTTGAGTGTACGTATGCTTATTACATATGTGCAGGAGCCCATAGAAGTTAGGAGAGGACATTGGGGTTAGAGAGGGCTGTGAGCCTCGGTGTGGATGTTAGGAACAGAATCTAGATTCTCTGCAAGAGCAGTCAGTGCTTTTAACCTCCAGCCGTCTTCCCAGCCTCTTCGCTGGGTTTCTGAGGACAGGAATGGAGGTATGTGGATGCAGGGGCAGGTATTCCTTGTACGGTCCCACACAGCATCCAATTTATAGTGTGTTCTAGGAAATTATCTGTTGTAATGATCGTGTGCAAGCAGGATTGTCTACTCCATGGCTTATTAAAGGCTTTGCCCCTATTGTGGTTTTTGTTCCAATCTCTCAACAATTACTTGTTAGATTTGAAAGGATTCATTGTTATGAAAGGTTTCAGGCACCAGTGCGGAGGAGGAAAATCCCAGCGTCTCTCACACACAACACACTGTGGCCATCCACGCTCCTCCTGCCTCCTGCTAGGGAGCCCAGCGAAAATCCCTCTTAAAGATTAGCTCATTTTTTTAAATGGAACTTTTGATATTGTTGGAGACAGAGTGGTTTACATCCCCTTTGGGGAATTCCATAAGAGGACTGCATTAAGTTTCTGAGCCGCTCATATGCGTTTCTTGAATAGACTTAGGCTGGAATTGAGGTGGGGTTAATTAATTTCAAGGAGGTGGACTTTGCTCTGAGGAAGAAGATGCATTTGATGGGGGAAGCCAGCTAGTAGCTGAACTGACTGATGACCTGAATGGCTGTCAGCACGATCCTAGACCTAACGGGTTGGCACTTAGCGCACAGAGCACAGAAAAGCAGCTGGGGATGAACCCGGTTAAGCTTTGTGGAGAAATGTGAGCTCATCATTGCAAGCCAGCTCTCGCCCCGAGAGCCTCGTGCCGCTCTCATTTTTAAAGAGTAACAGGCGATGACTTGTATCTTGTGTCCTCATTGCCTGGGGATGCTCATGAAAGCCCCTAGAGTACAGGAAGTGCTCAAGGAATGATAGCAACGGCTGTTGAAAACTATCATGTAGGTTGGAATACGAGTGCTTACTCATGCAGAGATGGTTAATATATTTACTTGGTTAATTGTCTCAGTGGGGGCTGCGATGTTAAGAGCATTGTCTAGGTTTGTTTCCCAGCACCCACATGGCAGTTCACAACCACCTGTAAGTCCACTCTCAAGGGATCTGGGTCTGACACCCTCTTCTGCTCTCTGTGGGCACTGGACTTGCATATTGTGTATACAGATGCATGCAGGCAAAACACTCATAAACATAAAATAGAAACACTTCAAATATAGCATCTCTGTTCTATAGTCTACTCATTCACAAACAGACCAAGAGGGAGACACACACACAGAAGGGAACCTCTGGTACTTGACAAACTGGTGTTAGAGCAGAATGATAAATAATCATCTTTTCAATATTTGAGGGAGATTTAGCCCGTTGGAGCTTTGGCATTTGATCCAGTACCTCATGCCTAATCTACATCATTTTGAGAGTGTTTTATCACCAAAAGTCTGAGATCATTAGACAACACCATGTTTTGGGCTAGTTTTGAGCAATCCAGGGAATTAGATGTTATGCGTTGATATACACACGTGATTGCAAACTTTCCTTGGCCCTTGTGTGGATTGCCACCTCAGAAGGCATATAACACTTATACAGAATCCCTGAGCCAAGGGCTGGGGAGACAGCTTGGTGGATAAAGTGTTCCCTAGTATGATGGCAACTCAGTCCCCAGCATCCACGTTCAAATCCAGCTAGGCTTGGCCTGGTCCAACTGTAACCCTGGCATTTGGAAGATGGAGACGGGGAATCCATGGGGTAAGTTGACTGTCTGGCTCAGTGGTTCTCAACCTTTCTGTTGCTGCGACCCTTTAATGGAATTCTTCATGTCGTGGTGATGCCCAGCCATAAAATTATTTTTTTTGCTACTTCATAACTGTGAAATTGCTACTGTTATGAATCATAATATCTGATATGCAGGATATTTGATGTGCAACCCCTGTAAAAGGGTCACAGATTGAGTGAGAACCCCTGGTCTAGATTATCTGAATCTGCAGACTTGGGCCTTATGGAAGACTCTTGCCTCAGACTCTGGCCTTTAGGTGAAGCTATAGAGCTGACTCCTGATGGCCCATTCCGATAGTATTCAGGATAGAGACAGACCCAGTGTGATAGCTTGCTGGCTGTTTGTTACAAGATATTGGCATGTGTGATCTGGAGACACGGCAGAGAATGTTGGAAAGTCTGAGAGCCAACAGTGTACTTTCTGGTTTTGTCTGAAGACTCAAGACCAGTAAGTAATGTGGGGGGCCAGAGGTGACCGATGTCCCAGCTCAAAAGAGCAAAAGCTGAATTCAGCCTTCCATTGTGTTTTCCTCCTAGTCAAAGATTTGAATGTTTTGGGCCCATATTGGCTGAATCTGGTCTTTTTTCCCCAGTCTAATAGTTTGGATGTAGTCTTTCCCACAAACACCCTCATAGACCACCATAATGCTATCTGAGCATGTCATGGGCCACGTATGTCAACACACATGAACTAAATCATCTGAGTCTTGGCTTCCCCGTGTTGTTCTGTTTCTTTATCAGCTCGAAAACTTGCCTCCCATGACTTCCTCTGCTTGGCTAATGCAGAAGGAATGATTAATGTTTCTCTGCAAACTCAAAAATGCTTGATCAGCATAGAAAGTCTAAGAAATCATAAAAACACGGTGTCTGGTCTCCCTTCACCGCTGCCCATTGTCTTCCGAGGCAATGCCTGCCATGACGTGGGCATGCTTAACTGTTCTGATCAGACCTATGTGCTTGCATTCTCTGCCTTCTCTATGTATTAGTCAGAGGACACTGGGGGAAATACTGCCTTTTCCTTCTGCCCCCTTTATTATATTTGAAAATGAATTCTGTTGGAAATAATGCTATCATTTTTGAAAGAAAACTTTCCAAAAAATAGTAAGAACCTGAGTAGAGTAAAGGTAGCAGCTACCTTCTTGGGAGATGTCCCCACTTATGCGAATGAGAAACAAGGACCTTCTTATCATGGTTGATTGTTTAATGTTTAATATGGATTACCGACTTGACAGGATCTAGAATCTCCCTGGAAACAGGACCCTGGGCACGTCCTGGAAGGAGTTTTTACATTCTGATAGCTGAGGAGTGAAGAGTTCCTATACACACAGGTAGCACTATTGTGTCCCAGACTGACTAAAGAAACCGACCCAAGCACCTGAACATCTCTCTGTGCTTCCCAACTGTAAATGCAATGTGTCCAGCCATATCACTCTCCCACTGCCATGCCTTCCCACTATCTGGACTGTACCTTCAAACTGTGAGCCACTGTGGGTAAACTCTCCCTTAGCTCTTTTGTCAGGTGGTCTGTCTAAGCAAGGAGGGTTCAAGGTGAGTGCCACTAGATGGCAGCATTGCCACACGTCCCTTGATCCCAGGCTGCAAGAAACTGGCAGACGTTTAAGAGAATGCTGAAGACAGACATTTGGACAGGAATATCAAAACCGAAGGCCAAGCAGCATGATTTTTTACTTTTCCTATCTGAGAACCAGTTCAGGGATTATCTAGAGGTCAGCCGCATGGAGCATGCCTGTGCTTTAACAGGCCTCCGTGAGCGCCCCCACCTCTTCCTCTACATAAAGTAGAGCAAGGGAATGGAGCTCACAAACTAGAACGGCAAATTTTCCTCGAGTAGGTAAAAACAAAACCAAAAAGCACAAAAACAAAAAAAAAAACAAAACTATTTATATAATTTTATAATTACATAGTACACAGCAAGATGTGTTTTAAATATTTCAGAAATAAATGTTTCAGGCGCAACTTCTATTGCCAAACAATAGTAATGATACTAGCCGGAAGAAAGCTGAAGCCTGAGGTTTTCTTGTAATCCTTTCAAGTCACTCATGAGAATACTTGCACACACGTGCTCATGTATACCACACACACACACACACACACACACACACACACACACACACACACAGAGGAAAGTGGGGGCGACTCACATATTTCAGGGTAAGTTCAGTAAATTGAACTCTTTGAATCAACACAGTCAGGAAAACAACACTGAAAAATCACAATATTTAATTTCCCTGTCGGAGAATGCACAAACATTACGAAGGAATGAGATGTCCTCATTTAAAAATTATTTTAAAAGCTCTGGGTTTGAAACAGCAATGAAAGCTTGTTTTTCTTAGATGTGATGGTTTTGTGACCAAACAAGCCTTTTAAAGGATCATTCCCTGCTTTAGTCACTCTCCGCATACTGAAGGGACATTTCTTTCTTCACTTCGAGGTGAGGTCCCATGCAGCCAAGGCTGGCTTTGAACTTGCTATATTGTCTAGGATGACCTTGAACTTTTGAATATTTGCCAGCAGCCTGTAAATGGTGGGATTACTGGAGTTTACCACCACACTTTGTTTATGCGGTGCCAGGGATTGAATCCTGCTAAGCAAGCACCCTACCAACAGAGCTACATCCTGAGCCTGTTTTCCTTTTTTTCTTTTTCATCTTATCATTTCTTTCTACAATGGTATTTAATTTAAAAGGCATGGCTTTTTTTTTTGTATTTGTATTTTTTTTTTCAAGTCAGGGTTTCTCTGTAGCTTTGGAGCCTGTCCTGGAACTTGCTCTGTAGACCAGGCTGACCTCAAATCACAGAGATCCATCTGCCTCTGCCTCCCTAGTGCTGGGATTAAAGGTGTGTGTCACCACTGCCTGGCTTGGCACGACTATTTTTTTTATTTGATTTTATCACTTTCTCTATGACACAAAAATAAAAACACTGGATATAGTGGCATGCACTTACAGTCCTGGCGTTTGGGAATCTGTTGTAGGAGAATTCAAAGTTAAAGGCCAGCCCGGGTTACATAACAAACTTTATTCCAACAAACAAAGAAGATGACAGTGAAATTCATTTAGCACACGGTTCAAAATGGAATTAAAATTCTAAACACACTCCTCAGCCAACAGTGAACTTTGATACCTGCAACTGTTCAAAGGGGGAAGGCTTAGTAGTAGAATAAAAATTCCAATTAGATTTGTGAGTGGCAGAGTTTGGGTTGCTGTGGGACCTGGCTGACTTTGGCCCAGGACAGACTCAGGTCAAATGTACCAGGGAATTCTGTCCGGTGGCAGGAACAACTCCAGAAATCCAAGCCTGATTTAAGGCACAAAGCAAGAATATTGGTCTAGCAAAAACCCAAGAGGTCATCTTGGAAGCAGTCAACAAGCGAAATAGAGTCTCTAAGAGGCTGAGGCCACTGAGGCGTAGATGGGTCTGGGCCTGTTGAATAGCGCTGAGAGCGAGCTTTGTGGCTCCCGCCCTCAGTTAAAAAGGCTGCATGTATGGGAGGAGGCTTAGCTGGGCAGGGGGGATCGCTGCCATGATTTCCTTTGAGCCCTCCTTTAAAATTGACTTGAAACGCTATTACTTGTTGAGTCCGGGGAGGAAGAGTGGGCAGGAAGGTTAATTAGAAGAGCACACAGCCAGGTGGCTCCAGTTCAGGGCGCTTGATTGTCAGCTGTGGACCAGGAGGACACTTGAGGTCCCTTCTGGGCCACACTCCTTGTTGATGGAAGCTTTGCTAATTTCTGAATCTTTCCTCTGTGGCTGTTGGTAAAACTTCTGTACAACACTAAGCCTCGTGGAGGAATCCGAAGTCTATTTGAGATACAGAAATGTCTGTTCCTATTATTTTCACCTTTTGAAAAAGTATGAATAAAAACACAAAGACAGAAGAATAAAATATCCTGGTTATATTTAACTTAATTCATTCTTTAGGTATGAGAACACTTTTTAAAAAATTATTTTTGATACATGCTTGTATAAAAATCAATATATGTATATTTTACACAGAAGCCCAGTTTGGATCCAATACATATGTACATAAGAAAACAAATAAGCTATATTTTCTTGGGTTCATAATAGCATTTTTATATTTTGAATTGCTTATGAAATACCTGAAACATTTTCTTCCTTCCTTCTGCTTCTCCCAGTTCCTCCCCACCTCCCCTCATATCTAGATTCACCCCCTTTCTGTCTCTTATTAGAAAACAAACAGGCTTCTCAGGTATGCTAATAAAATAAAGTATAATTTGCATAATAAAATATAAGATAAAACAAAAAGTAATACATCAGAATAGGACAAAACAAATGAGCAGAGGAAAAGGGGCCAAGAGAAGACACAAGAGACAGCTACAGACACAGAGACCCAATTGTGTGCACACACTTAGGAGTCCCATAAAAACACTAGCTTGGATGTCATAATATATATGCGAAAGACCTGTGTAGTAGGAGGGCTGCTTGTTTGTTCCCGGCTGCTCAGCCCCAAAAGAACCACACAGAAACCATGCTATCTTTAATACTGTTTGGCTAATAGCTTAAGAGTTTTTCTGGCAAACTCTTATATACTGCCGCACACTGCGCCCCCGTGTCTGCATTTGGTGCATTATTACCCAGTTACCGAGCTTTGGGAAAGAGGGCTGGAGGTTAAAATATACAAACACACACAGACAGAGAGACAGCGACACAGGTCATCCTTGAATTCCCCAAGAATGCCCCCTTTATTGTGTTCAGGGGCAGATTATATAGAGATAGCCACGCCCCAGCCAAACCCACCAGAAACCACTCTCCTGCCATCAGGAACTCCTGAAGGTCTCGTGCTCAGAGCAGCTGTAGGCACTCAGATCAGGGGATTACAAGAAATTCAGGATCTGGGGTCTTACTGCTCCCAACATATACTAATATAGCCCATCTCTATTAATTTGTGTATCACCATGTGGCTGTGGCTTACCAGGGTAAAGTTCGGGCGTCTGTCTCCAGTGGGGCTACATGGCTTCTCTCTGACTCTTCCTTCTTTCTCCCAGCATTCAGTATAGTTTTCCCCCGCCTAGTTCTACTCTGCCCTATCAATAGGCCAAGGCAGCTTCTTTATCCATTAACCAATAAAATCAACACAAATACAGAAGGACCGCCCATACCAGACCTGTAGGATAAAAAGAGAAGAAAAATATAAATAACATAAATAAAAATGAAATAATGATAACAATAGTAATAAATGCTAGCATATCTCACAGGCAGGACACTGTTGTAGTCAAAGGGTTTGTGGCTAGGTTGGTGTTTATGTTTCTCCTTTGATAACATGCAGAGTACCTTCCCATACCAATGACCCTAGCACATTTGGGTGAAGGCTCTATGTAGGCACCATGTTGTCTTCAACAATGGGGCCTTGCTGTCAGTTTGTTAAGAGCAACCTATACTCTTGGCAACAGCCTTGGTTGCTTGGGTGTTCTCATAGGACTCCTTTGGCCAACAACTCAATTAGATATAACCCAATCCTGGTACTGGAAGCTTCATTTGGTGACAAGAGATGCCAATTTGGAGCTCTGTCTCCCCCATTATTTGGTGATTTCATCTAGATCACCTTCATATATGTATATATTTTAGGAAGCTTCTACTGTATTATGTTCCCACACTACCCCTCAAATGGCCCTTAATTTTATCTCTCTCCCCATATTCCCTCCCTCATCCTCTACTTGACTAACGTCCACTTGATTCTCCCATTCCAGCTCCTCCCCATCCATCCATAGTCATCTCTTCAATTTCCCTTTCCTAACGGTATCTGTCTCCCTACTCTTCCTTTAGTTCCTCACTTCATACCTAACCTCTATGGTACTGTGGATGTAAGTAGTTTGGTTATCATTGACTTAACAGCTAAGACCCATCTGTAAGCAAATACATAGCACATTTATCTCTCTGGGTCTGGGTTACCTCATGCAGTATAATTTTTATAGCTCCATCCATTTAACTGCAAATTTCATTTTTCATACAATACTACATTGTATGCAATGAACATGGTTGATCAAGTATCTCTGTGGTAGGATGAATCATTCTTTGGATGATCTCCAAAGGGTGGATATATATATATATATATATATATATATATATATATATATATATAT